>CM035105.1:12337696-12937696 GCA_020205505.1 Panax japonicus
GAGCTCCTATATTAAATAAAAATGAAAAGAATTAGAGTAAAACACATATGAAATGGACTTGTATAGAATTTTAAATACTGTCATCCAAAAAGTAAAAGACAAACCTCGATCGAGATAGCTTTGTAAATGCAAATCATAGATTTACCTAAAAAGATTCAAAATAGATTATAGTAAAAATTTCATGAGATATAATAAAAAAATAATCAGGGTTTACACTAATAATGAGCAGCAAAAAGATAATAGTCAGAAACAGTCAAACCTTTATACATTAAATTGTGAAAAACTTTCTGAAAAAACTACATTCTTTGTAGTATTGTATGTTTGTCCATCTTTGTCACAAATTAGTATTTTTACTCCAGTCTTGTTTGTAACTCTTGATACTGCCACATACAATTGGTCATGGCTAAAAACTGGACGTGACAGATACAGTCCAACATGTAAGAGAGATTTTCCCTAACTCTTATTAATTGTCATGAAAAAGAAAACAACCAAAGGAAATTGTCTATGTTGGAATTTAAAAGGTAATCTAATGTTTGACGGTGTTAAGACCAAACGAGGTATGAAAACTTTGTGTCCAAAATTGCTGACTGAAACTACTTTTGCCTCTATTAGATGTTTTCCCAATTGAGTTACTATTAATCTCGTGACATTGCACAAACCAAATCACTGATATATATTTCGGAGCAAATACATTACAGGAACCCCAATCTTCAACGTTATCTTATGGTTTGACATTCCAGAAGATGTAATGCTATTAAAAAATTATAGGGTGTAAATGCCTTCATAGTTGTTTGAGTTTTCATCAAACTTACATAGGACATCTTAGCTCAGTAAATTAGGATATGTGATATCAACAATTGCTGCAAGGGGATTGATCGCATATTTGATAAGAAAATTTGAATAAATAACGGAGAGTAATGATAATAGCTCAGTAATGATAATATCATAAAGTAGTGATTTTTGGAGTTAATAATTAAATTAGAAAGTATAATATCAGAACAGTTTACATTACCAAAATAGTTTAGATTTGTAGTGATTTAGAGTGTTATACATTTAATATATTAATTTGGCATTAAAAAAAGTAGTGATTTTAGTAGATAATAATTAATTTAGTAATGATAATATTAGAGCAGTTAACATTATTAGAACAGTTTAGATTATAGTGATTGAAGGGATTATAAAATCAAAATAATAATGTAGGATTAAAAAATAATATTTTAGACGATAATAATTACGTTATGATAATACAAAAATTGTTTAGATTAAAAAAGTAGTGATTTAGTGGATTATAAAATCAACATAGTAACTTATTATTTATATTATTTATTATTTTAATTTTGTTTTAAATATTTTATTGTATAATATTATTTTGTAATATAATTATAAATGGTATAATATTATGTTGTAATATAATTAAATTAGTAATGATAATATCTGCACAGTTTATATAGGTAGTGATTTTATTATATACGTGTATTATAATAGTATACCATATATGTATGATATAATGTATGGTATAATTATGAATGTTATAATATTAGAAAAGTAATTATTTTAGGATACAATAATTATGTTTTAACATAATTAAATTAGTAACAGTTTAGAAAAGTAGTGGATTTTAGGATATTATAAAATTAAAATATTAATTTGGGATTAAAAAATAGTGATTGTAAGATATAATAATTAAATTAAAAAGGATAATATCAGAACAGTTGACATTACTAAAACAATTTAAATTTGTAGTGATTTAGTGGATTATAAATTCAAAATATTAATTTGGGCTTAAAAAAGTAGCGATTTTAGGAGATAATAATTAATTTAGTAATGCTAATATTAGAACAATTAACATTATCAGAACAATTTAGATTTGTAGTGATTTAGGGGATTATAAAATCAAAATATTAATTTGGGATTAAAAAATAGTGCTTTTAGGAGATAATAATTAAATTAGAAGTGATAATATCAGAACAGTTGACATTACCAAAACAATTTAGATTTGTAGTGATTTAGTGGATTATAAATTTAAAATATTATTTTGGATTTAAAAAAGTAGTGATTTTAAAAGTTAATAATTAATTTAGTAATGATAATATTAGAACAGTTAACATTATTAGAACATTTTAGATTTTGTAGTGATTTAGGGGATTATAAAATCAAAATAATAATAATATAAAAACAGTTTACATTGAGAAAATAGTGATTTATGAGATTATAAAATAAACATAGTAAGTTATGATTGATATTATTTGTTATTTTAATATTGTTTTAAATATTTTAAACTGTATAATATTATGTTGTAATATAATTATAAATGGTTTAATATTATGCTATAATATAATTAAATTAGTAATGATAATATCCGCACAGTTTAGATAGGTAGTTATTTTGTTATATACGTGTATTATAATATTATACCATACATGTATGATATAATGTATGGTATAATTATGAATGGTATAATATTAGAAAAGTAGTAATTTTAGGATATAATTATTTTAAATATTTTAAACAATATAATATTATGTTATAATATAATTATAAATGGTATAATATTATGTTGTAATATAATTAAATTAGTGTAGGATGCACATTAATTATATAGAACATGTGTTACAATGTGGGAAAGGCACATGTAATAGATAATAAATAATAGATAGATTCCATTCAAAATCTTACCACATCAGCACAGTCTCATATGAACTCACGTAAATTGTTCATTCCATTTTAATAAAATAATTAAACCAATTTCAAGTTTCATGACAAAATTAATTATACTTCTAGTATCCCATAAAAAAAATCCAGTTTAGATTCTTTTACTAATCAATTAGTGAAAATTACAATTTCAATTCATGTAAATTAATTTGATAATGTAATAGTTGATTTCTTGAACTATTTAAAAAAATATCAGTTACTACAAAATTATTATTTTAAAGATAAAAATAAATATTCACATGAATTTTAAATTGATTGAGTTTTCCATAAATTGGTTAAACAAATAAATTTTCATATCTTTAGAATCAATTAGTGTGGTTCAAATAATTGGAAGAATTTTTGGAAGCTAATAGATTGAAGTTTTAAAATGAATTTGGAAATAATTTTTAATTGCATGGAACTATAAAAAGTAGGTAAAATAAATAAAAGTCTAATATTAAAAAAAATTTACTTTTTAAATAATTAAAACTAATTTTTCATAAAAAAGCAAGTTGGCCCTTTCGTGTTTAAATTGATCCAATCTGGTTGTTGCCTAAGAGAGTTATCTAATTAATGGATCCTAAAATAACGTGACTGTTGATAATATCCATAAAATAAGGTGATCGGTTTATATATCAAAGTAATTGTCAATGGTATTTTTGTCAATGGCAATAAGAAGCATTAATTAAGATGGACATGTGTCAATTTTGTAGAATGACATGTCAATTTATTGTGTCATGTACTGTGATTTAGTATATATAATAGATTACCAAAATAATTTAGATCTGTAGTGATTTAGTGGATTATAAATTTAAAATATTATTTTAGAATTAAAAAAGTAGTGATTTTAAAAGTTAATAATTAATTTAGTAATGATAATATTGGAACAGTTAACATTATCAGAACAGTTTAGATTTTGTAGTGATTTAGGGAATTATAAAATAAAAATAATAATAATATAAAAACCGTTTAGATTGATAAATAGTGATTTATGAGATTATAAAATAAACATAGTAAGTTATGATTGATATTATTTGTTATTTTAATATTATTTTAAATGTTTTAAACTGTATAATATTATGTTGTAATATAATTATAAATGATATAATATTATGATGTAATATAATTAAATTAGTAATGATAATATCCGCACAGTTTAGATAGTTACTTATTTTGTTATATACGTGTATTATTATATTATACCATACATGTATGATATAATGTATGGTATAATTATGAATGGTATAATATTAGAAAAGTAATAATTTTAAGATATAATTGTTTTAAATATTTTAAACAATATAATATTATGTTGTAATATAATTATAAATGGTATAATATTATGTTGTAATATAATTAAATTAGTGTGGAATGCACATTAATTATATAGAACATGTGTTACAATGTGGGAAAGACACATGTCATTCAATGGTGCTATGTAGATAACAGATAATAAATAATAAATAATAGATAGATTCCATTCAAAATCTTACCACATCAACACAGTCTCATATGAACTCACGTAAATTGTTCATTCCATTTTAATAAAATAATTAAACCAATTTCAAGTTTCATGACAAAATTAATTATACTTCTAGTATCCCATAAAAAATCCAGTTTAGATTCTTTTACTAATCAATTAGTGAAAATTACAATTTCAATTCATGTAAATTAATTTGATAATGTAATAGTTGATTTCTTGAACTGTTTTAAAAAATATCAATTACTACAAAATTATTATTTTAAAGATAAAAATAAATATTCACATTAATTTTAAATTGATTTAGTTTTCCATAAATTGGTTAAGCAAATAAATTTTCATATCTTTAGAATCAATTAGCGTGGTTCAAATAATTAGAAGAATTTTTATAAGTTAATAGATTGAAGTTTTAAAATGAATATGAAAATAATTTTGGTAAAAAGCACTTTTATGCTGTGGTTATAGTATTTTAAGCAATTAACTACTGTGCTTTTAAAATATTCAATTAGTCCACTGTACTTTTTTAAAATGTTCAATCAAGCCATTCCGTCCAATTTCTTGGATGGACGTTAAATAATTACACACGTGGCACATAAAAAAAATTCAAAAAATCATTATTTCCTACGTGGCAAGCCAGTAAGTCAAATTCTTTTTACTATTGAGCCACTACACTTTAAAAAAATACAATTGGTCCACTGTGGTTTTAAAAATAAAAATATTTTTATATTTTATTTTCTTTTTTTTCTTTACCTAAATATTTATAATATGTATAATATTAATAAAAATTAATATTATAATATTTATAATTAATATGTATGTTTTATTTTAAAAATAAAAATAAAAAGACTTTTACGTTTTAAAATACTTATAAAATTTTTAAAAATAAAAATATTTTTATGTTTTATTTTTTTCTTTTTCTTTACTTAAATATTTATAATATGTATAATATTAATAAAAATTAATATTATAATATTTATAATTAATATGTATGTTTAGACCCAAAACTGGCATCAAATCCTCCTCTCTCCTTTCACACAAGAACCACCGCCACCAAGCCTCTGCCATCACCAAGCCGCTGTCACCACCGTTACTGAAAATCTAACCACAAGTTACCCACTCCAATTAAAGAAATTGATGGCAACAACCTTCCCAAACCCAGACTCCAATTGAAGAAATTGATCGACAACGAGGAAAAGATCGAAGATAACAATTCTAAACTTTATACAAACCAATTAATCACAACAATTTAAGTCCATTGATTACACCCGTCTCTCATTGAAATTCAAACATAACTTAAAAATAATGTGAAAAAATAAATAGAGAGGTTAAGAAAAATATAATCACAGATTCATTCACCTTTCAATAAATCTATTTCTTCTTCACTTGATTTGGCAAAGCAAAGTTTTGTTAAATTAGGATTTGGGTGTTGGGTACAAGTTTTGTATGTTTTATTTTAAAAATAAAATTAAAAATACTTTTATGTTTTAATTATAATAAAATCCGGCAGCACAGCACCATGAAATCCGGCATGCACCATGAAATCCGGCAGGCACCATGAAATCCGGGAAGCAGAATAGGGTCGACATAACACAGCAGAACTCCCAAGCAAAAACCCAGGAATCCAGTCAAAACGAAATACAAAACAAAATTAGATCTTGAGCTTATCTAAATCATACATGAATAATGGATCCAGATCTGAATTTCTTTTTCTTCTTCAACAAAAGTGAAGAATTTCTTTTAATAAACAATAGGATTTCGGTACCTTTTTGGGAAGGATAGAGAGGAGAGAGAGGATAATTTTCCTGATGAAGAAGATGCTAATCATGGGAGGAGAGAGAGGATAATTTTCCTGATGAAGAAGATGAACTGGGTTTGAGATTATTTTTTGACACTGAGCAAGTTCTCCAAAAGGCCGAAATGCCAAGGATAATTGGGTTTGAGATTAATTTTTGCAACTCAGAGGATTATTTTTTGTTATAATATTTATAACACTATGATCGTGTTCAAAAATGCCGAGTCAACAGTCACGTAGAATATTTATTTTTTAAAAAAAATCCACGTAAAATATTTTTAGACGTCTGTTAGTTAAATTGGACGGAATGGTTTGATTGTTCATTTTTAAAAAGCATAGTGGGTCAATTGAATATTTTAAAAACAAAGTGGCTAATTACTTAAAACAATATAACCACAGTGGGGTAAAAGTGCTTTTTGCCAAATAATTTTTAATTGCATGGAACTATGAAAAGTAGGTAAAATAAATAAAAGTCTAATATTAAAAGAAATTTACTTTTCAAATAATTAAAACTAATTTTTCATAAAAAGCAAGTTGGCCCAATCGTGTTTAAATTGATCCAATCTGGTTGTTGCCTAAGAGAGTTATCTAATTAATAGATCCTAAAATAACATGACTGTTGATAAAATCCATAAAATAAGGTGATCAGTATATATATCAAAGTAATTGTCAAGGGTATTTTTGTCAAGGACAATAAGAAACATTAATTAAGATGGACATGTGTCAATTTTGTAGAATGACATATGTCAATTTATTGTGTCATGTACTGTGATTTAGTATATATAATTGATGATTTGATTACAGTTGACACAGAAAAGGACTCGATTTGCCTTTATCAAAAGAAAAATGTTCAATACCTAAAAATACCTAAAGTTCAATGGTCACATTTGTATTTTATCTGGTTCTAGGCTTGTGTAAATAATTATTACATATCACTTCAACAATTCAAGTTTGGTTCTAGAAATTGAACCATCGTATTTGTAGCATGTGATATAATATCAATTAATTATTTATTTGTGTACTTTTGTGAGAATATGTGAAGCTCCACGTCAAGAATAAATTTTTTTACTTTGTTTCATTCAATTAATTATTAGTGTCCTTGTGAAAATATGTGAAACTTCATGTCAAAAATAAACTTTTTACTTTATTTCATTCAATTAATTATTTGTGTCCCCTATGGGAATATGTGAAACTCCATGCCATGAATAAACCTTTTAATACTTTGTTTCATTCAATTAATTAATAATTACTCCCTCCGTCCCAAATTATCTGTTATTCTAGAGTCTCACACAGATACCAATATGTATGATAAAAATACTAAAATACCCTTTGTGCTGACTTTTTTATTAATTGAAGAGAAAGAAAAAGCAGCTAATTAATTGGAGAGAGAGAAACATTAAAGAGAGAGAGAGAAAGCAGCATATTAATTGAAGAGAGATAGAGAGAAACAATTATTAATTGAAGAGAGAGAGGGGCATGAATGTGGATGTTTAAAAAAGAGGAGAGGCATTAATGAGAGTAATGATTATCAACAATTAAGATAAAGGGGCAAATTTGGAAAACAAATGGAAAAAATGTATTGAAATCTTAAAAAAACAGATATTGTGGGACAAATTTTTTTTGCTAAAACAGCAGATAATTTGGGACGGAGGGAGTACTTATTAGTGTCCTTTGTGGGAATATGTGAAGCTCCATGTCAAGAATAAATATTTTACTTTGTTTCATTCAATTAATTGTTGGTGTCCTATGTGGGAATATGTGAAGCTCCACGTCAAGAATAAATTTTTTAATTATTGGTGTCTTTTGGGAAATATAAGAAGCTAAACGTCAAGAATAAGCTTTTTATTTTGTTTCATTCAAGTAATTATTAGTGTCCTCTATATATGGGAATATGTGAAGCTCCAAGACAAGAATAAACCTTTTACTTTATTTCATTCAATTAATTAATTATGGAAATATTATTGAGCTTATAAGTACTTTCTAGCCTTGATTTTTTTTTTCTTTAGTGCTTCCTTTTTCCTTTTAATCATGTCCCTCATGTCTTAGAAATAGTGTGTTTGCGTGAGACTCGTGCATTGGATACTTCTTTTATATTGGTTAATAAAACAGTAAATAAAAGATGTACAATTTCAAGGTACATAACCCAAGCAAACTTAAAAAGAAATTGGCAAGTAATTTATAGTTAAACTCTAATAGCAAAAAAATGGTGCCACTGTGCGCTAATTAATACAAAACCTTTGGCTTTCATAGGAGAATCCCGAATGTAAGAGAATTACTTGTATAACGAAAATCTAATCCCTTCACAAAATTCTCATATGCATCTAATCCTTATATATGTTGAGGATAGCATAACAAACAGCGATATCATAATCTCTACAATGTGATAGTTTCAATATATAATTCCGATAATATCACCAATTTACTGATTTGAAGTTCAAAATCCGGTTCCAATGTTTAGAATTGAACTGTGTGTTGTTGATATAATATCTTTGATTAGAATTTTGAGTTTGGGTTAGTTCAATTTACAACTTATTGTTTATTCATGGCCTAAGTGTAAGGATTTTATTCTAATGAAATGAATTCCATTTGCTTTTCAAGAAAAGAAAAAATAATTCCTATTAATTTTGGCCAGTTTGAAATTTTAAATCTATAAAACAAACTTGGGAGGATTAAATCCAATTTTCAGTCTTCTATTTATGAGCTTTATAATTAGGAGAAAGGAAAAGAGAGAAATTTTAAACAAATTCTCTTCAAAACTTGAGAAGATTTGAAAGAAAATTTATTAAAGACTTGCACTGTGAGTTTGAAAAAGAGAGAAAAAAAATTTATAAGAGAAAAGTGAGAGAACAAAAAATCAATTCTATTTCATTTCCTTGTGTTATGAGTTTTGAAAAGAAATTTTAACTTAAATGAGTATCTTATTATTTTACCCTTATAAAATTACTTTTGATCAGAATTATTATAAGAATATTTTTAGTATTTTACTGTCATATAATTCTTAAAAAAATAAAAAATACAAAAAATAAAAATAAAAAGAATCTCAATTCTTCCCAAGTTTGGAAAAGAAATTATTTGACAAAAAAATGTTTAAAATTTCTCTCCATATATTTTTTTCTCTTCTAAAAAAATTCACAAACAAACAAGGGACTTAATTTTATTAACTTTCTTATCTATATATAAGCTTATTTACGGTAGTTTTCTACCAATATATAACCCTTAATGGAAGTGATTGTTCCATCACTCTTTCTTACAGGAGCATCTCTCTCCCAAGACTTATGTAAGTCTCGTTCTTCCAATATACTTTGGTATTTTCTTTTTAATTATTTATGGGTAAAAGTTTAATTAGTTTTATTTATATAATCATAAGAGATTTTTTTTTCATTCATGCAGATGATGCAGTTGGCAATGTCAGGAAACAGAATGATGGGGCTTGTTGCAGTACTTGTAGTCTTGTTCGTGTTGACTGGTTTCGTGTATGGAGAGTACGCAACTGCAGGCAGTAGTAATTATTTGCTGCTGCCAACACAAAAAGATAATGTAAATGCTAAATACCCAACAGTGTCCCTCAAAACTGTTGGTATCACCAGAGCAATATTCGAAAAATTCATCAAGGACGTCAAAGATCTCGTGGTAAGTGGACCGCCTGTCCATGGATTATCGAGACTGCGCGACCCCTCCACGGTGCCAATTTCTGAACGGTTTATTCTGGTGGAACTTTATAATAATTATGAAGAAACACCTATTACGTTGGCAATAGATGTCACAAATATATACGTGGTGGGTTATCGGACTGAAGATCAGTTTTACTACTTTATTGATTCTTGTGTTGACACATCTGGTATTTTCAATGAATTACCACATACCGATATCCCATTTGGCAGTAGTTATCCAGCTCTCCAGCGTGAGGCAGGAAATAGAGTTAATATTTCATTGGGGATAACTGAACTTGATCTATCCATCGAAGACCTTCGTCACTACAGAAGACCAAACTTGGCTCGTTCCTTTATTGTTGTCATTCAGATGGTTTCAGAGGCTGTAAGATTCAGGTAGTTAGCTAACTAGACTTAGTTTATTAAGAGCAATGTAAGTTAATTAACTACACGAAAAAATGTTTAGTTTATCTAAACAAAATATTGATGGGTTGTACTGTATGACACAAGCCATTAATCTTTTGTCAAGATAAATTAGATAGATTTTATCTAGTTACCTAGCATTATTCATTACAAAAACAGTATATATTGTGAACTTATTTATCAACTATTTTGTTGCCAGTAATTACATTGATAATTACTATTAGTATATATATATATTTTATATGTGTGTAATATGGTGAATGCAATTCCACGTATTCATATATTTTACAACTGTAATTTGACACAAAACTTTCGAAATATATATTGCAACTCTATTCATTAATTAGTTATCACTACCAATGGTTGCGACACAGAGAATTAATTATATATACATATACAAATAAATATTACTCAACGTGATTTTATTCTATATATATTATATATTTTATAATTGTACGGGCTGATCATACTCTGTTGCTTTTTTTTAAAATGTACAGATATATTGAGAATCTAGTGCTGACAAGTATTAATCCCGATGGAAGCAGAAACTCGATTAACGTAACTCGTACCATGATCTCACTAGAGAACAACTGGGGTACCCTCTCGACTAGTATCCAACAATCCGTTGAAGGGCGATTTACTCCGTCTGTTGAGTTGGTGAATCGTGAGGATCAACCGGTGTTGGTCAGCTCAGTGACTCCAGGGTTGATTTTAAACATTGCCGTCATGATTTTCGTGTGCAATAACCCTAATCCAAACCAACACTCTCCAATGAGGCATGTAAATGTTGATCATGTTACGAGCATTAACGATGACAATATTTGTTCAATCATTCCAGAACCTAAAATCCGTATTAGTGGTCGAAACGGTCTTTGTGTAGATGTAAAGGATGGAAATTTCAATGACGGAGTTCAATTAATTCTCTGGCCATGTAAATCTAATGAAGACATGAATCAACTATGGACCTTGAAAACTGATGGTACAATTCGATCTAACGGGAAGTGCATAACTGCCAATGGATTTCAACCCGGACAATACGTAATGATTCATAATTGTGAAACTTTTCTGCCTGCTGACACCAAGTGGCAAGTATCGGACAGCGGAACAATTATAAATCCCCAGTCTGGATTAGTGTTGACAGCGTTATCAGGGAGCAGTGGCACCGAACTCTATGTGACCAACAATATCCACGACTCCCGCCAAGGTTGGCTCCTTAGCAATAACACCGCACCCATTGTGACGCCTATTATTGGGTTAAAGGATCTTTGCTTGCAAGCACTTTATGGAAATACTGTGTGGATAGAGGAGTGTGTGAGCAACAAAATTACACAAGAATGGGCAATTTATCCAGATGGTACTATACGGCCTAATGGGAACAAAGACAACTGCCTCACTTGGGAATCATATCCAAGCCAAGGTGAAAATGTGGTGATAGATCCATGTGATGGCGGAGCTGGTCAGCGCTGGCAGTTTAATATTGATGGCACCATTTCGAATTTGGACACTGGGCTCGTGATGGATGTCAAAAGGGGTGATTTAAGCCTTCACCAAATAATTGTTTGGACCTTCACTGGTTATCCTAACCAGATATGGCGTGCATGGCTTCTTTGAGTATAAGTTATCAAGTATGAGTAGATGATTAAATAAGTGATGTATCACATAATTATAATTAACTTATTTAATTTGTTTTTGCTTTTGCTTTTGCTTTTGCTTTTGCTTTTGCTTGTGCTTTGTTTGTGTATGGTTACTTGGTGGTCGAAATTAGTTTGTAAGGCGCGATTGATCCATATGATCTTCTATTAAAGGTAGAATAAGCTGTCCTGAAATTATGTAATGGAATAGCCAAATTCAGGAGTTGATCTATGTTGGGGAAAGTGAAATTAAAATAAATTTAATTCTAAGAAATATTTTTATCTTTTTGTGCAATTAAATAGGAAATCAACAAACTCAACAATGAGAACAAAAATAACAAATAATTATTCGCAAGAAAGTCACAATATTTGTCATAAAAATTCCCGACTCCAAAATTTTCACAATAAATTACGAGAGTACAAATTTAAATTTTACCTTTAATTTGGTTTCTCAACCTAGTAATTAATCAACTTTACCACACAAAACACTTCAAACAAGTCTTCGAGTTTACAATTGAACGAAAATGGTGGGAAAAAACTTATGAGCAACAAATGATAATTTCCTCAATTTATTTTTCAGTAGCGTTATACTTTTTGTTAAAAAAAGATTTAATATTTTCTTGCTACCGAGTTTGTACCGTAAAACTGTCCAATGTCTTATTTATAATACTTTTCAAAACTCATTAATTCTTATTATGGATTGAAAACTTTAACATCAAGACCACCGCATGTTTCCGATTGTTGAGCCTACCAAATCATAACATGGGTCAGATGCATCATAAGCTAGATCCTCCAAATTGTTGAGCCATTTTTTAATATTTATGTTTGTGTATTGTTTCAACTCAGCATCATCAACAACAAGAGCAATCGAATCTTTTTTCCCCAGAATTTTGATCGATCTACTGTTTAAGTTGATTTTTTTTGGGGGGAGGTGGGGAAGGATGATGAATAGAATTGGTAAAATTATAGAAAGAGCAGTGTAAAATCATATTTATATTTGTTAACTAGAACTTTGGATAAAGGTAGTGCACTCAAATTATAAGTCTCAAAAAGTGTACTCTTTTTTGTAGAATTGAGAAAGTAATTAGTAATTTTAAGTCTTCAAAAAAAAAAGAGCCTCAGGCTGATAAATGGGACTCTTTGTATTAGATTTAAGGAGTAATTGATAACAATGTGGATATTATGGTGTATTGTATCACTTAAAAGTGTTTTTGGGGAAAGTTTTAGATGGATTAAAACAATCATATGTCTAACACATTTCCCTTTGCTCAAGTAAATTTTAAATTATTTAAATATCGGCTGCAGACCAATGCAATAGAATCACATTATGGGTAATCTATTTTTTAAAAATCTAAAAACTCGAATGAGTTGATGCATCTATATAAACTCATACGATTGGCAACTTTATTACATTGACTCGTATATAAAATCAACCTTTCTAAACCCGTTAACAAAAGTGCCGTTTTCTAAAGATCTCACCTACCGTACCAAATTAAAGGAAAAAGATCGAGGCATTTGAAAGTTTAGGAAACAAAATTCTCGTGTTAACAATGTTAAAATAAAAAGGAAAATGACATGGAAAATAGGAAAAAAAGGAAAAAACAAAAGAGGAAAGAAAAAAAAGGGAAAAACTCATCATTTAACCAAAAACGTAGAATCAAACCTAAAAACTCATGTGTGAGCCCAAGTACAAATTAGGATTGATATGCGATCGAAAGAATAAAATGAATCGGGAGAAGCCTTCACGTGTCCCGATGCAGTGGACTCGTGGAGGCGACTCATTTTGTGAATTGATTGAGGGATTGAATTGAGGGCTAGAATGACATGATGATTTAGGCATTTCTTAAATAATTAAGGGTGTTTTTGGAATTTCTTCTGAAATCACATGCAAAGCACAAGACCTAGACATGTTCCAGGCATGTGACCATTTCCCATGAAACTCTATAAATACCCCCTTTCATTTCAATAGAAGGGACTTTTTGATTATCTCTGAACTGAAGACTTTGAAGAAGACTATTGAATCCTAAGAGTTCTGCCACGTGTTACTCGAGCAATCGCTTACCTGTTCTTCTCCCATCTTCAATCAATCAATGAAGACCGTACTCTTTGTGGATCTCTCTCCTCCTCAGCCAACACGAAACTCTAACCTTAGTAAGGTACGATTTCCTTACCCATATTTATTTGGCGACTCTGTTGGGGAGGTGTAGAATTCGTGAAGTGTATGCCTACAACTCGAAGCGGGAGAACTATAGGAAGAGTTTCACCGACACCTAGCATTACTTCACCGAATCCGGTTCCAAGGCAAGAAAATCAACATTTCCAAGGCACGAATCTGGATCTTGATCAACCCCTCGTAGAAGACGCTTCTGAAGGAAGTTCAATATCACCACATATGGCTGATTAAAAAAAACAGATGCCAGGCAGATAGGCATGGGAAGACACGGTGAGGAAGCAAATGGAGAACATATAACCACGAATGTTGTGCAATTGGAGATGCTCAAGGCCTTAAAGGAGGCAAGAGAAGAACAATAGATGATGATAAATATGATGTCAAAAATGTGGAAGTAACATGAAGAGATGGGGAATATTCGTCAGTAGTTAATGCAGATTCCAACCTTCAAATCTATGTTTCCAGGAAGTTCACAGGTAGAACGAGCAGGAGTGGATGACAATAAGGAAAATCAGAATGTGCCTCCAGCGATGAAGAGTCAGCCGATTCCAATCATCCATTTAGAGCCCCAAAACAATGGTAATGTACCACAACCCATAGTGGAAACAAGGCACCCTCAATAAACCATCATTCACACCACACTCCCATCATTTTCACAAGTGCAGATACCAACTATACCGAGCAACGCCTAATGAACAAGCCAACAAGTACAATCAATGCAAGTTATGCATGATGAAAGTGTACACCAATCGATCTCTTTATCATATACACCGCCAACGCAACAATATATTACAACCCCTCAAAGAGTCCATACAACAAGTTAGTATGTGGCAAAGGATTATATACTTGACGTAATCAATTAACTCCAAAACAGACAACCAGACCCTCAGAATTGGACTTCACTCCACCATACCTGACACATATACGGAGACAGCCTTACGCATCAGGGTATATTGAGCACCCGCCACAATTTTCGAAGTACAATGGAGAGAAAGGGAATGCAAGAGAACATATAGCCAGGTTTGTAGAGTCGATGTCTCTGTGGTTGGCTTATGATGAAGTAATCAACCAAAAACTCTTGCTCCGTGAGTTCAGTAAAACGTTGACAGATAGTGCCTTCAGTTGGTTCTACAATCTAGAGAAAGGGTCAGTCCAAGATTAGGACGATTTGAAGTTATAATTTTTTAAGAAGTTTTTCTATATGCAAAAATAGGTGACCATCGTGGAATTAATGAGATTCAAACAAAAGCCAAATGAGGACCTGTCAGATTACGTGGACAGATTCAGGGCTCAGGCGCAAAAATGTGTGGAGCCAATTGAGGAGAAGAATCTAGTGAGCATATGCAACAATGGTGCCCTAGATACTTTTGAACCCCACTTGGTCACTAAAGTATGTGATTCCTTTGCAACGCTTTCATCATTTGCACAAGACTTGGAAGGAATTATGACTTTGCCTGCAAGCCATGCGACTGTTACGTGGAAGGGCAAAAGAATTGCTATTGTGGCTTTGGCAGACTCTTAGCAAAAGCCACAAGGGGTCTAGAAGGAAAAGAGTGGAAAGAATGAAAGGAACTGTGGAAAACTAGGAGACAAAGTTTTCAGGATTACCAATCCCAAAGGCTATTACGTGCAATGAGAAGGGCAATGAGAAGGCATTCAGGGATTTTTATGAGTAATGGGTAGAACATTGAGTTGTAAAACCTCCAAGGCCCAGATTTGTTGTAACAAAAGAGATGAAGAGGAGACCTGAATTCTATGTAAACCACAAATACGCCAGACATTCCACTATGGATTGTTACAATCTGCGAAGGATCTACCATGAGAAATTGGTGGCAGGAGAATTGAACTACAAAGAGGAAATAACGTGCTGAACAAGACACTTCCTAACCACAAGGGAAATGAAACGTGCAGCACTATTACTCATAGTGAATTACTAGAAGGAAGATAATCAGAGATGATGGAGAACACAAAAGTGATGAATGACGATTCTGATCCAGGTCTGTAGGTGACCGCGTTGATGAACAGAACTAAATTCAGAAAAAATTTTGATCATATCAGATTGACCAAGGAAGGAAGGATAGAAACAACCAAAGCAATCATCAAAGCTGCCGAAGCACAAGAGACTTGCATAGCAGTTAACAAAGGGTTTGTGAAGACGGTGGAGGAGGAATAGAACAAAATCACTTTCTCTAAGCTGATAGAGAGGTGAGATACCCACATAATAGACCACTATATATTAAATCAATATTTAATGGCATAGAAGTGCAGAGGGCATTCATCGATAATGGATCATCGGTAAATATCATGCCCTACACCGTCTAAGTATGCCATAGAAGAAGATTGTGAAGGAAAAGACAAACATCACGGGGTTTGCTAATCAAAGCACGAGAACCCTCGGATACATCAAGGTGGATATCCAAATGGGGAAGATCTGAGGACCTGTGATGTTCCATATAACAGAGGTTGACTCAACATATCATGTGTTGTGAGGAAGAGATTGGCAGAATGACTATGGGGTGGTATAATAAGTTTTTCACCAGTTCATGAAGACAATTTGGAAAGGCAAGGAGGTTAAGGTACCAACGACAAGGAACCTGTAGACACTCGAAATTTTATGTACTACTGTCACTAACATTGTAGGAGGACAGATTCATCTTTTAAGAGGGAACCCTGAAAGACAATCCATATCCATATCGGATACTACCGGAAGTTCAACATCAACCCCGGAGCCCACTCTGGGAGTAAAAATTCCAACCTCGGAGATAACCCCGAGACGTGCAGATCTAATACCGGAACACACACCGGAGAAGACCGATTAATCTCGGAGATAACCCCGAGGTATCCAGTCTCAGTCCCAACCATGGGAATAGCCATCAACCTTGGTGATAACCCCAAGGAATGCGGTTTCGGTGATAACCCCAGAAATGTTTGTTTCAAATGCGACCAGCTTCAATCTCGGCGCTCACAACGAGATACACTGTACCAACCCGGTGATAACACCAGGAGGACATGCACACCTCAAAGATGACAATGAGGACCTTCAACAAATGCAACAGTCCAATCTTAGCGAAGCTCTGAGCAACGTCTGCTTTATCAGCCCAAACCGGCGATAACACCGGTGAGGGGCAACATCGTCATCTAGCCAACGCGATGCCACACCATGTCGTCTCAACATCTCTACACAACGATGTCCCACAAAACTAACCAATCCCGAGTGACTATTGTGCTGGGTAACGGATGAAATTTAAAGCTTGAAGACCGGAGGGCATCGTCCAATCTTCAATGACTTCGTACAAACTCTAATCCCATGCCATTGTACAAATCTCGACAACGACGGTCCAAAATAGGTCCTGTATACCTCAATCGGATGCCTGGATTGCACTTCAGAAAGTTCGAGCAGACATTATAGTGCTCGAGTGCACGTACTACAAGACGACCCGACCAGAGAAACCCGGGCCCACCCGGGTTGCCGCAGGTACACCTGCGGCTCCATCCTCTATAAATAGAGGGCTTGGGGTGGCCATTTTGTAAGAGAAAATAGCGAGGAAGCCCTGCCCAATTTGCTCTGGACTCACCCCATACAGTGTACTTTCTCATTTTATACACATGTGAGCTCACATATAGCTTCTTTTTTACCTACAAAATCCAATGTTTACCCACTTTAAAGAAATAGAAGTCTTCCTTGGCAGTCAACTGTAAGCCTTCTCACACACCCTTCTTCACGTTGAGAGTCGTGTTGCGCGCATTTGCCCAGACTTTGGTCTGTGGTTTTCATTTCAGTTTGTATATATATATATATATATATATATTTGGACTAACATTATCAAGTTACGCCTCGATTGAGCCTAGACTTCGGTCTGGAGCGTTTATTTGCTTTAATATATATATATATATATATATATATATATACTGATATATATATATATACTTATATATATATGAACTGTTGTCGAACTCCGTTCGATGAGCCTAGATTTTACATCCGGTGCGTTTACTCTCTTTTATATATGTATATACTTATATATATGAACTGTTGTCGAACTCTGTTCGATGAGCCTGAATTTTACATCTGGTGCGTTTATTGCTTATATATATATATATATATATATATATATATATATATATTGTGACGCCCCCAAAATTAGGTATACGTCACCCATCTTGGGTCGCCACTTACATAGTACATAAATTCAAATACAACTAAATAATACAACTGTTGTGTACAATACGACAAAACATAAACTGTGAGTTTGAATACAAATATTGTCTACTAGAGATTATACAATCTCAAAAGGAGTCCTTATTACAATTATTATTACACTATTTCACAGAATATTGAGGACTACTAATGCTATCATCTGGTCCGTCACTCCGTTCCCCGACTAGTCCCTGCTACATTCTCATTTCCTGAAGAGAACAATAAAAGTAAAAGGGTGAGCTCAACTAGCCCAGTAGGAAATATTATAACTAAGATAATGCAGAATATATTATCGTTAGCCTTCAACAGTGTTAAACTGATACAATATAACAACCATCAAGTTTAACAGCAGCGGAACAAGCAATCCATTAAATGAGTCAAGTAGAGAATAAAATCTACTATCTTTTATGATTTAGAAGGTTTTTCATCACTTTTATCACTAGGACTCAGCTTAATAAATAATCCACATCATCGAATCACCCCTGCACTACGGCCAAGGATATTCTTTAGTATCACGACCACAATTATCCTTGCACTACGGGCCAATATTATTTGTGTATTCAATAATGGTCATAATCATGCCAACAACTGTCCATTAATGTTCTACGGGCCAATGAAGACTTTTTCCATATCATTTATAACATTACGATCATGATTACACCGAATAATCCCTGGTCATAATCATACCAAGTCCATCTATTCACTATAGGCCACTTATGACTTTCAACAAAATATAAACATGAGGATGATGACAATGATATAAGTATTCAATAAAACAAGTTCAAGAATTAATTTATCCAGGAAGTAATAACGTCCAAATTGTCAACATGATACTGCTTTGTAGAGTAAAATTCAAAAATGCTCAGAAGAGTATTTCCAAAAAAAGATACTAGATGAAGTGCAAATATCAAGGATATTCCACTAATTTCATGGAGTATAGAAGTCAAAACTTTAACCAACTGAATATAATAAGGAATGGAATAACAAAAGAAATCACCATGCATGCGATAGACCGCATAGGCAGGTTATTCCAACAGAATAATAAATAACGGAATCAGGTCTGGCGTAAAACACACATACAGGATATTCCAACAGAATAATAAAGACGGAATCAGGTCCGGCGTAAAACGCACAGACAGGATATTCTAACAGAATAATAACGACGGAATATGGTCCGGCGTAGAACGCACAGACATGATATTCCAACAGAATAATAAAGACGGAATCAGGTCTGGCGTAAAACGCACAGACAGGATATTCTAAAAGAATAACAAAAATGGAACCAGGTCCGGCGTAGAATGCACAGACAGGATGTTCCAACATAATGATAAAGAATGGAACAACAGAAGAATTTCACCAAGTATAGGGTATCCCACATATACAGGTTATTCCAAAAGAATAATAAAGAATGGAATAACAGAAGTTCTCTTCATGAAGACGAAAGAAAGAAATAATACTCCCTACCTTGGAAAAAATTGGATACTGGAATAGTGAGGTAACAGATTTCTCTTCTTCTTTCTCTCTATAATTTCTCTCTATAATAATCGCTCTAAAGCTTTTGTGAATTGGTGAGAAATGAAGGAAGAATGAGCTCTTATTTATAGAAAAATATAGTTTCGATAATTGCACGTTTTGGGGCTCGAAAATTACAGTACAATACCTCCAACTTTTCTTTCATTTATAATTTAGTCCTACAAGTATTATCAATCTTGCACCAACTCCCCTAATAGTAAATAATGTGAATCAATAGTTCAATCATGTGAATCAATAGTATAATCTTGTGAAAAATACGAATTTCAGTATAGTACCTCCATCTATACCTCCATTTTTAATTTAGTCATGCAAGTATTATCAATCTTGCACCAACTCCCCTAATAATAAATAATTTGATTCAATAGTACACATATATGAACAAATAGTTATATAAGCATGTGAATTAGTAGCAATTAATTGCTCATTCATCCTATAAATTACCCGATTTATCAATATAACCCCTAGACATCAATTATCATGGGAATAAATGTCGATTTTCCCTAACACAAACAATTCCAACATAATGAATCTATTTTTATCAAAAATATAAATTTTGAAATTTCAAAGTTTGACTTTTCCCGAAAAAGTCAACTGTTGACTTTTTGACCAAATAGTGAATCCCGAAAATTTTTGTGTTTATAGACTATTTTTACTAATTTCGTCGTTCCTGGACTCAAATATCACGTCTGCGTCTCCAAATTCAACTCCGAACAACATTCATTATTAATATTATAACTCATAATATTTATCAACCAGGTCTTTCCCAGGAAAGAGGGGGCTTTCCAATAAGGATTTCCCCCTATTGGCGCGCAATTAGGTGACCAAACCTCTCCTTGACAGAACTTCTAGACATTGTAAATATTGCAATTTATAATATAAATAACTTTGTCATCTCAAGTATTGATTTAATAAAAAAACATTTTATGCAGATGATACTGTGACAATAATTGAATCAATAATATGATAGATATGATGCAACAATTACTGTAGCAATAATTGAGTATAACTGAGTGACTTCTCACGTAAGCATCAATAATCAATACCGTGTTCTACTATGCAACCATGCATATTACTGTACTTTTAACACCGGGTGTTTCAACTGTTAACGGTAAAACTTCCACCGTTATTTTCATAAAGTATTTTTTTTGTTTTCTCAATCTGACAATAATTCCGTTGTGGGGGTCCACCAATGATTGTGCCGTTGTACGAATATTTCCTATTAAAATGAATATTCTCCGACTAATCGAATATTATATAACAACTTGCGTACTTTGCAAAATTTGTAAATATTACCCACACCTATAACATTATGTCAATTCCACACCATAATATTCAAAAATATATTTCGAGAAAATTTAATCTTTATTCAAAAAGTTGGGGTCTTACATCTAAACTTTGAAAGAATTTTAAGTTCCGTCATATAATGTTTATGGAAGAAATCAAATTCTCCAACCTTGACTATGACTTGCATCTTACAGTTCTTACTCGATCGAGGATTAAAAATGGGCCAATGAATCGAGGGTTGAGCTTCCTCTCTTTCCAAATATCGTAACTCACTTCCATGGAGCAACACGTAATAACACATGATCTCCAATATCGAATTCCACGTCCTTTCGATGAAGATCAACATAACTCTTTTGTCGATCTTGTGAGGTTTTTATACGTTGTCGGATCATTTGAATATTTTCCGTAGTTATACGTACCAACTCCGGTCCCAATAACGTTTCTTCACCCACCTCATCCCAGCATACTGGAGAACGATACTTTCTTCCATACAACGCCTCAAATGGAGCCATGCCAATACTTGCTTGATAACTGTTGTTATAGGAAAACTCCACCAATGGTAGGAACTTATCCCAACTTCCCTTGAAGTCAATGACACAGAGTCTTAATAGATCTTCAAGAGTTTGAATGGTCCTCTCTGACTGCCCATCCGTCTGAGGATGATATGCCGAACTAAATCGTAAATCCGTGCCCATAGATTTTTGCAAACTAACCCAAAATCTTGAAGTGAATCTTGGGTCTTGATCAGAAACTATGGATACTGGCATACCATGCAGTCTTAAAATCTCATTTACGTACATACGAGCAAGACGTTCAAGTGTATAAGTTTCTCGTATAGGTAAGAAATGAGCAGACTTGGTCAATCTATCAACAATGACCCAAATTGCATCTATGCCTTGAGAAACCTTGGGAAGACCAGTAACGAAATCCATAGTAATGTGTTCCCACTTCCATTCTGGAATTTCAAGTGGTTGCAATGGACCTTTTGGTACTTGATGCTCCACCTTAACTTGATGACAAGTTAAACACCTTGAGATAAACTCTGCTATCTCTCTCTTCATATTGCTCCACCAAAACGTTTGTCGAAGATCACGATACATTTTGGTACTCCCATGATGGATTACAAACGGTGTGTTGTGCGCCTCCATCATGATTTTATACTTTAAATCAGGGTTGTTAGGAACACAAAGTCTAGAGTTGACTCGAAGTATTCCTTCCTCATCGATTCTTGCTTCCGGCATAGCACCTTCTTGCACTTTCTTCTTCATACGCATTAGCTCCAGGTCTGTAGTTTGAGCAGCTTTAACTTTATTGATTAAAGTCGGTTCTACTCGTATGTTTGCCATCATCATGTGGGTCCCTGGAGTCTTTATCTCTATCTCCATCCTTTGTAAGTCATACAAAATGGGCCTTTGCGTTGACAATATTGCACTCGTACCCACATATGATCTTCTACTCAGTGCGTCAGCTACCACGTTCGCTTTTTCAGGATGGTATTGGATGGTATGATCATAATCTTTCAATAGTTCAAGCCAACGTCGTTGTCACATGTTGAGTTCCTTTTGAGTGAAGAAATTTTTGAGGCTTTTATGATCCGTAAAGATCTCCACTTTCTCTCCATACAAGTGATGCCTCCAAATTTTAAGTGCGAAAACAACAGCTGCCAACTCTAGATCATGAGTAGGATAATTCCTCTTATATTCTTTGAGTTGTCTTGAGGCATAGGCTATGACTTTCCCATGTTGCATGAGAACACATCCTAACCCTTTGCTCGAAGCATTACTGTAGATGATAAATCCCTCCAAACTAGATGGTATTGTCAGAACAGGTGCTGAAATGAGTCTCCTTTTGAGTTCTTGAAAACTCTTCTCACATTCCTCGCTCCAACCGAACTTTGTATCTTTCTGAGTTAGCTGAGTTAATGGAGTAGCAATTCGAGAAAATCCTTCCACGAATCTCCGATAATAACCAGCTAAACCGAGAAAACTACGTACTTCGATCACTGATTTGGGTTGCTCCCATCTTTGAATAGCTTTAATCTTTGCCGGGTCAACGGATATTCCATGACTTAATACTACGTGCCCAAGGAATGCTACATCCTCAAGCCAGAACTCACATTTCTTTAACTTGGCATAAAGCTTATATTCACGAAGCTTTTGGAGTATCAGCCTCAAGTGTTGCTCATGATCTTCACGGCTTTTGGAATAAATAAGGATGTCATCAATAAAGACGACCACAAAGTGATCCAAATAATCCTTAAATACTCGGTCCATCATATCCATGAAGGCAGTAGGAGCATTAGTCAATCCAAAATACATGACTAAGAATTCATAATGCCTGTACCGAGTTTTGAAGGCAGTCTTTGGAATATCCTCAGTTTTAACCTTCAGCAGATGATATCCAGAACGAAGATCGATTTTTGAACAAAAATATGCTCCTTGTAACTGATCAAACAGGTCATCAATACGTGGCAATGGGTACCAATTTTTGATGGTCACATGATTCAACTCCCGATAATCAATACAAAGTCGCATACTCCCATCTTTCTTCTTCACGAATAGAACAGGAGCACCCCAAGGAGACGTACTAGGACGAATGAAACCAATGTCTAACAATTCCTGCACTTGGGTCTTTAACTCCCGAAGTTCAATAGGAGCCATTCGATATGGGGCTTTGGAAATGGGTTTTGTACCGAGTTCAAGGTCAATACAAAATTCAACTTCTCGCTCTGGGGGTAGGCTAGGAAGTTCTTCAGGTAATACGTCAGGAAATTTATTAACAATAGAAATATCCTTCAAATCTGACGTATTTTTGTTTAAATCCGTGACATGAGCTAAGAAAGCTTGACATCCATTTTTCAATAAACGAATAGCTTTGTGGCTTGAGATGTCCGTGATTTATTTTAATTGTTTGGTCGCTTGAATTCGCATAATAGGTTTATTAGGAATATGAAAGCTAACAACCTTACGAAAATAATCAATTTTAGCATGATGAGTAGTTAACCAATCAATCCCTAGAATCACGTCAAATGCAAGTATTTTTAAGGAGATAAGATTGACAGGTAACGTGCGGTTACCGATTTGAATCAAACAAGACTTATAAATAGTGGATGTAATGAAGGTTTCTCCTAATGGAGTTTCAACAGATAAGTCAAAGTCTAATTTCTTCGGAGTCAAATTTAAACGTTGAGCACAAGTAGGAGAAATAAAAGAATGGGTAGAACACGTATCAAATAAGGTATAGACTTCACTAGAGTTTATGATAAGCTTACTCGTGATGACCTCGTTCGGGTTCCTTGCTTTCTGGGAGGTCACAACAAATGCTCTCCCTTGCACCACCAGTTTTGACTTTTCTGGGATGGCCTTTGGTGCCTCCATCCTAGCTGAACTTGTCTTTGGTGAACGACAAAATCGGGCTAGGTGACATTTTCTTCCATAATTATAACACACTTTGGATGGCATCGCGCAGTTTGGACCGATATGTCCCTCCCCTCTGCATTTGAAGCATATGATAGGTGGTCGTTCTCCTTCCTTAACCACGGTTGTTGGTACTGACGTCTTTCCATCATTGTTGAATCTCCTTTTATTGAAATGTCCATTTTTATTATCTTAGCCATGATTACCACCGAAGTGATTACCATTTCTGGCATGTTGATTCCCTCCACGTTTGTTGTCACCGCTTCGATGACTGATACCACTGATATTTTCATGCTGCCGGCTGCTTTCTCTTGGTTGCGTTGACTCGTTACCGCGCTCTAATAACTGAGCCCTATTTATAACATCTGATTACAAACACAATTTATGAGAAATAAGATATTAACGTATCTCCGGTTTCAAACCTCTTAAAAACATTCGTGTCATTCGCTCCTCATTATCGACTAAATGGGATGTAAACCAGGATAACTCTACAAATTTAGCCTCGTATCGCGACACGGTCATATTGTTTTGTTCCAACATGATAAACTCCACCTCCTTCATGTGACGAATACTTTCGGAAAAGTACTTGTCATTGAACAGCTCTTGGAACTTCTCCCAAGACATCTTGAGTGCGTCAGGCTGGGTATGTTTTACAGATTCCCACCAGTAATCTGCTTCTTCACTCAACATAAAGGTGGCGAAGGGAACCTTTTGCTCCTCGGAGCATCCCAAGACATCAAATATCTTGGTGATCTGCTTTATCCATGATTCAGCCCTAAGTGGTTTAGGCTCTCCAATAAACTCCGGTGGTCCCAGCTCCTTGAACTATTTAGCGGTAACCGTCCGAGAGTTTCCTGTGTTTCCACCTACATTTTGGACAGGAGCCGCTCTCGCCTGATGTTGCATGAATATCATGAAGCCTCGAAACATTACATGGTTCATCATTTGGTTAGTGTTGTTGTTTGCATGAGGATTGTCGCCTTCCTGATGCACGTTGTCCTGGTTATTGATCTGTTGAGACTCAACGGTCTCCCGTGCTCCATTGATGTTGTCAACATTCTCGGATGCCATTTTCAAACACTGCCACAAAACAAGGGTTAATTGACATGCAACATATTATCACTATACTCTGACTGACCAATCAAATACCAAATAAACTTAGGTAGGTCATACTAGCGAAGGAATTCCTAGTCTCTCCCCTCCTAGTTCTAGTCTCACATCTTAGCCAGGGATCATATCCCTAAGCTTTGATACCAACTGTGACACCCCCAAAATTAGTTATACGTCACCCATCTTGGGTCACCAATTACATGGTACATAAATTCAAATACAACTTAATAATATAACTATTGTGTACAATACGACAAAACATAAACAGTGAGTTTGAATACAAATATTGTCTACTAGAGATTATACAAACTCAAAAGGAGTCCTTATTACAATTATTTTTACACTATTTCACAAAATAGTGAGGACTATTAATGCTATCATCTGGTCCGTCACTCTGTTCCCCGACTAGTCTCTGCTACGTTCTCATTTCCTGAAGAGAACAATAAAAGTAAAAGGGTGAGCTTAACTAGCCCAGTAGAAAATATTATGACTAAGATAATGCAGAATATATTATCATTAGCCTTCAACAGTGTTAAAATGATACAATATAACAACCATCAAGTTTAACTGCAGCAGAACAAGCAATCCATTAAAAGAGTCAAGTAGAGAATAAAATCTATTATCTTTTATGATTTAGAAGGTTTTTCATCACTTTTATCGATGGGACTCAGCTTAATAAATAATCCACATCATCGAATCACCCCTGCACTACGACCAAGGATATTCTTTAGTATCACCACCACAATTATCCATGCACTACGGGCCAAGAATATTTGTGTATTCAATAATGGTCATGATCATGCCAACAACTGTCCATCAATGCTCTACGGGGAGGACTTTTTCCAAATCATTTGTAATATTACAGTCATGATTACACCGAATAATCCCTGGTCATAATCATACCAAGTTTATTTATGCACTATAGGCCACATATGACTTTCAACAAAATATAAACATGAGGATGATGACAATGATATAAGAATTCAATAAAACAAGTTCAAGAATTAATTTATCCAGGAACTAATAACGTCCAAATTTTCAACATGAGACCGCTTTGTAGAGTAAAATTCAAGAATGCTCAGAAGAGTATTTCCAAGAAAAGATACTGGATGAAGCGTAAATATCAAGGATATTCCATTAATTTCATGGAGTATAGAAGTCAAAACTTTAACCAACTAAATATAATAAGGAATGGAATAACAAAAGAAGTCACCATGCATGCGATAGACCGCACAGGTAGGTTATTCCAACAGAATAATAAATAACGGAATCAGGTCCGGCGTAAAACGCACAAACCGGATATTCCAACAGAATAATAAAGATGGAATTAGGTCCGGCATTAAACGCACAGACAGGATATTTCAACAGAATAATAAAGACGGAACCAGGTCCGACGTAGAACGCACAGACAGGATGTTCCAACAGAATGATAAAGAATGGAACAACAGAAGAATTTCACTAAGTATAGGGTAGCCCGCATATACAAGTTATTCCAACAGAATAATAAAGAATGGAATAACAGAAGTTCTCTTCATGAAGACGAAAGAAAGAAATAATACTCCTTACCTTGGAAAAAATTGGATACTGGAATAGTGAGGTAACATATTTTTCTTCTTTTTTCTCTCTATAATTTCTCTCTTTAATAATCGCTCTAAAGCATTTGTGAATTGGTGAGAAATGAAGGAAGAATGAACTCTTATTTATAGAAAAATATAGTTTCGATAATTGCACGTTTTGGGGCTCAAAAATTACAGTACAATACCTCCAACTTTTCTTTCATTTATAATTTAGTCCTGCAAGTATTATCAATCTTGCACTAACTCCCCTAATAGTAAATAATGTGAATTAATAGTTCAATCAAGTGAATCAATAGTATAATTATGTGAAAAATATGAATTTCAGTATAGTACCTCCATCTATACATTCATTTTTAATTTAGTCATGCAAGTATTATCAATCTTGCACCAACTACCCTAATAGTAAATAATGTGATTCAATAGTACACATATGTGAACAAATAGTTATATAAACATGTGAATTAGTAGCAATTAATTGCCCATTTATCCGATTTATCAATATAACCCCTAGACATCAATTATCATCGGAATAAATGTCGATTTTCACTAGTCGTCGACTTGGTCCCGACTAAGTCGGACAACGACTAAATCAAAGGACTAGGGCCTGGTCGACTCGACGAGTCTCCGACCCCGACCTAGTCGCCGACTAGTCGGCCGACTAGATCGACTTTTAGAACACTGGTGTTTGATGTAAGATCTTGTTGACATGATTGAGGTATTATTATGGAGGTATCATATCGCTATCTATATACTTGCAAACTGTGATGTAATTGAAATTTTGAACTACTAATTAGGCGTCAACCAGTTTAGTGATGTTTTGACTCTTTAGGTGGACAAAGTTCTAATATTTGATACTTATATTGGAAGTTATGAGTTTAGTAATTAATCTAATCTCAAGAATACACATGTATCATAATATGAAAATGGAGGATCTAGACATTGAGTTTAATAATTAATTTAAAGGCATGAATACAAATGCATTCGAATATGAAAAATTGTGGATCCATACACTGAGTAATTATGTTGGCTATGTTAAATATGGTTCCAGTCACTCTATTTTGCTTTCTTAGTGCCAGAGTGGACAAAAATTTAATGCCTTGTGATTGTATCACTATAGGATGGTATGAATTTTTTTCATAGGTATTTGCAATGGTATGATTTGAAGTTTCATTGATCGATAGGTGGAATTGGATTGAGATTAAGTTGGTGTTTGAACCAGAAGATTGTTGTGGTATGCACAATGCGTCATAACCAATAAATAAGTAGTTGTGAGTAAAACAATGTTTCTACACCATATATGAGTACTTCATTACTTTTTGGGCGCCATATCTTCTTTTACTATAAATAAGAACTTGGTTCGTATCTAAACTTTTAGAAATTAAGCTCAAGTTTTTTATTTATTAATACCTTTGTCTATTAAATTAATTATTGAGACTATCTCTAATGCACTTTCAGGGAGGGTGAAGTTTTGGCTATGGATCTATATTTGAACTTTTGAAGTACAAATAGGTATACTGTAATGTACTTGTGTATAGTTGTATAGAGAAAATTCTAGCAGTAATGAATTACAAAATTTTAGCTTTAGAGTTGATATTGTTTTCTTATGAGTTATGACAGGAGCATTTTATTTGGTGGACATAGTATTATTATATAAAATTTTGGCTGAAGTAGCGAACTGTCTATGTGGACAGTGGACTGTGGACTTAGTTGTACTTTTGTGAAAAATTATGGTGGAATATACTTTGCAAATTGAGCCTGACTGCTACTACAATTTTTTCAAGTATTAGATTATGCATCTCTAATTTTCTTTTCCTTCATTATAGTGGCCACTAATAAATTATTTTTTTTTGTTTTTTTCTCTTTTATTGTACCTAATATGTCTAATCCTATTTAAGAGAATCGTTTGGGTTTATTTGGATTTGGATCAAGACTTTCTGCTAATCTTTTTTTTTTTTTATCAAATTATGGCTTGTTGCCTCGTTCCTTTTGATGGTTATATCAATATATGTAGTTGTGTACATACACGTGGGTTCTGATTGATGAAATGATTTTTAATGGAGTAGAGGGTTTATCAATTTAAAATAAAAAATGAAGTTGATTTTATTTGAATACTGAATGATATAGTACTAAAAGTATGTATTACACTTGGTAATATGTCCGACTTGAGCAAAACTATTAGTCACTTGGTCTTTACAATATTTGATGTATAAATTATTATGATTGTTGCAACTGATGTTAGTTTATAACTTTCTGACTTGCACAATTATATTGTTTTTGGTAGATAGATTGATATGAGTATTGTTATTTGTAATCGAGTATGTATGTGTATATTATTTCATTTAGAGTATTTCATTTTTAGGAAAACTACGATTAGATGTTGCTTTATGCATGGAATCTGAACATTTTGTCTTTGAATTAGTTGTTTGATACGGACTTGGAGGTTTATAAGAAAGCTATAGAGGATGTGAAGGTTGTCGGACAAAAGTACAATACGTGTTCTAGTGTTTTTGGCTCTACACAGTTCATAGAACAAGTCTTCAATAGCAGCAGTAAAAAGGTTATTGGAAGACTTTGATCAGAAGAACCAAATGCTAACTAAAGATTTTGAAGTTATTGGAAATCAATTTGAACAAACATTGACGTTGTTTGATCGACTTCACGTGATTCTTCTTGTAGCTGTCCTTTTCCTATCACTTTTCTGAGTCTGATCCTGTAACTAAAACCTCTCTCTGAAATGGCGATTGGATCCATTTTGAGGTCAAGAGTACCCAAATTTGTTTCACTACCCATAATCAAAGATCTAATCAGAATACCCATCATAAAAAAATCTCTAACTTCACCAGCACCGCCACCAATTTCATATAAAACCCATCTTTTGACTACTTTAATGCTTCGATATTACCACGATGGGAGACCCAGAGGATCCCTTTGGAGGGGAAAGAAACTGATAGGTAAAGAAGCAATCTTTGTTATATTGGGATTGAAAAGATTCAAGGAAGACGAAGAGAAACTTGAGAAGTTCATTAAAACCCATGTTTTGAGGCTCCTAAAAATGGACATGGTTGCTGTTATCAATGAGCTCGAACGGCAAGAGGAGGTGTCTTTAGCCATCAAGGTTTTGCTCTTCTTCTACATTCACATGTTCATATTTTTATTTTTTAGTTTTATTGTTAATGTTCTTATGATGATTTTTAACTATATTGGTTGTAGTTAGAATTGTCCTAGTCTTAAGGGAAGAGTGGCTAGACAAGATAGGGAGTAGACTAATGGCTAATTTCTAATTTAGTGAGTGTAGTGGGTCTCTATTGTATTTAACCATGAATTATTATCAAAGAAAGATTTATGCTTTATCAATGGAGGCCCATAAACCACCAAACGACGCCTTCACATCAATATTAATCCACCAAAGATACATGTTTGTATCACAGACTAACACAATATATATGCGTCTGTATGTACTTAATTTTCAAGAATAATCATATGTAGTACTCCCTGTGTTCCACAACAAGAGTTTCATTTGCCGATTTATTTTGTCCCCAAAAAAGTATTTTATTCCTTTTTATTTAGTATAAAATGACACAAGGTCCTTAAGATTACCATCTAATTTTCATTATCTGGTCATCAATACTAAATTTCAATTCCATGGTAATTGCAAATGTGCTTTCAATTTTATTCCCATGCTTGGTATTAGTTGCTAAACATGACACAAAGTGTATCCTTAAAATTTTTAGAATTTACAATTGGGACTCCTTTTATGGGACGGTGTGAGTTTTTATTTATTTTTATTTTATTTATTCTTTAACTATCTTTTTAATTTTAGTTTTTGTTTAAGATTTTGAGGAATTAGATAACTAAGGTTGAGAAGTTTAATGTACTTGTACATTGGGTAGTTTTTTAGGAGCTGCTAAACTAGGTATTAGGCCTGGATTCTTGGATTTTTTAATATAAAATCATGAAAACGATTTTTCATATTTTTAATTGATTATCTAGCAGTCTTTGTGAGCATGTCATTATCTCATTTCTTTTCCCTGTTAAGTCTACTAGGTCAGCAGTGTTGAGTTGGATTAGTCATTTGAAGTTTCTACCTCCGGGGAAGAATCACAGATTAGAGCGAGCTTATGGTTACGGTAAGGTTCACAATTGGACACACAAATCCATGCTATTTGACCTGCCTTATTGAGCTACACTCTGCATCCGTCATTGTTTAGATCTGATGCATACTGAGAAGAACGTATTTGATAACATCTTTTATACAGTCCTAGATGTCAGTGGTAGAACAAAGGACAACAACAAATCAAGGCTTGATTTGGTAGAAATGAACATTAGGGAAGATATGTGGCTGTATCAGGAGGGTAGTAAGACGGTAACGCCTAAAGCTGAATATACTTTGACTAGGGAACATTTGATATTAATATGTAATTGGATCAGTGGACTGAAGCTCCCAGATGGATATTCTTCGAATATAGCAAGGTGTTGTAAAGTCGAAGAGCTGAAGTTTCAGGGTCTCAAAAGTCATGATTGTCACGTATTCATGCAGAAGTTGATCCATGTGGCATTTATCGACTTGTTACCGAAACGTGTGGTTGAAGCACTGACAGAGCTTTCTAATTTCTTTAGAGATATATGTTTGACGGAGCTCCAGCTCAAAGACATAGATCAAATGGAGAGGCAGATAGTGGAAATAATGTGCAAGTTAGAAATGATCTTCCATCCATCATTTTTTGATTCAATGGAGCATTTGCCTATTCACTTGCCATACGAAGCAAAGTTTGGCGGTCCCGTGAAATATAGATGGATGTATCCATTCGAGAGGTAATGACATTAATGTTTTTAATACAATAAACTTAGAATTCTTGTTTGCTAATCTATATATCACATAGGTATATGCGACGTCTAAAGCAAAATGTGAAGAATAGAGACCGTGTAGAGGGCTCAATTGCTGAAAGTTATGTTATGGAGGAACTTGTTAATTTCTTCTCGTTGTACTTTGAGCCGAATGTTCAGACGAAGCACAATCGCTTTCGTTGGAATGAGGTTGTTGCGCACGAGGAAAATGGAGAATTAACAGCCTTTAGTCATCCTGTACAGCCATTCGGCGGTAAAAAAAGCAATTCTTGACCGATAGTGAGTATGCAGCTGTCACATTGTATGCACTTGTCAACATGAATGAAGTAGCGTCATACATTAAGTAAGTAGTCATAACTATATATGTCTGGTGTAACTGGGAGAGGTTCCTTTACAAACACATTAAGTATATAACTGTGTTGCAGTCAATATGATGTTGAAGTACGTGGAGCGAATCCGAGTATATCAAATGGGGATTTGCAAAATTTGAGAAATGAATAATTTGTTCAATGGTTTAAAGATCATGTAAGTTGGACGTTTACAAGTTCAATGAATCTACCATCATAAATTTATTCTTATGGCGTAATTAACTTTAGAATATGTTGTGTTAATGTACATTAGGTCCTCACAGATGAGTTAGTTGACAATCGACTAAAGCTTATAGCCGACGGCCCTGAAAGATCTATAGATACTTATACATGTTTCATTGTCAACGGTTACAGATTTAAGTGTTGCGATATTAGGGAAGTCACTTCTGCTGATTCTGGTGTTGTGGTGAAAGGTAGCTTCTACGATAACATTTGGGATTACTGGTATGGACGATTGCTAAAAGTTTTCGTTCTCAAATATTGGGGTCATAAAGAATTAGTTTGCTTCAATTGTCATTGGTTTGATGTTGAGAATGGAGTTAAAGTAGATAAAAAATTAGGACGGGTGACTGTTAACGTTAAGTCAAAACTAAGACTGATGACTGGCATGGACGAGCCTTTTATTTTAGCAAGTCAAGCAACACAGGTGTACTACGCGCGGAGTGTTAAGACTCTTGCAAGCCCATGGCATTCTGTTATAACCACCAAAGCCCGTGGTTTTCAAGGTACAGCTCCTCGTCCAGACGATGAACCTTTACAAGTCGAGTCTACTAGTGTCACACCTGCTGATGAGACAATTATTAGTGAGTCTAGTGAAGAAGAGGATGATGTTGTCGCTATCGAAAGTGAAGACGATGTTGTTGACGAGGTAGATATAATTGAAGAAATCGTTGAGGATGACGAAGATGGTGATGACAACGATAGTAAATATCTACTGCTCGAAGATGAGGATTCTGATATTGATGGCTTTGATGATATAAATGATTAGGAGTATGTATTCTTTATGTCCTTTTAGTTGTATTCAACTAAAATAGTTGTTTCCTTTTAGTTATATCTGCATGTTGTATCCTTTTAGTTGTATGTGCATGACGATTCTAATATTTATGTTGTATCCTTTTAGTTGTATCCGCATATTTTCTTCTTGATGATGATTTGATAGTATATATACAGATATGGCGCGTACACCATGCGGCGATCGTGGTGGGCGTGCTGGTAGTTCAGGCTGTGGGGACTGTGGAGGTAGTGATGGTGATGATCATGCCAGATCATTAGGTATAATTACATGTTTTGTTGTTATACATCTTATTGTTTTTAATTTTATATAATATTGACATTATATTCGTTTATATAAATATTGTTGTATTTCACTACATAGGTGATCGACGTAGGCCTTTGCGGGGACTAGCACGTGGATTGCTAGGGAATCCCCCCCAGGCACCGCTTATATGTCGTGACGGGACTACTAGGTAATTTCATATTTAACATTATGTTTGTATTAATTATTTAGTTCTTATATATTCTTTGTAATTTGGAAATTTAACCACCTTCAATTTTAGTATCCTTGACGCGACGCCAAGGAACACGTTGCTTGGGATCATCCGCAATCGATTCTCCAGCCCGTGGATGAAGTGGGCGGATGTGGATGACCGCACACGTGGGCTGATTATTGCTGAGTTTAGGGTAAAAAGTCATTCATTCATATGTTAGTTTTAATTTGTGCTTTTGAATATTTATTTACCGCTTTGCTTTATGTTGTCTACTAATTAAGTAATTATTGATATTCATATGTTGTATTGCAGAGATATTATCGCTTCGAGGACAGGCAGGAAGCCCACGACAGCACTGTTCTCGGGAAGTATCTCGAGATGAATTGGCACAAGTGGGTCTATGACTAGAAGAAGAAGGCTCAGACCAAAATAGAAGATGGACAGACACTTAGAGATGTCCGGCCAGATTTCATTGGTGCTGCGGTGTGGGAGCAGATGTGCGATATTTGGGAAGGCGAGGCGTTCAAGAAGATGCCGGCACAGCGTACAGCTGCCCGATAGTAGAGTCGTCTCCCACAGTGCACTGGGAGCCAGTCGTACGACCTCTACAGGGAGAGACTCGAGGTGAGTCTAAAGCATTGAACTTCCCGCCTCGAGTTTTGGTGTCACGCTTACCAGAAGAAAGGTGACGGTGGTTATATCTCACCTGAGGCAGAGCACATTGCAATAAGTAATTTAATTATTTTATTTAGTATGTATTTGTTGGCTTTGACATTCTTTTGTATTTTTTTGTGTAATACTTTCTTTTTACCTATTTTTGTGTTTTTTCATACACGGTTTGAGGACCTTTCTGTGGTCCGGAGTAGCCAAAGAGGTGACACTCCAGTGGCTGATGCTGAGCGTGACGACGAGGAGATGGAGGACTGGCTGCAAGCTACAGGGGGGCGAAGAAGGGTAGATTTATGGGCATTCCCCGTGTTCCAGCCTACACTATAGTCCCTGCTGCGAGATCTCGACGTCGCCCACCCACCGGAGGTAGTGGTGCGAGTGGATCAAGCGTCGACCCTTCATTATCCGATGACTTCTTCAAGAGGATCATAGAGGGGTGCATGGCGAGTAGTGTCGTGCAGTCAACGGCTCACGAGGTTGTCCATGGCTCCATAGATCCTACAGCTGTCGCTGATGACCTCATGGGTGTAGTCTGGGAGGAGGCCATCCATGTATGTGCAGTTGTCTTGGCCAATATCTTTCCTCCACATATTCGACAGCTAAAACTTATTATTGTTGTATTTCCTTATTTGTAATTAGATTGCTTATATAAACTGTCAAATAACTAGTTAACACGCAATCACAGACAATAGCACCGCATAGGCAATAGACACGCGTTACAACTGACGGGGCTCGATTCCGATATACAGAGCCCGAGTTCGAGTCCCGTATGCCTAACTTGAGAAAACATAGCAAAATAGTTTAAAAACAGACCAAAACCCGCCCCAATCGTCTGAATGCCACACAAACACAGGAAATAGCACCGCATAGGCAATAGACATGCGTTACAACTGACGGGACTCGATTTCGAAATACGAAGCCCAAGTTCAAGTCCCATATGCCTAACTTGAGAAAACTTAGCAAAATAGTCGAAAAGGAGACCAAAACCCATCCCGGTCATCCGAACGCCATGTAACCACATAATAGCATCGCATAGGCAATAGACATGTGTTACAACTGACGGTACTTGATTCTGATATACGGAGCCCGAGTTCGAGTCCTGTACGCCTAACTTGAGAAAATTTAGCAAAATAGTCGAAAAAGAAACCAAAAACCACCCAGGTCGTCTGAACACAACGCAACCACAGACAATAGCATTGCATAGGCAATAGACACGCGTTACAACTGATGGGACTCGATTCCGATATACGGAGCCGAGTTCGAGTCACGTACGCTTAACTTTAGAAAACTTAGCAAAATAGTCAAAAAAGATACCAAAACCCGCCCCGGTCGTCCGAACGCCATGCAAGCATATACAATAGCACCGCATAGGCAATAGACACGTGTTACAACTGACGGTACTCGATTTCAATATACAGAGCCCGAGTTTGAGTCCCCGTACGCCTAACTTGAGAAAACTTAGCAAAATAGTCGAAAAAGAGACCGAAACCCGCCCCGATCATACGAACGCCATGCAACCATAGACAATAGCACCGTATAGGCAATAGACACACGTTACAATTGACGGTACTCGATTCTGATATACGGAGCCCGAGTTTGAGTCCCGTATGCCTAACTTGAGAAAACTTAGCAAAATAGTCAAAAAAGAGACCAAAAACTGCCCCGATCGTCTGAACGCAACGCAACCATAGACAATAGCACCGTATAGACAATAGACACACATTACAACTGATGGTACTCGATTCCAATATACAGTGTCCGAGTTCGAGTCCCATACACCTAACTTGAGAAAACTTAGCAAAATAATCAAAAAAGAGACCAAAACCCGCCCCTGCCGTCTGAACGCCACGCAACCATAGACAATAGCACCGCATAGGCAATAGACACGTGTTACAACTGACGGGACTCGATTCAGATATACGGAGCCCGAGTTCGAGTTCTTGTACGACTAACTTGAGAAAACTTAGCAAAATAGTCGAAAAAGAGACCAAAAACTGCCCCGATTGTCAGAACGCAACACAACCATAGACAATAGCACCACATAGGCAATAGACATGCATTACAACTAACGAGACTCAATTCCAATATACGGAGCCCGAGTTCGAGTCCCGTACGCCTAACTTGAGAAAACTTAGCAAAATAGTCAAAAAAGAGACAAAAAACTGCCCCGGTCGTCTAAATGCCACGCAACCACAGACAATAGCACCGTATAGGCAATAGACACCCGTTACAATTGACAGTACTCGATTCTAATATTTGGAGCCCGAGTTCGAGTCTCGTACGCCTAACTTGAGAAAACTTAGCAAAATAGTCGAAAAAGAGACCAAAACCCGCCCCGGTCGTCTGAACACCACGCAACCATAAGCAATAGCACCGCATAGGTAATAAACACGCGTTACAACTGATGGTACTCGATTCTGATATACGGAGTCCGAGTTCGAGTCCCGTACGCCTAACTTGAGAAAACTTAGCAAAATAGTCAGAAAAGAGACCAAAACCCGCCCCGGTCGTCTGAACACCACGCAACCATAGGCAATAGCACCGCATAGGTAATAGACACGCGTTACAACTGATGAGACTCGATTCTGATATACGGAGCCCGAGTTTGAGTCTCGTACGCCTAACTTGAGAAAACTTAGCAAAATAGTCGAGAAAGAGACCAAAACCCGTCCCGATCGTCAGAACGCCATGCAACCATAGACAATAGCACCACATAGGCAATAAACACGCATTAGAACTGACGGGACTTTATTCTGATATACGGAACCCGAGTTAGAGTCTCATGCGCCTAACTTGAGAAAACATAGGAAAATAGTCGAAAAAGAGACAAAAACCGCCCCGGTCGTCCAAACGCAACGCAACCACAAACAATAGCACCGCATAGGCAATAAACACGCGTTACAACTGACGGGACTCGATTCCTATATACGTAGCCTGAGTTCAAGTCCCGTAAGCCTAACTTGAAGAACACAAACTAAAATAATGTAAATATGTTTTCATTTTGACTTTGTTATTAATATTTTAATTTTGTAGGGTCTTGTTGACGAGACTCGTGGAGGTGGAGGCACTGGTGATGACCGCTGAGTTGATGACGAGCAGCCTCCTCTAGTACAGGGCGATGACCATCAAGTTGATGATGAGCAGCCTCCTCCAATACAGGGTGATGACCGTTGAGTCGATGACAAGGGGACATGCGACGTGTTATAGTTAGTTTATGTTATATTCTGAGTTTCATGTATACTTGTATAGTTTTTAAGTTGTACCGACGGCCATTATATTTTTGATCTATATATTTGATTTGGATTACTATTTGAATGGTGAATTATAAGATATTTGCTTGTTATTTGATGGTTATTAGTTTATAACAGGTGTATATTTATATTTGTAAATGAACAGGGAAATTTTAAAATTATAAAAAAAATTCAAAATATTTACAGTCATTGCCGACGGGGGTAATGGTGACGGCAGTGCCATCGCCAATGACATATAGCGACAGTCATGCTTTAAAGTCATTACCGACGGCTATAAAGGTCATGGCCGACGGACGCACCGTCGGGAATGAGTCTTCCCCTTAAAAAAATCATGGAGTCTTTGTCGACGGTCTCGCCGTCGCTGTAGCCGTCGGTATTGACTTTATGCCGTCGCCAATGATAATGATGTCGACGGCTAGGGACGGGAAGCCGGGGCGACGACCTTTGAGGCGACGGTCTTACCGACAGCATCTGTCGTAGCCAATGATATAAATGTCGATGGCACGACAGTCATTGGCGACGGCAGTGCCCGTCGGCAATGACTGGGTTTTTTGTAGTGATAGACAACCGTATGCATTAGCCACAATAGCATCTAGAGTGTATATCAAAGGAGAAGACTTGGATGTGAAGGTAATCAAAAGGATCCTCCCAACCACAGTGCTTGAATTATTCCCCAATGATTTGATAAAAGATTGGAGACATACCATCTCTCATCAATTACAAACAAATGAAGGGAACATATCACCGGTGGAGCTTCAGAAATATTGCATCATTAAAGGAGTATTGTATCATAAAGAAGCAGACGGTGTATTGAAAAGATGCTTAGGGAGGAATGAAGCAAATAACGTTTTATATCAGGTACATAAAGAAAAATGTGGATTGGCAACTATTGGATTATATCAAAGGTTGCAACGCCAAGGGTATTATTGGCTTGAAATGAAGAAAGAAGCAGATGCACTTCAACAACAATGCCTTTCGTGCCAAAAATACCCCGGGGGAGGAGGAATGTGCCTTCATCGATGGCATAGCAGACTGGCGAAGCCCATATATGGAGTTTTTAGAAAGCGGTAGTCTTCCCGTCAAAAAGAAGAATGCATTCATGATAAAGAAGAAAGCACAACGATTCTTCTTACAAAATAAAGAGTTGTTTAGAAGAGGGTTTAACGACAATCCCTTACGGTGTTTGGAATTAGTAGAGGCCAAGGATTTGGTCTACCAAATGCACAAAGATGAACACCAAGGAGGAGCCAAGTTGTATAAACAGTTGATTGATCATGGTTACTACTGGCCTAGAATGGAAGGGGATTGCTTAGAGTTTGCCAAGAAGTGTCACGTTTGCCAAATTCATGGAAACTTGATTTATGCTCCCGCGGTGGATTTGCGGACCTTAGCAACACAATATCCCTTTCATACATGGGGAATGGATCTTATAGGTCCTATTCATCTCAATTCAAAGGGCAACATCTGTATCTTGACTGCTAATTAGATGTACACAAAGTGGGTAGAAGCAATACCCTTAAAGAGGGCTACAGGACCAGCAGTGGCAAATTTCATCAAGGAGCTTATTATTTGTCGTCTCGGGATCCCGGATGTCATTTTATCAAACAATGGAACTCCCTTCATCAATAGGGACACCAAGAGCCTGATAGATAGATACATGGTAAAACATTACAAATCTTCACCTTACTATCCGAAAGGCAACGGACAAGCAAAGGCCACAAACAAAACTTTGATCAAGATTCTCTCAAAAACCCTGGACGATCACCTGAAAACATGGGCCGAACAGTTACCAATAGCATTATGGGCCTATCAAACTTCAAAAAGAAAGTCTACAGGTGAAACCCTATACACTTTAGTATATGGTGAAGAAGAAGTCTTGCCTGCTGAAATAGAAATCACTTCAGCAAGGATGAGACTCTAAAGCTTAGTCGTGGAAGTGAACCGACCAGCTGCTCTAGAAGCCTTAACTTACTTCTGAGACAAAGATAAAGAAAAATTAGAACGGTACCATGAAAAACTGCGAACAATACAATACTGCAATGGTACCCCAAAAAATTCTGGTGGGGGACTTGGTGCTCAAGACAACGAATCAATTAATGAGGGGAACACCAACCACTAAATTTTTTCCCAAATAGGAAGGCCCGTATAGGGTGAGAGATCTCTCTAAGTGGATATGCAAAATATCTTGTGTGGGATCAAATGCTATCTCGGGCCCATTGAACCTGAAATGGGTAAATAAATATTATACATGAGATAGTCATCACAGAAACGTTATACTTTCAACTTTAAAAGTAATTGAGGCACCTGAGTTTAAGTCCTTAAATCTAAGAAATTTATACTTTATCTCTAAAAGTGGCGAACGTTATGCTTTAGCCGACAAAAGTAAGATTTATTATTATGAAAATCTGAAACGTTATGTTTTTCGTTAAAAGCAACATGATTATCAATACAATGTCAAACTTTCACTTATACTTGAATATTTTTTTTGATTTTAAAAGTAATGATTCAAGTTTTGGTTTGCAAAAAAACATGTTATTTTAACAAAATTCATGTTTGCCTTTTTATTATTCAAATTGTTGTGTTAGAATATTAATTTGAATAACTTGAGATTCAATATTAAGCATTGAGTCTTAAAAAAGAAATTCAAATTAAAGGTAAATAATAAAGCTAAAGAAACTCTATTCTGATAAAGGGAATATATGTAAATGAGTTTTTTGATACAGGAATAGAAAAAACCTATAAAAAGTCATGATCTAAGGGCCATGACATATCAAACTGAAGCGGGGGCAAAGCTAGGGATTCTAATTTAGTAATGGCAGCATCCCCAGCCTTCACATTAGAGGCTTTCAATTTTTGAAAAGCTTGGATATTTGACTTTAAACCCTGAAGTTGGGTCTCCGGTTCATTAATGGTGTTCTCAAGATCCAAAAGTTGTTCCGAAAATGAGTTATTCTCACACTGATACATAGTAACCTCCAACCATAGTGCAACTATGAGGACCCTGAATTTTAAACAATTCTATTTTTATGAATAATTTTTTTTTTATTATTAATATCAGTATTGATTAACATTAAAATGTTGAGCATTTGTGATATAAGTGTAGAAAGATAGTCAAACTATCCATTGACTAAGAAATATACATGAAGTTATGTGAACAGCTGATGGAAACACTAACCTTAATTACGGATAGGGATTTGATAATTACTACAATTATTATTGTTAACGCCAAGTTTTGCCGGCGCGTCCAATCACAGAATCCAAGCGCTAGAACCTGCACAGTAACAGATCACACAGAAGCTTGACGGCTTGTGCCGCCGGGGGATAGCTCCGGTGTGAGAATGAGTACAGGCCGTTACAAGGATAAACAATGGAGGCTATGTATTTAGTGCTCAAAAGTAGGTATTATATCATAATGTTAACCTAGACCTTATATTTATAGTACTCATCACCTTAGAATCCTTCTCCTAGTTGGATTAGGACTCCTAGTGTATGGTAGTTACCATAACTTGGGTCCAACACAATCTCCTTAAAAGGCGCAAGTAGAATCCAATCTTACCACTACCTTTGGAGTTACCTTATGTGCGTATGAATAGATACCCGGGCTCTGCACGCAGGAGAGCCCACTATGCAAGCCCAACCGGTCCCATAACATGGTCCGGGCTTCGGCCCAAAGGACTCGAAGACCCGACCCCGAACATCACCAGACTGGGTTCAGCTCTGTCCCGAAGGACTCAGAAGCCGACCCGAACACCTCTAACATTCTTGTGGGCTTCAACCCATCAGTCTCCCAAACCCTTCCGTCAGAAAGCCTTCGGCCCAAATGAAGGTCGGTAAAACACTCCCGAACATTGCCCCCCAGTCTCTGGTTATAACATATTTATGATTAGAGACTTGAAATGTCGCGACAGCTAATGATGAGATGTCTAGGGAAATCCAACGGTCCGTTATAGATATTTGAAACATTGCACGCCTTTTAACGCCTGGACCCACCTTAAGCATTTATTAGCCGCCCTGGGGTTTCGTGTCGTACACCTTATAAAAACCCCTCTTCCCCTTCCTTATCACCTTTACTGACTCTTCATTCTCAACCCTCTGATTTCAAATTTTTCCAGCAAGGCGATTTCCGGCGAGATATTGTTCCTCCATATTCACCATTTTCCTCTACTCATTCATCGTTTGAGTGCTGTTGTTGCTCATTTCCTTCCTCTAAGCTTCTCATTTTCATCACATTTTTGAAAAAATGGCCGATTCCAGCCGTATTCCAGCCGCTGAGCCTACCACTATCACCGTCGGCGACCTCCTGGAGGTCATACTGCCGGATACCCCCACTGACACTACTCCTTTGACCCTTCCTGGTTCGATAGACGCTGAGTCTAGGATTCGAGACGCCTACCGCTCCTCCGAGGAGTTCTCTCACCTCCATACTCGCTCTACCCTCACATCATCCCAAATCTCCGATATCCGAACTCTCTTCAAAATACCCAAAGAATACCAACTCAGGATCCCTCAGCCCGCAAAGAAGATGTTATGGAGGCCCGAGGGTGAATGGGTGGTCGTTCCCCTATACGTCTTGAAGTAAGGGGTTCGGTTCCCGCTGTATGACTTCATCTCTTCCTTTTTGACCTTCGTGGGAATCGGGTTCGCACAACTCGTGCCGAACTCGTATATCCAATTGGTCTCTTTCATTGCCACCTGTCAAGAGGTGGGCCTCACTCCCGGGCTCGACCTTTTCTTTGCTCTGTTCACCCTTGGAGGGTCGAAAGAGCCCGGGCTTCGGCAACTCACCAAACGCCCCAACCGCACAGTCCCGATCAAGACCCCTTCCAGAAACAAGGGATGGCATGAACAGTGGTTCTACGCCAAAGGATCCGACCTCCAACTCCTTCCTTCCTGGGCCCATCCAGCCGACCAGGCGGCCAAAATTTCTAAGTTCCCGACGGGTCGGGCCGAGGCCTTCAAGACATTCTACGCCCAATGGAAGAAAACCGAGTGGAACGTGGGGCTTCTAATGGACGAATCCTGGTTGTACAAACACGGCTGTGAGTACCTTCTATTTTTCTATATTTTATCTCCTTTTTTGTTAGGCATTACGGGCCCTAATTCCTTTTTCTTCGTGCAGTGACCATTTTCAAGCCCGAGGGCGTCGTCGACTCCTTCATCCCTACTACCATTACTTCTGGGTTCATCCGACCCCCCGTGACCGACGATGCCGCTGAGGAGGATACGGTCCCGATCAGTGAGCTGTCACTGGGATCCACCTCGGGGCCCGATCCCCCGAAGACACAAAAAGGGGCTCTGAAGATGAGCCGCGCGGAGAAGGCGGCTTTAATGAAGAAATCCAAGAAGCCCTCCAAACCGGCCATCAAGGCGCCTGTAAAAGTTCTTCTACCCCCCATTCCGAAGTCGTCTCTACCACCACCTCCTCCTCCGACCGAGGTGATCGAGGATTCGGAGGAAGCTGAAGATGTTCCTCCCGAACCCCGGTCTAAAAGGCCTCGATTGTCGGAGGATCTCAATCATCCGGCCGGTCAGATGGTGGCCCCTGGTCCGGATCATGCTACCACCCCTCCTTCCGGGCCCAGCTCCTCCCAAGGATCACCGATCACTTGTTGGCCCAAGAGCCCGTCAGATGTCTTCCCTTTCACCCTCTTTGATCACTTCAAACTCCCCGGTGACGACGAGCAGTTTAAAGGGTATTCATCGGATCAGTTCTTGGTGGCCTACATTTGAGCTCAGACCTAGGTAATTCTCTTCTTTGTTGATCTGATTGCTGCTAATAAGTATAACTCTTACTTCTTATACTGATGTATATGTTCGCTGCAGGCCAACGCCATCCTAGCCCGAGCCATCCCTCCCCTTGCCAGATCTACAAAGAAAGAGATTTAGTTGGGGACGGAGATAGAGCTGCTTGAGGCTGATGTTTGGGGGCTGCGGTCCGAGCTGAAGAAGGAACAAGATTCCCTTATGGAAACACAAGTCCGGGCGGTCCTAACCGAGGACCGGGTCAAGGAGCTGGAGGGGGAGCACAGCTCGCTTCTGGCAGAGAGGGATCGTCTGTTTCAGGAGGTCAAGGATCGGGAGAATACTATTGATAGTATTACACTCAAATTCTCTGGGATGTATGACAAGATGATGTACCTGATTAAGGATAACAACGCTTTGACCGCTACAGTCGATGCATTCCCTGAAAAAGTTACCGAGGCCCGACAGCAGGCCATCGCCGAATATGAAGAGACCGAAGCTTTGAACGATAAAGTCCTAGCCCAATTTGGTGAAGGGTATGAGACTTATCGGGAAAAGGCTAAGGCCAAGCTGATGGCTGCTGGGCTCGATTCCTCGATCCTTGACTCTTCGGACGACGAGGCTGAAGACGATCCTCCTGCCGAATAGATATGTAGGATTTTTATTTTTTTTTTGGTACTTTTGCCCGAATCGTAAGCGATCGGGTTGTAAAAAGAATTTGTAAGTATAAACAAGATACAGTTTTTGGCCCATGAATGTTTGTTGTCAGTTTTACTTAGAACTAATCTCGATCAGTTATGTTCATCCGAACTTTCTAATCGGATTGCCCTTAGATTTTATCTGATACTGAAGGGTCCGACAGTTATACCCGGGACTTATCTTGATCAGTGGTATCTTTTTGAACCTCTTGATCAGATAGTACCCGAGATCTGTTCTTTAAGGACGTATTGGACTCTCGGTCAGTTATGCTCGGGACTTATATCGATCAGTGGTGTCTCTTCGAACCTCTTGATCGAGTGGTGCCCGAATCGTGTCTGTTCGAGTAGTAATGGAACACATGAATATAGATGAAGTTAAACATTGACAGAAATAAGAACTTTCATTTATATCATTTAACTTGAATCGGTTACATAGGTAAAAGTAAGAATAACACAACTATTACTGGTAAAATTTTCTAAGTCTTCCAGCATGCCATGTATTCTTTACCTCAGAACCGTTCATTGCTCGAAGCCGGTACGTTCCTGGCTTCGGCACTCCTATCACTTCGTAAGGTCCCTCCCAGTTAGGCATTAACTTGTTGGTGTTCTGGGGGGTTGAAGCCTCTGACTCCCGGAGGACTAAATCTCCTACTGCAAACCTCCTAGACTTCACCTTCTGATTATAGTGTCTGGCGGTCCGTTGCTGATAGATTGCCAACCTCATCATAGCCGAATTCTGAACTTCATCTAGCAAATCCAGATTTGTTCTCAAGCCATCATCATTGTATAACTCTTTATATTGGCTGACCCGAAGGGTGGGTGATCCGATCTCAACAGGAATTAGAGCATCGGTCCCAAATGCCAGTCTGAATGAAGAGTCCCCAGTTGTAGTTCTTGGGGTAGTTCGGTACGACCGTAAAACAGATAACCGATCTTCGGGCCACCGACCCTTTAATTCATCCAGCCTACGCTTTATCCCATTGAGTAGGGTTCGATTGGTTACTTCCACTTGACCGTTCGACTGAGGGTGGGCAACTAAAGTCTTTCGGTGTTGGATCCCTAACTCCTTCAAGAAGCCCTCGAATTTTGACCCGACGAACTGTCTGCCATTGTCTGAGACCATTGCCATCGGGATGCCGAACCGGTAGACTATTCCTTCTTTGACAAACTTTAAACACTCTTGTTCAGTTATCTTTTGCAGTGGCTTGGCCTCGACCCACTTCGTCATGTAATCTATGGCCACGATCACAAAGCTAACCTGTCTCTTAGCTTTTGGTAGAGGGCCCAGGATGTCAATTCCTCATATAGTAAAAGGAATTGGAGATAGGACCGAGTACAGCTCTTCTGGAGGTTGATGTGGGATGTTGCTGTTCAGCTGGCATTTGGAGCACCTCCTGACAAATTCCTTTGCTTCAGTATAGATAGTCGGCCAGTAATACCCCTGCCTCAAAATTTTATGTGCCAGCAATTTTGCTCCAATGTGATCCCCACTGATCCCCTCGTGCACTTCTTGAAGTGTGTAGTCTGCTTCTGAAGGAGTCAAGCATTTGAGCAGTGGAGAGCTAAAGGCTCTTCGATAAAGATCTCCATCTATGAGTACGAAGTTCGAGCTTCGATGTTTGACTTTAAATAGCAGTATTATGTGATGTGATGTGTTACGCTAATTGTGAGACCAATATTATTGATTATAGGTCTTTCGACAAAGCTAAATTCGATTGTGTAGCAGTAGTCAATGATCAAGGCAAGTTTCCTTAACTCAAACTTGAGTTATCATTTTTTGAGCATAGTAGTGGATAATTATTGATGATTATTCCACATCTAATATTATTATTGAATATTCGTATTTATTGCAATTTCCTTAACTCAAATTCGAGTTATTAATTTACCAGCATATTAAGTGGATAATTATTGCTGATTATTCCACATCTATGATTATTATTGAGCAATCGCATTTATTGCAAATTCCCTAACTCAAATTCGAGTTATTATATTACCAGCTTGTTAAGTGGGTAATTATTGTTGATTAAACCACATCTAAGATTATTATTGATCATTCGCAATTATTGTAAGTTCATTAGCTCAAATTGAGTTTTAAATTTCAAAAGCATGATTGGTGAATAACTATTATTGGTTATTCACATCTATAATGATTATTGTTATCTGTATATAGTGCAATTGATTTCTGTTTATTATTGAACAATTTATTAGCTATATCTCAACTAATTGTTTTGGCGAGACTAATATTTATTAAAGCATGAGCGTTATAATATTTGAACTAAGTTGTTATTGAAAGATCAATGACAATTATTTCGGCTAGATCAGTATGGATATTATATGTTGAAATCTTTAGCATTTCTTTAAATCCAAACCATATTGTTGTGTAACGGACTCATGATGTAAGAATTAGATGAGCAAACTTTATTGTCGTAAAACGATACATGCACTATTATTAAATATTATGCATAATATAGGGTACAAAGAAGTTGGCCGCTCCAGGTACTCGTAGAGGATTATAGTTTAGTTTTTATAACTAACTTATATTCCTGAGGTAATTCAGTATTGAATATATGATAATCCCTCTATTAGTTCAAGATCATATTGTGATCACTCAGCTTGAAATCTGAGAATATCCCACTTTATTATTGCAGTAGTATTATCTCTTGATAATCAATTGAACATTTTTGAAACATCGAAAGAGTTTTACTCTTTCATCATTGAATTGTTGTTTAACATGAAATTTGATAAAGTCTTGTTATTGATAAATGATTTATTCAGTTACTTCGAATTCCTTTGAACATTGGTGAAGTCCTATCGAATTTAGACTCTAATATTCTTAATTCATATCTTTAATTGTATATTTTAACTTGCGGAGCAAACTCGTTGCTCACCCTTGCTTAAAAATAACATTTTAGCTGAGGACGAGGTAGTAGGAGGGGAAAATAAAGAGAAGGGCAAGTACAAAATTCAAGAGTAGTTATTATAAACTTTACTTATTATGTTATTATATGTAAACCTTTTTGTATATCTGAAGGTATGTAAGATATGTTAAGGTTAGACAACTTGGGATATTGTATTAATTATATTAATTAATGGTATGTATGATGATATTCATAATTGAATGGGTAGTTAGATGTGATATGTATGATGGGTCGTGAGCACCAAACCCATGATTAGGGAACCCAAATTTGGGGGCATCACAAGTTGGTATCAAAGTTGTAGGTTATAAACCTTAAGTGGGGGGAACCTTAGGAATATAACCATAAGTAAGATAGAGAAAACTCATTTAGAGTTACAAGCGAGGGATTGATGAAATTCATTAATAGTAAGATATGTGGACACTTAGTGTTTATGGACTGTGTAAGACTCCAAATTTTATGAAATAAAAGTATTCAATTTTTCTATTTTGGTAAATAGTTAAATTGATAAAAGTTTTAAGTTAAGGATGATATTTAAAAATTTTGCAAAGTAAGCAAGTTGTTATAAAATATTCGTCGTGTCGGAAAATATTTGTTTGGTCGGGGAATATTCTTTTTGTCGAAGAATATTTGTACGACGACACCATCATTGGTGGATCCCAAAACAGAATAACTGTCGGAATTAGAAAACGACAGAAATAACTTTTATAAAATATAACGGCGAAAGTTTTTACCGTAAAACTGTTAAAATACTCGGTGGTAAAGGTACAGTAATACGCGTGATTGCATAATAGCACACGGTATTAATTATTGAAGCTTACGTTAGAAGTCACTCAATTATTGCTACAGTAATTGCAGCAGAGTATCTCACGTAATTTGATTCAATTATTGTCACAGTATCAACTGCATAATATTTTATATTACTTAATCAATAATTGAGACGACAATGTTATTCATATTATTATTTGCAATATTGACGATGTCTAGAAAGTTCTGTCGATGAGAGGTTTGGTCACCTAATTGCGCGTCAATAGGGAGAAATCCTAATCGAAAAGCACCCTCTTTCCTGGGAATGATCTGGTTGCTAAATATTGTGAGTTATAAGATTAATGATGAATAATTGTTAATAGATTAAAAATGTGTCGATTAAAGATAAATGATTTGTGGTAATTATTTATTCAATTTTTGATATAAATAGAGGGGTTTGTTATGAGGTTGTTATAAGTTTGGCTTATTATTCCATGAGGAGATGTGCTAATTTTTAAGACCGTTGGTTGAAGTTATAATAGTAAATCAATATAGATTGTTGGTTGAAGATATAATAGTAAATCAATATGGATAGCTGGTTTAAAGTTTTAATAGTAAATCAGTATGGACCGTTGCTTTAAGTTTTAATAGTAAATCAATATGGATCGTCCGTTTAAAAGTAAATTAATCTAGGCCGTTCATGAATTAGTTACTATTCAGTCCTTTTTCCTATAAATAGAAGCTCATTCCTTCATTATTTCTTACGAATTCACTGAAACTCTAGAGAGAGAAACTATAGAGAGAAAGAAAAGGAGTATTCTGCTATTACCCTAGCGTAGTCTCCAAATTTTTATTAAGGTAAGGGATATTATTTGTTGTATTGGTATGGGGTGTTATTTATTTTGTATCCGTAGGGGATATTATTTGTTGTATTCGTAAGGGGTATTATTTCTTTCGTATTCATTAAGAGAGTTATTTCTTTCAATACTCGTAAGGGTTGTTATTCCATTCTTTATTATTCTGTGGGAATAACCTGTCTACGCGGACTACCGCATGCATGGTGAAATCTTTTGTTATTCTATTCTTTATTATTCTGTGGGAGTAACCTGTCTACGAGGACTACCGCATGCATGGTGAAATCCTTTTGTTATTCCATTCTTTATTATTTTGTGGAAATAACCTGTCTATGCGGACTACCGCATGCATTGTGAATGACCATTCATATTCATTTTTATTAATCTGCGGGAGTAACTTGTCTACGCGGATTACCGCATGCATGGTGAATGAGCCTTCGTATTCATTCTTTATTAAATTATGGAAATGATATGGCTACGTGGATTACTGCATGGCGGATGAAAATCCATTTGCAGTTCATATATTCTTTTATACTCATATGAGATATCATTTCTTTTGTACTCATCTTGGAATATCGTTTTCTTTTGTATTTTCCTTTTATGAGTACTATTCAAATATACAACACTATCCACGTATACAGTACTATTTATAAATACGGAGTACATATCACCTGATTACTATTCACTTGAATATTATTCACTCGGGTATTCGGGGCACTTTTTATGTTGGAGTACTATTCACGAATTACTGTTCACCTAATTACTATTCACTCGAATATTATTCACTCGGGTATTTGGGGTACTTTTCATACCGAGGTACTATTCACGAGGTACTATTCCTGAAGTACTATTCATATGGTACTATTAACGAGGTACTATTCACCTAAAAAATATATTTCTTTTATGTCCAAATTATTTTTGATACATAAATATTATTCTTGAATTTTACTCCACAAAGCAGTATCATGTTGACAATTTAGATATTTTTAAACTCTGGATAAATTTAAAGTCTTTAATATTTATCCTTGACCTCGTTTGATTGAATTCTTATATCATTGTCATCATCGTCATGCTTATATTTTGATAAAGGCCATCTGTGGCTTACGTGCATAGATGTACTATTGATTGGTATGATTATGACCAGGGATTATTCGGTATAATCATGACTGTAATGTTACAAATGATGTGATAAAAGTCCTTATTAGCCCGTAGTGCATTGATGGACATATGTTGGTATGATCATAACCATGTTTTCCCTTCGGCCAAGGGTGAAAAGATGAATCGTTGTTTAGCATGATCATGACCATTGTTGAAAACACGAATATCCTTGGCACGTAATGCATGGATAATTCATGGTCGTGATACTAATGAATATCCTTAGCTGTAGTGCATGGATAATTCATGGATGTTATACTAACGAATATCCTTGGCCGTAGTGCATGGAAAATTCGGTGATTTATTGAGCTGAGTCTCATCAATAAATTATTGATAATAAACTTTTAATTCGTAGAAGATAATAGATATCATGCTCTACTTGACTCTTCTAAAATACAGTTGTATGTCTTTGGCCTATAGTGCAAGGATGAACTGATAATGAATATCTTTGGCCCATAGTTCAAAGATGAATTTATTAATATGATTATGAACATGAACTGTGATTTGGTATAACCATGATTTTTAATGTTTCAGGTAAAGATAGGTGATGAAAATTATCTTCATCATGGGTGCGAAAAGGAATTTAGAACTACAATTATGATTATGAGTTATTCATATGATTGTGAACAGGAACTATTGATTGATGTTACAGTGTTAAGACATTGTTAGTGGACTTTTAACATGGAGAAGATAATAGACTTTATGGTCTATTTGACTCTTCTAATGGATTGCTTGTTCCGCTGCCATTATGGTTGAAAAGTTTTATCATCTACCATATGTTCTAAATCTCTGATTTATTACTGACGAATGCTATTGATAATTTAATTATCTTTAGTCATGATATTCTTTACTAGGCTAGTTGTGCTCACCCTTTTGCTTCACAATTCCTTTCAGGTAATAAGAGTGTAGCTGGGTCGAGCGGGGGTAACTAGGAATAGAACGATGGTCTATAGCTGTTGAGGTTTCCCCTAAAACAGTATGGAAATAATTTTATTGAGAATTTTAGATAAGTGTGTCGTATTTTATACGTCATTTTAACCGTTGATTTTGGTGAACCAAATAGGGTGAGGTGAACCCAACTCTGGAAGGGTGTTTTGCCACTATCATACAAGATGCCTAATGACAGACGACTTCATGTTATCATAAGACAGGGTTGTGCAAATGCATTTGCTGATTATATCTATGAGCACTACCTATATATTCTCGGAGTTTAGTTGGAATATAATTCTCAATTGGAGATAATGGAGAGAAATATATGTCAAGAGAAGACTCACCATAGGAAAGAACATGATAGTAATCTTCTCATTTTTTTTGAGTCTATTGGGTCAACCAAGGATAATTCTCGAGGCATATGATATCTATCATAACTTAGATGCATGGCCTCCCATATACGAAGGTTTCGTTGAGCATTTTCCAAATATTTTAATTTCTAAAACAGTTATTGACTGTACTTTTATGTAAGGTACCATTGTGAGATGTTATCCAAGTAAAGGGATGAGAGTTACAGTTGATATACACAGCATATGTGTTGTCGTATTTTGAATGACAATTCAACAGTTGTATAAATGAAGTTTGTATTTGATTTCTGTAGTGTGATATCTGGCGAGTCAGAATGGGTCGTGTCGACCTATTTTGGGGCCGTCATAAATGGTATCAGAGCTTAGGGATATGGTCGCTGGCAGAGATCTGAGTCTAGAACTAGGAGGGGGAGATGAGTAATATCCTTCGCTAGTGAGTGTCATACCAAAGATGAATTTTCTTACTTAATTTGACAAATTGTTATATGTCAATTAATACTTGTTTTGAAGCTGTATTCTAGAATGATATCTGAAATACAGGAGATGCGCAATGGAGAAATTAGAATGACATGGAATATGGAATCTGAAATGAAAGCAAAATATTAGTAACTCTTCAAAATACCAAGTACGTAAATTTCGAGGATGAAATTTCATAAGGAATGGAGATTGTAAGACCCCGAATTTTATGAAATAAAAGTATTCAATTTTTCTACTTTGGTAAATAGTTAAATTGATAAAAGTTTAAGGTTAAGGTTGATATTTGAAAATTTTGCAAAGTAAGCAAGTTGTTATAAAATATTCGTTGTGTCAAGAAATATTTATTTGGTCGGGGAATATTCTTTTAGTCAGATAATATTTGTACGACGACACCATCATTGGTGGACCCCACAACAGAATAACTATCGGAGTTAGAAAATGACAGAAATAACTTTTTATAAAAAATAACGGCAAAAGTTTTTACCGTAAAACTGTTGAAATACCCGGTGGTAGAAGTACAGTAATATGCGTGGTTGCATGGTAACACACGGAATTGATTATTTATGCTTATGTGAGAAGTCACTCAGTTATACTCAATTATTGCTACAGTAATTGCTATAGAGTGTCTCACATTATTTGATTCAATTATTGTTACAGTATCATCTGCATAATATTTTATATTATTTAATAAATAATTGAGACGACAATGTTATTCATATTATTATTTGCAATATTGACGATGTCTAGAAAGTTATGTCGAGGAGAGGTTTGGTCACCTAATTGCGCGCCAATAGGGAGAAATCCTTATCGGAAAGCCCCCTCTTTCCTGGGAATGATCTGGTTGTTAAATATTGTTAGTTAGAAGATTAATGATGAATACTTGTTAATAGATTAAAAATGTGTTGATTAAAGATAAATGATTTGTGGTAATTATTTATTCAATTTTTGATATAAATAGAGGTTTGTTATGAGGTGTTTGTTATAAGTTTGGCTTATTATTCCATGAGGAGATGTGCTAATTTTTCAGACCGTTGGTTGAAGTTATGATAGTAAATCAATATAGATCGTTGGTTGAAGATATAATAATAAATCAATATGGATCGCTGGTTTAAAGTTTTAATTGTAAATCAGTATGGACCGTTGCTTTAAGTTTTAATAGTAAATCAATGTGGACCAACCGTTTAAAAGTAAATTAATCTAGGTCGTTCATGAATTAGTTATTATTCAGTCCTTTTTCCTATAAATAGAAGCTCATTACTTCATTATTTCTTACGAATTCACTGAAACTCTAGAGAGAGAAACTATAGAGAGAAAGAAGAGGATTATTCTGTTATCACCCTAGTACAGTCTCCAAATTTTTATTAAGGTAAGGGATATTATTTGTTGTATCGGTAAGGGGTGCTATTTATTTTGTATTCGTAAGGGATATTATTTGTTGTATTCGTAAGGGGTATTATTTCTTTCGTATTCATGAAGAGAGTTATTTCTTTTAATACTCGTAAGGGTTGTTATTCCATTCTTTATTATTCTGTGGGAATAACCTGTCTACGTGGACTACCGCATGCATGGTGAAATCTTTTGTTATTCCATTCTTTATTATTCTGTGGAAATAACCTATCTACGCGGACTACCGTGTGCATGGTGAAATCCTTTTGTTATTCCATTCTTTATTATTTTGTGGAAATAACCTGTCTACGCGGACTACCGCATGCATTGTGAATGACCATTCATATTCATTTTTATTAATCTGCGGGAGTAACTTGTCTACGTGGATTACTGCATGCATGGTGAATGAGCCTTCGTATTCATTCTTTATTAAATTGTGGAAATGATCTGGCTACGTGGATTACTGCATGGCGGGTGAAAATCCATTTGTAGTTCGTATATTCTTTTATACTCATATGAGATATCATTTCTTTTGTACTCGTCTTGGAATATCGTTTTCTTTTGTATTTTCCTTTTATGAGTACTATTCAAATATACAGCTCTAATCACGTATACGGTACTATTTACGAATACGGAGTACTATTCATGAGTTACTATTCACCTAGTTACTATTCACTTAAATATTATTCACTTGGGTATTCGGGGCACTTTTCATGCTGAAGTACTATTCACGAGTTACTATTCACAAATTACTGTTCACGGGTTACTATTCACCCCATTACTATTCACTCGAATATTATTCACTTGGGTATTTAGGGCACTTTTCATGTCGGGGTACTATTCACGAGGTACTATTCCTGAAGTACTATTCATATGGTACTATTCACGGGGTACTATTCACCTGAAAAATATATTTCTTTTATGTCCAAATTATTTTTGATACATAAATATTATTCTTGAATTTTACTCCACAAAGCAGTATCATGTTGACAATTTGGATATTTTTAAACTCTGGATAAATTTAAAGTCTTTAATATTTATCCTTGATCTCGTTTGATTGAATTCTTATATCATTGTCATCACCATCATGCTTATATTGTGATAAAGGTCATATGTAGCTTACCTGCATAGATGTACTATTGATTGGTATGATTATGACCATGGATTATTCGGTATAATCATGACTGTAATGTTACAAATGATGTGGTAAAAGTCTTCATTGGCCCGTAGTGCATTGACGGACATATGTTGGTATGATCATAACCATGTGTTCTCTTCGGCCAAGGGTGCAAAGATGAATTATTGTTTGGCATGATCATGACCATTGTTGAAAACACGAATATCCTTGGCCTGTAGTGCATGGATAATTCGTGGTCGTGATACTAATGAATATCCTTAGCCGTAGTGCATAGATAATTCATGGATGTAATACTAACGAATATCCTTGGCCATAGTGCATGGAAAATTTGGTGATTTATTGAGCCGAGTCTCAGCGATAAAATATTGATAATAAACTTTTAATTCGTAGAAGATAATAGATATCATGCTCTACTTGACTCTTCTAAAATACAGTTGTATGTCTTTGGCCTATAGTGCAAGGATGAACTGATAATGAATATCTTTGGCCCATAGTTCAAAGATGAATTTATTAGTATGATTATGAATAGGAACTGTGATTTGTTATAACCATGATTTTTAATGTTTCAGGTAAAGACAGGTGATGAAAATTATCTTCATCATGGGTGTGAAAGGGAATTTAGAACTACAATTATGATTATGAGTTATTCACATGATTGTGAACAAGAACTATTGATTGATGTAACAGGGTTAAAACATTGTTGGTGGACTTTTAACATGGAGAAGATAATAGACTTTATGGTCCATTTGACTCTTCTAATGGATTGCTCGTTCCACTGTCACTATGGTTGAAAAGTTTTATCATCTACCATATGTTCTAAATCTCTGATTTATTACTAACGAAGGCTATTGATAATTTAATTATCTTTAGTCATGATATTCTTTACTAGGCTAGTTGTGCTCACCCTTTTGCTTCACAATTCCTTTCAGGTAATAAGAGTGTAGCTGGGTCGAGCGAGGGTAACTGGGAATAGAACGATGGTCTAAAGCTGTTGAGGTTTCCCCTAAAATAGTATGGAAATAATTTTATTGAGAATTTTAGATAAGTGTGTCATATTTTATACGTCATTTTAACAGTTGATTTTGGTGAACCAAATAGGGTGAGGTGAACCCAACTCTGGAAGGGTGTTTTGCCACTATCATACAAGATGCCTAATGACAGACGACTTCATGTTATCATAAGACAGGGTTGTGCACATGCACTTGCTGATTATATCTATGAGCACTACCTATATAATCTCGGAGTTTGTTTGGAATATAATTCTCAATTGGAGATAATGGAGAGAAATATATGTCAAGAGAAGACTCACCATTGGAAAGAACATGATAGTAATCTTCTCATTTTTTTGAGTCTATTGGGTCAACCAAGGATAATTCTCGAGGCATATGATATCTATCATAACTTAGATGCATGGCCTCCCATATACGAAGGTTTCATTGAGCATTTTCCAAATATTTTAATTTCTAAAACAGTTATTGACTGTACTTTTATGTAAGGTACCATTGTAAGGTATCACTGTGAGATGCTATCCAAGTAAAGGGATGAGAGTTACAGTTGGTATACACAGCACATGTGTTGTCGTATTTTGCACGATAGTTCAACAGTTGTATAAATGAAGTTTGTATTTGATTTTTGTAGTGTGATATCTGGCGACTCAGAATGGGTCGTGTGGAACTATTTTGGGGGCGTCACAGATTGGGTACTGGTGAAGTACTAATTAAGATTGGTTAAAACTAATTGTAGGATGTCAGGAGATGATGAAATGATTATGGATTGGCAGTTGTTGCACCAATGCCATTAGCCGAGGTGCCAGCTCAAAGTGAGTCAGTTGAAGAATTTGTAAGAGACGAACCTATGGTGAATCTGGGAAGTGATCATGGTGAGTATCTTAAAATAGAGTTGAATGAAGAGAAAGAAGTAGATTCTAAAGAAACTAAGGTGGAGTCAAAAATTAAGGTTGAAGTGGGAGAAAAAGGTAGAATAGGAATTAAAAAAGGTCAAGTATCTGCGGAAGTTCGGGAACTACGGAATAAGGTAGTTCTCTCGGAGGAATTGTGGAAGACGGAAAGGGCATTGCGCGAGATGACAGAAAAATGAAACGATTTAAAGGCACAAGTTGATAGAATGAGGGTTGAAGGTGGTGGATCATCTGAAGATATAATCAAGAAGAAGAAAGTAATAATAAAAGAAAAAGGAATAATGATAGTAACAATAACTCAGGGAATTCAAATTCAAGGAAGAAGCAAGCATGTGGCAAGTGTGGAAAGAATCATTTGGGAGAGTGTATGATGGATAAAAATGTGTGTTTCAATTGTGTTCAGAAAGGACATATTTCTCCAAATTGTCTTAAGCTAAAGAAAGGAAGATGTTTTTCATGTGGTGGAATGGGTCACCGGTTCAACAATTGTCCTAAGAAGAAGACATGTGAAGGGAGTGGACAGTAGAAAGATTAAGCATGAGCAGTAGAACTTTTGGAAGTGAGATGATGTGTTAAGGATGTAATATCATAAGCGATAAGTATGTATATGAATATATATATATATATATATATATGAGTGTAATCCTTGTTTTTGTATGAATATTAAGATAATTCTTGTGAATCTCAACTTTTTGTATAAAGTTGTAGTAGTTAATCCCGACTTTTGTCAAAAAAGGATAGTAAATGATTATAGCAGTATGTGTTATGTACTAAAAAGTAATATGTACTATTTGAATGAATATGAATGTAATTAAAGAGATATGATTATATGTTTAATTAAGTAAATAAATTTTGAGAGTTAAGATAGTACTTTGTCTATCTAATAAGTTATTAATTCAGCAAGCTGAATTTGTTAATCCAGCAAGTTGCATTGTTCTGAGTTTAAAATTTTGTGTTAAATTCTTATTATACTAATAATAATATGTAGTGTAGAGATAAGGGATTAATGTAAGTTTTTATTTAATCAGATAATGTCGCCAAGGAAGAGAAGTATTGAGAAAAATATGGAAGTACAATTTTTGAATCTGAAGCAGAAGAATATGACAGTGTTAGAATACTTCGTCAAGTTCAATGAGTTAGCTAGGTTCGTTCCACATCAAGTAAACACCGAGGAACTCAAAGCGCAAAGTTTTAAGAACGGATTGAAACCATTGGTACTCAGTAAGATAGATGTGCTCCAAAATGATTCATTTTCGACTTTGTTAAAAAAGTGATTATCGATGAGGGAGAAATTGAAGTCGTATCAAAGAATAATGAAGAACAAAGAAAAAAGACTGGCGGAGATAATAGGGTAGGTGGTAGTGGAGGCAGTAATTCTAACAAACGTAAGAGGAATGACTATACTAACTCAAAAAATAAACTAGGAGAGATTAGGAAGAGAGGTGAGTCATGTGCAGTTTATGGGAAGAACAATCAAGGAGTTTGTTTAAAGGGAAAAGGGGTATGTTTTAACTGTGGCCAAGAGGGACACATCTCTTTCAATTGTCCCAATCCAAAGAATATACAAGATTGTTTTCTTTTTGGATCGTTATAGCATCATATTCGGAACTGCCCAAAGAAAAATGCGGATAAAGGAAGCAACAACAGAGGAAACAATTGTGGGGCACAAATGATCAAAGAATCATCTCAGTCGGGAAGACCAACGGCATGCACTTTTAACATGACGGTTCCAAACGCAATGGCTACACAGGAAGTGGTGATATGTAAAGATTATACACGTATTATTGGGTAGATATCGTTGTAAGTTGTTTCCATTTACTGATCTGAGTCACGGGTTAATATATGAGTCACAAATTAGTATTGTGTTTATATAGGGGAATTGATGATACAACTTTAAAAGATATTAAAATACAGGTATGATCAGGAGGTCTATGGTAAACCATAAAGGTTTTGTATTTTTCGCTCTAAATTGGGATCGAAAAGAATAGATGAAGTAATAAATATAATTTGAATATAAAGAAATAGTGATTTCGGGGACGGAATCCTTATAAGGAGGGGAGAATGTGAGGATCCTGAATTTTAAATAATTCTATTTTTATGAAAGGTAGTCAAAAAAAATTATTATTAAATTAAAAAAAATCAATATTAATATTAGTATTGATTAGCATTATTAAGTTGAGCATTTGTGATATGAGTGTAGAAAGATAGTCAAACTATCTATTGACTAAGAAATATGCATGAAGTTATGTGAACAACTAATGGAAACCATAACCTTAATTACGGATAGGGATTTGATAATTAATACAATTATTATAATTGTATTTATGATTACTTGTTTGTGCAATATGGGGTTAATGATCAAATGTTGGTAAGATAAGGTATAACCTTAATAAACCCTAATGTTATATTAGAAACCCCAATCTTTAGTTAGGAAACCCTAACGATCAGTTAGGAAACCTAATTCTATTTTTGAAAACCCTAATTTCTGATTCGGGAATCCTAAACCCTAATTAGCAAACCCTTATGGTGATTATCAAATCCTAAGGGTTAAGATTGAAGGGAATCATGTCAAATGACCAAAATAACCTTAAAATTATGTGAGAATTTACCAAAATACCCTTTTGGAGGCAAAATTACTAAAATACCCTTTATTTAACTTTTAAGATAATATAGATATGGTCAAATTTATTGACAAATCTCTTAAGATATTACCATGTGTTGAAATACACCTTGAATCAGCCAATTTGTGCCACATAACATCATTCCCATCCACAAGATCAAAGAGTGAGAGATTAAAGAAAGATAAAAATCAAGTCAGGCTCATTTGTGTTCATTCACCTAGCTAAGTTTCTCTCTCTCTCTCAAAAGCCATGAAAATTTAGTTAGTGAATCATCCCAAGATAAGCCAATAACTCTTCAAAATCAAATTAGGAAGTGAAGATCAAAGGTTGTTCAAAGAAAGGTATAAACCCTAACCAAGCTAGATCTCATATGCTTAGAAAAATTTTATGTTTTTATGTTTATTTATGTGTTATACGATGTTATTTAGTGATCTATGATGACATATCATGGATCCATAACATCTAAGTGCATGAAAATGAAGTTTTATAAACTGTCAAGAACCCTAAATTTATGGCCTGACAATCAAATGTCAGAGGCCATAGATCCAAATCTGTTAATTGTTAGACTTGCTAAGTGTATCAATGATGTAGTATGTTATGAGGAGAGTAAACCGGATGTGGAATCATGTCCATATCATGTCCAAACTCCAAGTTATTAATGGTCAAACATGGTTGTTGTAAGACCCCAAATTTTTTAATGAATAAAATGAAATTTTCTCTAATTATTATTGTGAATAATAAGGTGTTAATTTGATATAATACTTTGGTTATGGGTGAAATGTGCAAATTTTGCAAAATAAGTAATTGGTAATAAAATATTCATTATGTCGGGGAATATTCATTTGGTCGTGGAATATTCTTTCTGTCGGGGAATATTCGTACTATGACGCAGCCATTTGTGGGCCCCATAACGGATAACTGTCGAATGAAGAAAACGATAAAGTTTGGGTTGTTATAAATAACAGCGTAGTTGTTACCGTTAACACTGTTGGAATACACGTTGGTTAAAATACAGTAATACGCGTGGTTGCACAGTAGCACACGGTATTGCACAGTATTATTGAATTATTGATCCTTACCTAAGAAGGCACTACTCAATAATTGTTACAGTAGTTACTGCTCAATTTTTTTTTATTGATTCAATAATTGCTGCGTTGATATTTTATATTGTTGCTCAATAATTGTCACTGCACATAATCTCCATTATCAGATCAATAATTCATATTATTTGGAATAATATTATTAGATAGCATTATTGGCAATGTCTAGAAAGTTCTGTCTGTAAGACCCCGATTTTTTTTTAATAAAATGGAATTTCCTCTATTTATTATTTTAAAATAGTAAGGGTTGAATTAATTAATGTGGTTAGTTATGAGTACAATGCGCGAATATTTTAAAATAAACAGGTGGTTATAAAATATTCATTGTTGTCGTGGAATATTCGTTTGGTCGTGGAATATTCTTGCTGTCGGGGAATATTCGTACGACAGCGCAGTCTTTTGTGGTCCCCATAACGGAAAGCTATTGGATGAAGAAAAAGACAAGTATGAGTTGTTTATAAATAACGGCGTAGTTTTTACCTTTAATACTGTTGGAATACCCGGTGGTTAAAATACAGTAATACACGTTGTTGCACAGTAGCACACGGTATTGCACCAATTATTGATTCTTACGTAAAAAGGCACTACTCAATAATTGTTACAGTAGTTACTGTTCAGTATTTTATTTTATTGATTCAAAAATTGCTGCGATAATTTTTTTTATATTACTGTTGTTTCAATAATTGTCACTACACAGTATTTTCCATTTTCAGAGCAATAATTCATATTATTTGAATAATATTATTAGATAACATTATTGGCAATGTCTAGAAAGTTCTGTCTAATGAGAGGTTTGGTCACCTAATTGCGTGCCAGTAAGGAGAAATCCTTATTGGAAAGCCCCCTCTTTCCTAGGAACGGCCTGATTGTCAGTACTGTGATTATGTAATATTATTTATGAATAATTAATTATTGATTTATATGATGAGGGAAATATTGATTTTATGTGGATATAGATGGAGAAAATTTTTAAAGTGACAATTGTTAAAAATTGATATTTTATCTTTTCTGATAAAATAATACTTTATTATATTATTATAATATAATAATGATATTTTTATAATAAATGTGGGATATATGAGTATATGAGGAAGAAGAGTATTTTTGTTGTATTAAATGATTAACACATGTTTTGTGTGACGGTGGACCCCATTTCTTGACTGAAATTTGATTATAGCCTGTAAAATCGTCCGTATGTGGATTTCGGATAATTTTTGTTTGGAATTTGGAAAAACTTTCTTCTGCAAAGTTGTAGAAAATTGAATTTTCTATAAAAATTCGTGAGATTCGAATTTTCTGATAAAAGAGCTATTTATTATGAATTATTGAAGTTCCGAAGTTTCGAAGTTCCGAAATAATTGGTTTTTGAAAGTTTTAATTATTTTTAATTAGAAAAACGTTTTTTACAATCCCACATGTGTGGTAAATGAGCTGAATTCAGATGCTTGGGTGGTGTGCTTGAATGTTAATAAATAAAATTATTTTATTAAATTTTCTGCTTTGGTATTCTAAGCAATTTTCTATAAATAGGGTGCTTAGGTTAGAATTGAAAATCACACCAGAAACTAAAGTTTTCTCTCTCTTTCTCTCTCTATAATATCGAGCGTATTTTGTGAGTATTTTAGTACGTTGAGTATTGCTATTTCCTTCAGCACTATATCCAGTATTCTAGTCAGAAGTGTTGTTTTTGCGAGGTAAGGGATGTTATTTTCTTCTCAAATGATATTATTTCTTCAATATCATTATGCCGAAATATTGGTTGGAACTTTTTATCAAATTTGGAAGTTTTTCATGTCGGGGTTACTATTCATGAGTAACTATTCATGAGTTACTATTCACGAGTTACTATTTATGAGTTACAATTCATGAGTACTATTCACGAATCATGATGATGTTTTTGTGAAATTTCTATCTTTTGGTGTCAGAGTTACTATTCACGTATACGGCACTATTCACGTATACAACACTATTCACGAATACAACACTATTCACGAATACGACACTATTCACAGAAAAAATAAATTTTCTTTTCTGTGTCCAAGATTGTCTATTATGATTCCTATCTTTGATTGGATCTATGTTTTGATCATTCTTGAATTTTACTCCACTCTGGTTATTTATGAAGTATTTTTTGAACTTGGATTATTTAAAGTACGAATCCTTAATACTTGTTCTTTTGTTTTACTGGATTCGTTTTCTTTAAAATATTTTTCATCATCCTAAATCCTAAATGATGATATTACTGAATATCTTTGGCCTGTAGTGCAAAGATGAATGATTTCTTGATGAATATCTTTGGTCCATAGTCCAAAGATGAACAGGTGTTGAGATAAACATGACCGACTGATTAATATCTTTGGCTCGTAGTGCAAAGATGAACAGGTGTTTAGATGAACATGACCAACTGATGAATATCTTTGGCCTGTAGTGCAAAGATGAATATTTGATTTCAGATATATATTGATTGATGTTACAAGGATAAAATATCGACGATGAACTTTTAAATTCATATATAGAAGATAGTAGTTTGCATTCTCTACTTAACTCTTCTAATGAATTATTATTTCCGCTGCGAAGATTGATTTAAAACTGGTTGTCTATTGTATTCTATTAGATTTTTCCCTGTTGAGGACTAACGATAATTTGTTCTATATTATCTTAGTCATAATGTTCTTTACTTGGCTAGTTGAGCTCGCCCTTTTCCTTGTTGTTCTATTTTTCTTCTCAGGAGGCGAGAATGTAGCGAGTACTAGTCGGGGTGTGGAATGATGGTTCTAGAAGTGGTTTTATTAGTCCTCACTATTCTATAAAATAGTGTATTAATAATTGTAATGAGGACTTATTTGAGTGTTGATATTGTCTAGATGACAATATTTGTATTTAAACTCACAGTTTTTATGTTGTATTAATAAAGTTGTAGTTGTTTCTGTACCATGTATTTTGACGACTCAAAATGGGTGTTGTATACCTGTTTTGGGGGCGTCACAGTTGGTATCAGAGCTTAGGGATATGGTCTCTGGCGGAGATCGGGGAATAGTACTAGGAGGGGAGAGACGAGTAATCCTTCGCTAGTATGTCATACCTAAGCTTATTTGTTGGTCAGTCGAACTATATGGTTAATATGTGATATGTTAATTTGTTTAATTAACCCTTGTTTTATGGCAGTATTTAAGAATGGTAGCTTAGAATATTAACGGTGGAGTTAATGAGATCGTGAAAACACATTTAATCACCACCTAGAGGAACGTGCAACAGGAAGGCAATATTCCTCCTGTAAACAACACCACTGAGCAGACGATGAACGACGGGATGTTTAGGAGCTTTTTGCAGTTCATGCAAAACCAAAAGAGGGAGACTCGTGCACAAAATACGGGTGAAAATGCTAGCAATGCGCGGCTTGTCACAGCCAAGCAATTCAAAGAGTTTGGACCACCAGAATTTAAGATAAAGTTGGATCCAATCATGGCGGAAACGTGGGTTAAGCAAATTACCAAGATATTCGATGTCTTGGGATGCACGGAGGAACATAAGGTTCTATTCGCCACCTTTATGTTCCGCGGCGAGGCAGACTACTGGTGGGAGTCTGTGAAACGGACCCAGCCTGCCGCACCCAGCATGTCTTGGGAAAAGTTTCATAAACTTCTCAACGAAAAGTACTTTCCTGAAAGTATTCGCCATATGAAAAAGGTAGATTTCATCAAGCTGGAGCAAAACAATATGAACGTGTCGCAGTACGAAGCTAAGTTTGCCGAGTTGTCCCAATTTGCATCCCATTTGGTTGATAATGAGGAGAGAATGATGCGAATGTTTCTGCGAGGTTTGAAACCCAAAATACATCAATACCTCATTTCTCACAAACTTTGTTTATATTCAGATGTTGTAAATAGGGCTCAGTTATTGGAGTACGATAATGAGTCGGCTCAACTGAAGAATAACGACCAACAACTCGATGATAATCGTACCAGTGGTAACGGTCATCGGAACAATGATAACAATCGTGGAGAAAATTATCATCCCAGAAATGGTAACCACTTCAGTGGTAATCATGGCCAAGATAATAGAAGAAATAATTCAAGTTGAAATTTCAAAAAGAGAAGATTTAACAATGACGGGAAGACGTCGGCACCAACACCAGCAATGAATTTTATAGGAGGAGAAAGACCGCCAGTTAGATGCTACAGATGCGGAGAAGAGGGACACATAAGTCCAAACTATTCACAACCTTCCAAGGTATGTTATAATTGTGGAAAAGAAGGTCATATCGCTCGAGATTATACGATAGCAAAACCAAATCCAGCGGGGATGGTGACTCAAAAGGTTGTCCCAGAAAAGTCAAAGTCAACGGTTCCTGGAAGATCATTTTCGTGACTGGTCAGAATGCGAGGAACCCGAATGAAGTTAGCACGGGTTAGTTAATATTCTTACGAAGTGTATACCTTATTAGATACTGGTTCTACCCATTCATTTATCTCTCCTGCTTGTGCTCAACGTTTAAACTTGACTCCGGAGAAATTAGACTTTGACCTATTTGTGGAAACTCCGTTAGGAGAAACTTTCATCACATCCACTATTTATAAATCTTGTTTGATCCAAGTTGGCACCATCACATTACCTGTTGACCTTATTTCTTTAAAGATACTTGCTTCTGATGTGATTTTGGGGATTGATTGATTAACTACTCATCATGCCAAAATTGATTGCTTTCGTAAGGTTGTTAGTTTTCATATTCCTAAGCAACCTGTTATTCGAATTCAAACAACCAAACCATTGAAGTCAAACTCTTTAATATCAAGCCATAAATCCATTTCATTTATTAAAAAATGGATGTCAAGCTTTCTTAGCCCATGTCATGGACTTGAACAAAAATACGTCAGATTTGAATGATATTTCTGTTGTTGGTAAAATCCCTGACGTATTTCCTGAAGAATTTCTTGGCTTACTCCCAAAGTGTGATATTAAATTTTGTATCGACTTTGAACCCGGTACAAAACCCATTTCTAAAATCTCATGGCTCCTATTGAACTTCAGGAGTTAAAAACAAAACTACAGGAGTTGGTACCTTAGCCTCTATCTGGTGACTTCCTTTGTGGAATACACCAAAGCCAGACTCTCCGTAGGGGACGCCATATTCGTGCGATAGTAAACTAATAGGTGTCATTGTGACGTGCTATCCAAGGTTGGGATATGAGTCACAGTTGAGAGCAACCTAAGTCAGTAATCGAAATACGTAGCTTTCTAGGCTTAGTTGGTTATTATTGGAGATTCGTTGAAGGATATTCTCGAATCGCTATTCCATTAACGCAGCTGACTCGTAGAGATACAAAATTTGAATGGAGCAAGGAATATGGGAAGAGCTTCGAAGAACTCAAGAGGAGACTCATTTCGGCACATGTTCTGACCATACCATCCTGGAAAAAAATAAAAATGTGGTAGCTGACGCGTTGAGTAGAAAATCTTATGCGTTTACGAGTGCGATATTGTTAACACAAAGACCCATTTCGTATGACTTATAGAAGATGGAGATAGAGTTAAAGATTCCAAGAACCTGTGTGAAGATAATGAATATATGATTAGAATCGACTTTAATCGATAAATTTAAAGCTGCTCAAGCTACAGACCTGGAGTTGATGAATATGAAGAATATGCAAGAAGTCGTTATTCCAAAAGCGAGAATCGGCGATGTGAGGAAATCTCAAACCTTCGATTTATTAGTCCATTTGAAATCCTCAATCGAATAGGAACTGTGGCCTATAGACTCGTTTTACCGTCAAGTATGACGCGTGTTCATAACGTTTTTCGCGTATTGATGTTACGTAAATATGTGGATGACCCAAACCACATTATTGAGTTAGAACAGGATGAGATAGCCGAAAACTTAACGTACGAGGAGGTACCTGTCAAGATTTTGAATAGGAAAGAGCATGTCCTACGCACAAAGGTCATACCACAAGTTAAAGTTTTGTGGAGAAACCATGCTATTGAGGAAATGACCTAGGATTGGAAACGGAAATGAAAGCGAGGTATCCTCATCTTTTCGAAACACCAGGTACGTACATTAATTTCGAGGACAAAATTTCATAAGGAGGGGAGGTTGTAAGACCCCGAATTTTTTTTTAATAAAATGAAATTTCCTCTATTTATTATTTTGAAATAGTAAGGGTTGAATTAATTAATGTGGTTAGTTATGAGTACAATGCGCGAATATTTTAAAATAAACAGGTGGTTATAAAATATTCATTGTTGTCGTGGAATATTCGTTTGGTCGTGGAATATTCTTGCTGTCGGGGAATATTCGTACGACAGCGCAGTCTTTTGTGGTCCCCATAACGGAAAGCTATTGGATGAAGAAAAAGACAAGTATGAGTTGTTTATAAATAACGGCGTAGTTTTTACCGTTAATACTGTTGGAATACCCGGTGGTTAAAATACAGTAATATACGTTGTTGCACAGTAGCACACGGTATTGCACCAATTATTGATTCTTACGTAAAAAGGCACTACTCAATAATTGTTACAGTAGTTACTGTTCAGTATTTTATTTTATTGATTCAAAAATTGCTGCGATAATTTTTTTTATATTACTGTTGTTTCAATAATTGTCACTACACAGTATTTTCCATTTTCAGAGCAATAATTCATATTATTTGAATAATATTATTAGATAACATTATTGGCAATGTCTAGAAAGTTATATCTAATGAGATGTTTGGTCACCTAATTGCGTGCCAGTAAGGAGAAATCCTTATTGGAAAACCCCCTCTTTCCTAGGAACGGCCTGATTGCCAGTACTGTGATTATGTAATATTATTTATGAATAATTAATTATTGATTTATATGATGAGGGAAATGTTGATTTTATGTGGATATAGATGGAGAAAATTTTTAAAGTGACAATTGTTAAAAATTGATATTTTATCTTTTCTGATAAAATAATATTTTATTATATTATTATAATATAATAATGATATTTTTATAATGAATGTGGGATATATGAGTATATGAGGAGGAAGAGTATTTTTGTTGTATTAAATGATTAACACGTGTTTTGTGTGTCGGTGGACCCCAGGATTTCGGTTAATTTCTGTTTGAAATTTGGAAAAAAAAATTCTGCAAAAATGTAGAGAATTGAATTTCCTATGAAAAATTGCAAGATTCGAATTTTCTGATAAAAGGGCTATTTATTATGAATTATTGAAGTTCCGAAGTTCCGAAATAATTGGTTTTTGAAAGTTTTAATTAGAAAAATATTTTTTACAATCCCACATGTGTGGTAAATGAGCTGAATTCACATGCTTGGGTGGTGTGCTTGAATGTTAATAAATAAAATTATTTTATTAAATTTTCTGCTTTGGTGTTCTAAGCAATTTTCTATAAATAGGGTGCTTAGGTTAGAATTGAAAATCACACCAGAAACTAAAGTTTTCTCTCTCTTTCTCTCTCTATAATATCGAGCGTATTTTGTGAGTATTTTAGTACTTTGAGTATTGTTATACGGTGCAAGTTCCTTCAGCACTATATCCAGTATTCCAGACAGAAGTGTTGTTTTTGCGAGGTAAGGGATGTTATTTTCTTCTCATATGATATTATTTCTTCAATATCATTATGCCAAAATATTGGTTAGAACTTTTTATCAAATTTGGAACTTTTTTATGTCGGAGTTACTATTCATGAGTTACTATTCATGAGTTACTATTCACGAGTTACTATTTATGAGTTACTATTCACGAGTTACTATTCACGAGTACTATTCACGAAGTATGATGATGTTTTTGTGAAATTTCTATCTTTTGGTGTCGGAGTTACTATTCACGTATACAGCACTATTCACGTATACGACACTATTCACGAATACGACACTATTTATAGAAAAATTAAATTTTCTTTTCTGTGTCCAAGATTGTCTGTTATGATTCCTATCTTTGATTGGATCTATGTTTTGATCATTCTTGAATTATACTCCACTCTGGTTATTTATGAAGTATTTTTTGAACTTGGATTATTTAAAGTACGAATCCTTAATACTTGTTCTTTTGTTTCACTAGATTCATTTTTTTAAAAATATTTTTCATCATCCTCAATCCTAAATGATGATATTACTGAATATCTTTGGCCTATAGTGCAAAGATGAATGATTTCTTGATGAATATCTTTAGCCCGTAGTGCAAAGATGAACAGGTGTTGAGATGAACATGCCGACTGATTAATATCTTAGGCCCGTAGTGCAAAGATGAACAGTTGTTTAGATGAACATGACCAACTGATGAATATCTTTGGCCTGTAGTGCAAAGATGAATATTTGATTCCAGATATATATTGATTGATGTTACAGGGATAAAATATCGATGATGAACTTTTAAATTCATATATAGAAGATAGTAGTTTGCATTCTCTACTTAACTCTTCTAATGAATTATTATTTTCGCTGCGAAGATTGATTTAAAACTGGTTGTCTATTGTATTCTATTAGATTTTTCCCTGTTAAGGACTAACGATAATTTGTTCTATATTATCTTAGTCATAATGTTCTTTACTGGGCTAGTTGAGCTCACCCTTTTCCTTGTTGTTCTATTTTTCTTCTTAGGAGGCGAGGATATAGCGAGTACTAGTCGGGGTGTGGAATGATGGTTCTAGAAGTGGTTCTAGTAGTCCTCACTATTCTATAAAATAGTGTATTAATAATTGTAATGAGGACTTATTTGAGTGTGGATATTGTCTAGATGATAATATTTGTATTTAAACTCATAGTTTTTATGTTGTATTAATAAAGTTGTAGTTATTTCTGTACCATGTATTTTGACGACTCAGAATGGGTGTTGTATACCTGTTTTTGGGGCGTCACACTGTCAAGGAGAGGATTAGTCACCTAATTGCGCGCCAGTAAGGAGAAATTCTTATTGGAAAGCCCCCTCTTTCCTGGGAACGGTCTGGATGTCATAAATATGATTCTGTAATATTATTTGTGAATAATTAATTATTGATTCATATGATAAGGAAATATTTATTTTATGTGGATATAAATGTTGGATATATTTATTATGGTTAAAAATAAAGGAGTTAATGTTGAGGTATTTTATCAGTATTTTTGTCGGAATGGAGGTATTAAAAATTAAACCAGTATTTTTGAGATATATTGCGTGAGTTATAATTTTTTAATCCGACCATTGGATCGTTGTAATTTTTGGATATGTTATACGTATATAAGTTGAGTATATGTCCATAAATTTTGAACCGTTAAAAATGAACGTATGATTTGTTATGAATTTTAAGAGGTGACTAGTTCAGAAATTGTTGAATTTTCAGAATTTATCATTTTTGTGAAAAATTCTAGAATTAGTGGGCCCCACTTGTGGTTGGTGAAGAAATGTGCTGAATTTTATTTTAAATGTGGTGTGTTGGAATAGTAGCATGTAAAGCCATTAGGTTGCAGGTCAAGTCTGCTAACATTTTCTTATAAATAGAGGGCTAAGTTAGAATTGAAAATCACACCAGAAACATAAGCTTTCTCTCTTTCTCTCTCTAGATTATTGAGTGTATTTTGTGAGTATTTAGATATTTTGTGAGTTTTTATTCATCAGTGCAAGTTTTCTTCAGCCTTATACCGATATTCCGATCAGAAGTACTGATATTTTGAGGTAAGAGATGTTATTTTCTTCATATATGATATTATTTCTTCAATATCATTATGCTGAAGTATTGATCTAAATTTTTTTATCAAATTTGGAACTTTTTGTGTCGGGGTTACTATTAACGTATACGACACTATTCACAAATACGACACTATTCACCGAAAAATAAAATTTTCTTATTTTTGTCCAAGATGTCTATTATGGTTATTATCTTTGATTGTATCCATGTTTTGATCTTTATTCTTGAATTTTGCTTCAAAATTGGTTATTATGGAGTATTATTGATCTTGGATAAACTGTTATACGAATCCCTACTATTTTTCCTTCTGTCTCAATGGATTCGTTTTCTTTAAAATATTTTTTATCATCCTCAATTCTAAATGATGATATTACTAAATATCTTTGGCCTGTAGTGCAAAGATAAATGATTAACTGATAAATATCTTTGGCCCGTAGTGCAAAGATAAACAGGTGTTGAGATGAACATGACCAACTGGTGATACAGATGAATATCTTTGGCCTGTAGTGTAAAGATGAATATTTGATTCAAGATGTATAATGATTGATGTTACAGAGATAAAATATTGATAATGGACTTTTAAATCTTAGAAGATAGTGGAATTATTTCTCTACTTGACTCTTCTAATGGATTGTTGTTTCCGCTGCAGTTGTTGATCTAAAACTTGTTGTCTATTATATTTTATCAGATTTCTCCCTGTTGAAGACTAACGATAATTTGTTATATATTATCTTAGTCATAATATTCTTTACTAGGCTAGTTGAGCTCACCCTTTTCCTTTTTGTTCCATTTTTCTCAGGAGGTGAGAACATAGCAGGAACTAGTCGGTGTGACGCCCCCCAAAATTAGGTATACATCACCCATCTTGGGTCGTCAGATACATGGTACATAATTCAAATACAACTTACTAATACGACTGTCGTGTACAATATGACAAAATATAACTGTGAGTTTGAATACAAATATTGTCTACTAGAGATTATACAAACTCAAAAAAAGTCCTCATTACAATTATTAATACACTATTTCACAGAATAGTGAGGACTACTAATGCTATCCTCTGGACCGTCACTCCGTTCCCCGACTAGTCCCTGCTATGTTCTCATTTCCTGAAGAGAACAGTGAAAGAAAGGGTGAGCTCAACTAGCCCGGTAAGAAATATTATGACTAAGATAATGCAGAATAAATTATCATTAGCCTCCAACAATATTAAACTGATAAAATACAATAGACATCAAGTTTAACTGCAGCGGAACAAGCAATCCATTAAAAGAGTCAAGTAGAGAATTGAATCTACTATCTTTTATGATTTAAAAAGTTTTTCATCACTTTTATCGCTGAGACTCAGCTCAATAAATAATTCACATCATTAAATCATTCCTGCACTACAGGCCAAGGATATTCTTTAGTATCACGACCACGAATTATCCATGCACTACGGGCCAAAGATAATCGTGTTTTCATCAACGGTCCTGATCATGCCATAAAATAATTCATCTTTGCACTACGGCCAAAGAGAATCCATAGCCATAATCATACCAAAAATTGTTCATCAATGCACTACGGGCCAATGAGGACTTTTTCCACATCATTTGTAATATTACGGTCATGATTATACCGAATAATCTCTGGTCATAATCATACCAAGTCCATCTATGCACTACAGGCCACAGATGACTTTCAACATAACATAAACATGAGGATGATGACAATGATATAAGAATTCAATAAAATAAGTTCAAGAATTAATTTGTCCAAGAACTACTAACGTCTAAATTGTCAACATGATACTGCTTTGCAGAGTAAAATTCAAGAATGATCAGAAGAATATTTCCATTAAAAGATACTGGATGAAGCGCAAATATCAAGGATATTCTACTAATTTCATGGAGTATAGAAGTCAAAACTTTAACCAACTGAGTATAATAAAGAATGGAATAACAACAGAAATCACCATGCATGCGATACTTCGCATAGACATGTTATTCCAACAGAATAATAATAACGGAACCAGGTCAGGCAAAATTTGCACCGACAGGATGCTCCAACAAAATAATAAATGCGGAATAATAAATGATGGAACCAGGTCCGGCGTATAGCACAGACAGGATATTCCGACAGAATAATAAAGACGGAATAATAAAAATGGAACCAGGTCCGGCGTATAGCACAGACAGGATATTCCGACTGAATAATAAAGACAGAATAATAGAAGAATGTCACCAAGTATAGGGTAGCCCGCGTATACAGGTTATTCCAACAGAACAATAAAGAAATGGAATAACATAAGTTCTCTTCTTGGATACAAAAGAATAATATCCCTTACCGTAACAGAAACTGGATATAGGAAAAGAAAAGTTAAGTAGCAAAAAGCTTTTCTTCTATCTCTCTATATTTTCTCTCTCTAGAGCTTCAGTGAATTCGTAAGAAAATAATGAAAGAATGAGCTTCTATTTATAGGAAAATGAAATGCATAGTAACTAATCCATGAACGGTCCAGATTGATTTACTTTAATCTGACGGTTCATATTTAAAGAAAAATCTTTTAAATAAAATAAAATATATTCTATTTATATAAAAAGATTTTTACTATGCAAACACTATGCAACACTATGCAAAACACTATGCAAAACACTATGCAACACTATGCATAATAAAATATAATATATTTTATTTATATAATAACTTTAATAAAGTATTCTGTTTTATATAAAAAGATGTTTCTGTTTTATTACGTTAATAATACGAATAAAACAAAACGTCATCATCGCTATAATAATTCATATTATTAATCGACAATAATTGAATCAAACTGAGCGACTTCTCACATAAATATCAATAATCAATACCGTGTGCTACTATGCAACAACGCGTATTACTGTACTTTTACTACCCAGTAGTTCAACAGTATCAACGGTAAAACTTCCGCCGTTATTTTCAATAAAATATTTTTGTCGTTTTCTCAATCCGACAATAATTCCGTTGTGGGGTCCACCAATAATTGTACCGTCGTACGAATATTTTCCGACACAAAGAATATTCCCTGACCAATCGAATATAATATAACAACTTGCATACTTTGCAAAATTTATAAATACTACCCATAACTATAATATTATCTCAAATTCACACCATAATATAAAAAAATTATTTCGAGAAAATTAATTCTTTATTCATAAAATCTGGGGTTTCACAGTCGGGGTACGGATTGATGGTTCTAGAAAGATGTTTTAGCAGTCCTCACTATTTTTGTAAAATAGTGTTTGAATAATTGTAATGAGGACTTATTTGAGTGTGGATATTGTCTAGAAAATAATATTTGTATTTAAACTCACAGTATGTGTTGTCGTATTTTGCACGACAATTGTATTATTGAAGTTGTAGTTTGCTTTCTGTACCATGTATTTGGCGACTCAGAATGGGTGTTGTATACCTATTTTGGGGGCGTCACAGTTGACCAGTCATGCTTATGAGTTTCTGGAAAACCCAGAAAATCCCTAGAAAAAGTCTGACAGTTTTTTGTTGTGTTTATGTGTTATGTGTTTAGCTTATGTAAGTGTATCATTGTTATACCCTGACATATTGACTATAGAACCATGACATCAAAACACCTAAACAATCAACAGGATCCAAGTTATTAGTAGCCAAAGTAGGTTGACCAAGTATAAAAATAGTTTTCTGAAATTTTCAGAAAACTAAAGAACAAGTTTTCTCTAACAGGGTTTGACCAAACCAAATCTTACTTATGTGATGTAGTTAAGCTACCTAACTGTATTACTTTTGTACCTTGACATGTTATGTATAAACAATGTCCAGAAATCAAGTTGTTAAAGCTCCAAAGTAGCTACCTAAGACTGTCTGGGTTTCTGGGAAACCTAGAAATTCCAGAATAGACCTGACAAACACTTTGAACACTTAGATCTTCATGCTACGAAGTAGTTAGACCCTGAAATTGGTTGGTACGTGTAGTCTTACACTAGTACTACACCATGAATACACTCTCATGCCTAGAATCATAACCAGTTAGGAATTAACCATGGTCAAAGTAGCCCCCAGGGCATTGACTATGACTGTTCTTAATTGATGAAGAACACCAACTGCGACAATTTTTGTCGCTAAAGCCTATAGCGACAAGTTTCATAAAATTAATTAAATTAATTTCAATAAATCAATAAAAATAGAAAATAAATAATAAAAATTCAAAAATTAGTTTTAAAAATTATTTTAAGTTATAAAAATTAACTTTTAATAATTTGACATAAATAGCATTAATAATTTAGTTTATTTAAATAATAATGATATTAAATTTATTTATTAATTATATTAAATAAATTAGTTAAAATGATTTAATATTTTAAAAATAATTTAAAAATGATATTAAAGTGTTAGAAAATATTTGAAGTTATAATGAATAAATTTTAATATTTTGATATAAATTTCATTAATACCTTAATATTAATGATAATAAATTTATTTAATAATTGTATTACATAAATGGTTTAAAAATGATTTCTATGTTTTAAAAATTATTGTTGGTGAAGTCCTATCGAATCTAGACTATAATATTCTTGATTCATATCTTTTATTGTATGCTTTAACTTGTGGAGCAAACTCTTTGTTCACTCTTGCTTAAAATTAATATTTTAGCTAAGGACGAGGTAGCAGGAGGGGCAGATAAAGACAAGGGCAAGGACAAAATTCAAGAGTAGTTATTATAAACCGGTCAGGAGCCATCTAAGACTGGAAGATGTATTGAGTGAGGAAGGCATGAGCTAGCTCCTCCCAACTATGGATCTTTGAGTTGTCTAATCTGGTATACCACGAACGGGCTTCTCCAGTCAGACTCTTCTGGAACAGCTGCATTATGAGCTTTTCGTCCTCTGCATAAGATCCAAGTTCTCCAATGAACACCTTCAAATGTGCGTAAGGATCTCCTAACCCATCATATTTTTCAAAGTCAGGAGATTTAAACTTTTATGGATAATGAACACCAGGGAATATACAAAGATCAGCATATGAGACACTTCCGTGTGCTCCAATTCCTTTGATCGCACGAAGGGTTTCTTCCATTTGAAGGACTTTCTTCCTGATGTCACCGGTGTCTGGATCTCCTTTGAGATGGGTGGTATCATGAATTTTGTTGGTCGTATCCAACTGAAGTTCAGGTACTGTAATGGCTTTATCAAGACCTGGGGTTCCTCCTTGTGTAGAGGATTCAGCATGTACGGGTATCTTTGTACCCTGAGTAGACTGGTGTAGTTCTTTAAACAAAACAGCCAAATCTATGATTTGTTTACTTAATCCGTCAAATTCTTTGCGAGAAACTGGATTAAGGTCAGTCTGGTCTGATGATGACATAATTGACTGTAGGCTCGTGGCCTTTTTGGATTTTGATCGGGTAATAGGTTCGATTGTTTCCCTGTAAAAGACTTGCGTAGTTTAGTCTTTAAGGAATGTATAAATTTTTACATGTTATGTATCCGTTCTAGGAATATTATCCTTCAAGGCGGATGTTAGCGGTTTGTAATAGCATGTTAATTTAAATATGTATGTACACGTGTTTCTTCATATTTCTCATTACATGGAGATGAATATGGAATGAAATTACAAGTAATTGACTTTACGAGTAATTTGAAATGAGAAAGCATGAATGCACTTTCCTCCGCGTTTGGTTTATCAGAGGTTGACCTATCTTAGGTTACTCTCGCGACTTTTTGGCATGAAGGTTCCCAAATCCTCACAATTTACTCGACGAGAAGTTAATCTGGTCTTTCAATTAGAGCGAATTTGGGTGGTGCCTTTCCTGAGCCTCGTTGGAATTAGTCTTCCTACGAGTCCAGTAATCAAACACTGACAGGATAGCCCACTGATGGAGGAACCACACAACATACATTCATATTTAATGTGTCTCACCGTTTATGAAAATGATGACATGTACGAAGCACTAATATCACATATAGATATATTGAAGTGCAGTAAAATATATGCATTCGTATACATTCATCATAAATGTAAATGCAGCATTCACACACAAGCACGTAACATTTTTGAAAAGATTGTAATAGCGGCTTAAGTCCTCTTACTGGTCTCCCCAACAAAGTCGCCACATGTCAACGTCGATATTTTTTGTTGTCTTTTTTCGTTACTTGTTCTTTGGTGTTCTCATGTTAGGTGAGATTTATTTGAAAAAATAAGTGAAAAAGGTCCGACATGTATCATATCGACGATGGACTGGTAAGAGTCGCCAGTTGGTTTTTTATATGGTTGTACCAACACAACCGAGAAAAGGTTTGCACATTGACCCAGTGATGTGACACTGCTAAACGGGTCGGTGAAATCGAGATTCATTAGGGTTCGGGGACTTGATTATGCGGAGGGAAGGTGTTAGGCACCCCCCGACATCCGTGTTACCACGATGACTGCCACTTTTCAAGAAACTGTTATATGAATGTGTGTGTGTGTCAATGTGCTGTTATTTGGAAGTAGTGCGAGGCCTCGTTCGCACCTATATACACAGGGTTTGAATTTGTGTAAAAATTCAATTTTAAACAAGATATGATAGTGATGTTTTATAAAAGAGGTTTTTTCAAACCCTTGTGCTTAATAGTAATTCAGACCTTTTACACTCCCATTTTTATTAAGTGTCCGACTTGATTGTTTTTAATTTTCGAGATGCAAAACATCTTCGAGAAAAAAATGTAAAAAATAATGCCGAACTCCTCGTGGGTATGAAAACCATCTGAGGAAATCCAAACACCGTGAATAAATTTACATGCTGCTTACAGCTGAAAATATCCATCACGGGAATTGAATCTAGATCCAGTAGACTGAATCTGTGATCACATGATTCGTAGACTCACATGATGCCGCAATTGATAAAAAAGCAGTAAACATGTATATATATAAAAGCTGTAAATATATATATACTGACATGATCAGTCACCACGAAGCACCTCCATGGGGGATCAAAAATGTAAATAAAGCTATAAAAGCAATCAACCGCCACAGGGTAGACTTCAGGCGGGACGAAAAGTAAAGAAAGTTGTAAAGACGATCAACCGCCACGAAGTAAACTCCAGGCGAGATTAAATGTATATATATATATAAGCGGTAAACGCACCGGATGTAAAATCCAGGCTCATCGAACAAAGTCCGACACACAGATGATATATATATATATATATATATATATATATATATATATATATATATATATATATATATTAAAGCAGTAAACGTTCCGGATATAAAATCCAGGCTCATCGAACAGAGTTCGACACACAGTTTATATATATAAGTATATATATACGAAAGCAAATAAACGCTCCAGACCGAAGTCTAGGCTCAATCGAGGCATAACTCGATAATGTTAGTCCATATATATATATATATAAACTGAAATGAAACCACGGACCAAAGTCCGGGCAAACACATGCAACACGACTCTCAACGTGAAGAATGGTGTGTGCAAAGATGAAGAGAAATGCTTTAAAGTGTGTGAGAAGGCTTACAGTGGGCTGCCAAAGAAGACTTCTATAACTTGAAAGTGGATGAACACTCGACTCCCGCCGGTACAAAGAGTAGCTATATGTGAGCTCACAAGTGTTTGAAATGAGAAGGCACTCAGTTTAGGGTGAGTACAAATCAAATTTGACAGGGCTTCCTCGCCATTTTCTCTTATAAAATGGCCGCCCTAAGCCCTCTATTTACAAAGGAGGGAGTCGCAGGTAGCCGCAGATGTACCTGCGGCTACCTGGGTCGGGCTTCGCGGGTCCCACAGTCTCAAAGTATGTGCACGCATGCACTATAATGTTCGCTCAAACTTTTAGAATTGTAATCCGGGCATCCGACTGAGGTATGTAAGACCTATTTCGGACTGCCATTGTCGAGAGTTACACAATGACATGGGATTAGAGGTTGTACGAAGTCAGAAAGATGGGACCATGTCCTTCGGTCTTCAAGCTTAAAATTCTATCTATTGCCATGCGTAGAAATGTATGTATGAAATGTTTGAGACGGTGCGATGTGGTGTCACGGTGGCAAGATGACGACTTTGCCCCTCACCGGGGTTATCTCCGGTTTGGGCTGATAAAGTAGACGTTGCTCAGGGTTATCTCTGAGATTGGACTGCTGCAAGTGTTGAAGGTCCTCAGTGTCATCTCTAAGGTGTGCATGTCTTCCCGGTGTTATCTCCGGGTCTTGTACTGAGTGCCTTGTTATGAATGTCGAGGTTGAAGCTGATTGAATGCATTTGAAACAAGCATTTTCGGGGTTATCTCCGGAACTGCATTCTTTGGGGTTATCTCCAAGGTTGGTAACTGTTACTCCCAGTGTTGGGACTGAGACTGAATATCTCGGGGTTATCTCCGAGATGAATCGGCCTTCTCCGGTGGAATTTCTAGTATTGGAACTGCATGCCTCGGGGTTATCTCCGAGGTTGGAACTGATACTCCCGGTGTGTGTTACGGGGTTGAGCTTGAACTTCCGATAGTATCCGAATTAGATATGAGCTGTCTTCCAGGGTTATCTCTGAAAAGACGAATCTGCCCTCCTGCAATGTCAGTGACAGGTGTGCAGAAAATTTCGAGTGTCTACACTATGTTTGAGATGTAATAAATAGGCTTCAACATAATCGTAGTCTGTCAAGCCAGCCAGGAGTTTGCAGAAACCAAGGCAGAATCGTAGAGTATTGAGAATCATAGTCTGTCTGCTTTGGAAGGCCTCTCCCAGAATCGTAGAGTGGTTCAAACACCTGTCGAGCCAAAATCAAGTATCGTAGTCTGCTCTCAGAATCATAGAATCTGTAAATCAAGCAAGCAAAGATCATAGTCTACCAAGTGCTTAAGAGAAAACGTAGTGTTCTCCTCTATCAGTTCAGATCAAGCACAAATGTGGCAAGACACCACGATCATGATCGTAGTGCATCATCTGTCTGCATCAGAAACATCGAGTTTTGTCCATTTGTTTAAGAATAAATTACAACAAATGTGGAATGGATTATAGACGTTGAAACTCTCGGGAATCCCAATAACAAAATACTCATCCTTAGTATATAATAAAGAAATGTATCGAAGAAGCTAAGGAAAGTACTATATGTCAGCTGAAAACACCTTTTTCAGGTGTTAGGTGAGATATCAGTCTGCTATGTCAGTGGGCCAGATGGCTGGACAGAAGACTTTTAGGAAGTCACCATCAGTGCTCAGAAATGTCAAATAAAATTAATGCTTCAATGGATGCCTTCAAACGAACATATTTCAAAGGCACCTTATATACAAATCAAATGCATATGCAAGAAAAAAAGCAAGCACATAACGAAAAACTGAAGAACACTCAACGCTCAAGTCTACGATCTAGAAAGAAAGCTTGCTCAGCTACTCAGTTCTTTAGAACACATGCTTAACAACTGAGTAACACAACTCAAATAACTCAACTCTCATTAAGTGTATTCCAAGTCTGCTGGACTTGAAGAGTTCTAAGTGAACTAATAAGATCCAAGACTGTTGGTCATGAAGGAATCTGTGAGATTCAAAGATTGAAAAGACATCCTTAGTGGATTTCCTACTCGAGGAGTAGAAGAGTGGACTAGGAGCCTTGAGTGCTCTGAACCACTTAAATTCTATGTGACTTTTATATTCTTGTTTTAACTGCTATATTTGTTATAACTGTCTGTTAACTATTAACTCTGTCTATCTTAAAGGGGAACAAATAAATCATATATTCTGCTGTAATTGATTAACAAACCTGATAAAACATTTTGAAAATGAAATTTCATAAATATCTATTCAACCCCCCTTTTAGATAACTATTATGTCTTTGAGAACTAACAAAACTAAATGAGATTCTTTTTGTAGAAACCATATATTTGTCAAGTGGTAATGTTTTTAACTCAAAGAGGATAATCATTCTGCTTAGTATTTTTTTTTAAAAAAATAATCTTATATTTTGAAATTGAGTAAGAATAAATTTTATTTAGAATATTAGCTTTTAGTACAAATAAACATATAATAATTATTTATATATCTATATTAATTGATTGATTGATAGATAGATATAGGGGTGAGCATGGGCGGTTTGAAGTCCAAACCGCATCCGAAACCGCTTAGGTGCGGTTTGACAAATTTAAAAGCACACAAAACCGCTTATGATTGGTGCGGTGCGATTTTAAACTGTGAGATGAGGTTTCAATTGGTGCGGCTTCGGTTCCAAAACCAATTGAAATAACAAAAAGGTCTAAGCCTTCAATATAATTTAACATAGAGCTCACATCGAGCAATTAACTTAATGACATTGTCGACAATGAGAATTATATCAAACATAGAACCAAAGCTCCTTCTGCCAAACATGTCAAATTCACCATCAAATCATAGAACAGTGAGACACATAAAATAATTTTAGTTTATAATAAAGGAACAATGCTTTAAAACTAAAACATATGCTATATAAAATAACGGAGACCATATATTCGATAACAAATAAGAAGGTTTATCTAGTTCCCCAAAAATTAAAAGTATATACTGGAGATAGAATGAAATTCTATCTTATATATTGGAGGGAGGACTTATAGAATAAAATCCTAATTGTACCTAATTTGAAAAATAATCTATTATACTATTCCTACTATAGCATATACCTTAACCAATGTATAAATGCTGGAACCAACGAATTTGGCCCCTCAGCAATAAGCCCCTCCAGTAACGCATCAAACAAATCTGAAATTTCGAAATCCAAATGCTTAATTTTTGACTCTATAACCTCTAACCATCTTCTTTTAATTGGTGAAAAAATGACAATGCAAGACTAATATTTTCTCTGAGCGTGTTCAAGTGAAAAATAAATTTAGAATTTACTAGAGATAATACATACATACACACACATTGTGCGATTTCGGTTTTATGCGTGCGGTTTTGGCTAATAACCAAACTGGAACTGTAAATTTGGTTATTCAACCCACTTAAAACCGTCACATATATTGAAACCGTTGGTGCGGTTCGTGCGATTTTTGGTACGATTTCGGTTCCAATTTGATTAGTTCTCAACTCTAGATAAATATATGTAGTTTTGGTAATAAAACTATATAGTTAGTAGTTTTAAGTTGAATAACTTTCTCTCCCCTAATTTCAGTCCCCGCCCATCTATACCGCCCAAACCTTTTTTCAGTCCCCCAATTTCGTTCACACCCGAGAGAAGTTCTCACTCTCAGCCCTAAATTCAACCAGTTTCAATTGCTATCAGGTTCGTCAACATATTATTCAGCTTCGATTTGCTCTCACTTTCACTTTGAGATCGCATTAGTGTTAGTGAGATTTTGATTGCTCATCTAATGTTCTGAATTGTTGATGGATATATTTGTTCGTTATTTATCGCAATACATATATGTATTTTTTTATAATCGAAATGAATAGGAAATAAGGATCTTATGCGTCCGCCTGTTTCCTTTGTGTTACTTGTAATTCCACTATACTTGCACAATTAATATAAATAAACATACGTTTTGAAGAGTGTAGTTAATAATAGATTTGATCATCACGATTATTCGAGAATATCTATTAAGTGTAGAAAAGTTCAATATGGATATAAAAGATTCAAAACTAAGAGAGGAATCCTTCATTTTTTTAATATGATATTACATTTCTTTTAAATTTATTAACTTGAGGATAAAGCATTTTGTGGTCGTTCTCAGTTAGGATTCTATCCATGGTCTAGTTTTGAAGTTGACATGGTTTTGGCATGGCTTGTGATCTTATTTGAATTTTGTTTTGATATTGAGTTCATACCTGGAATACTTATTTAACTTCATTAATCTTCACTTCTGATTTTTGTTAATCTTAAGCCACTTAGGTAACCCAAATTTCATATTCAGACCTTTATGAATGATATATTTGAATTTAATGCAACAAAAAATAATAAATTTGTTTTTTGAAAAATCTGTAGTTTTATTTAATATATGTACAACTTTTATTAAAATTGCATGGATAACAATAATTTGTTGAGAAGTACGATTGTCATTAAAAGTCACATCTCTTCGTGTTTGATTTAATTGGTATATTTATTTGTATATTATCTCGAAATTTATGTTTGATGTGGAAATATTCAATAAAGCTTTAATAGTGTCGATTTTTTTAATACCTACTCAAAAATAAAGTGTTGTCTGATGCATTCTTATTGTGCAAACAGTGTCGATTTTATCCTGATATGTGTCGATTTTACCGATTTGTCCCGACTTTACCGACTAGTCGTCGACTTGGTCCCGACTAAGTTGGCCAGCGACTAAATCAAAGGATTAGGGCCTGGTCGACTCGGCGAGTCTCCGACCCCGACCTAGTCGGCCGACTAGATCGACTTTTAGAACACTGGTGTTTGATGTAAGATCTTGTTGACATGATTGAGGTATTATTATGGAGGTATCATATCGCTATCTATATACTTGCAAACTGTGATGTAATTGAAATTTTGAACTACTAATTAGGCGTCAACCAGTTTAGTGATGTTTTGACTCTTTAGGTGGACAAAGTTCTAATATTTGATACTTATATTGGAAGTTGTGAGTTTAGTAATTAATCTAAACTCAAGAATACACATGTATCATAATATGAAAATGGAGGATCTAGACATTGAGTTTAATAATTAATTTAAAGGCATGAATACACATGCATTAGAATATGAAAAATTGTGGATCCATACACTGAGTAATTATGTTGGCTATGTTAAATATGGTTCCAGTCACTCTATTTTGCTTTCTTAGTGCCAGAGTGGACAAAAATTTAATGCCTTGTGATTGTATCATTATAGGATGGTATGAATTTTTTTCATAGGTATTTGCAATGGTATGATTTGAAGTTTCATTGATCCATAGGTGGAATTGGATTGAGATTAAGTTGGTGTTTGAACCAGAAGATTGTTGTGGTATGCACAATGCGTCATAACCAATAAATAAGTAGTTGTGAGTAAAACAATATTTCGACACCATATATGAGTACTTCATTACTTTTTGGGTGCCATATCTTCTTTTACTATAAATAAGAACTTGGTTCGTATCTAAACTTTTAGAAATTAAGCTCAAGTTTTTTATTTATTAATACCTTTGTCTATTAAATTAATTATTTAGACTATCTCTAATGCACTTTCAGGGAGGGTGAAGTTTTGGCTATGGATCTATATTTGAACTTTTGAAGTACAAATAGGTATACTGTAATGTACTTGTGTATAGTTGTATAGAGAAAATTCTAGCAGTAATGAATTACAAAATTTTAGCTGTAGAGTTGATATTGTTTTCTTATGAGTTATGACAGGAGCATTTTATTTGGTGGACATAGTATTATTATATAAAATTTTGGCTGAAGTAGCGAACTGTCTATGTGGACAGTGGACTGTGGACTTAGTTGTACTTTTGTGAAAAATTATGGTGGAATATACTTTGCAAATTGAGCCTGACTGCTACTACAATTTTTTCAAGTATTAGATTATGCATCTTTAATTTTATTTTCCTTCATTATAGTGGCCACTAATAATTTTTTGTTTTTGTTTTTTCTCTTTTATTGTACCTAATATGTCTAATCCTATTTAAGAGAATCGTTTGGGTTTATTTGGATTTGGATCAAGACTTTCTGCTAATCTTTTTTTTTTATCAAATTATGGCTTGTTGCCTCGTTCCTTTTGATGGTTATATCAATATATGTAGTTGTGTACATACACGTGGGTTTTGATTGATGAAATGATTTTTAATGGGCTAGAGGGTTTATCAATTTAAAATAAAAAATGAAGTTGATTTTATTTGAATACTGAATGAAATAGTACTAAAAGTATGTATTACACTTGGTAATATGTCCGACTTGAGCAAAACTATTAGTCACTTGGTCTTTACAATATTTGATGTATAAATTATTATGATTGTTGCAACTGATGTTAGTTTATAACTTTCTGACTTGCACAATTATATTGTTTTTGGTAGATAGATTGATATGAGTATTGTTATTTGTAATCGAGTATGTATGTGTATATTATTTCATTTAGAGTATTTCATTTTTAGGAAAACTACGATTAGATGTTGCTTTATGCATGGAATCTGAACATTTTGTCTTTGAATTAGTTGTTTGATACGGACTTGGAGGTTTATAAGAAAGCTATAGAGGATGTGAAGGTTGTCGGACAAAAGTACAATACGTGTTCTAGTGTTTTTGGCTCTACACAGTTCATAGAACAAGTCTTCAATAGCAGCAGTAAAAAGGTTATTGGAAGACTTTGATCAGAAGAACCAAATGCTAACTAAAGATTTTGAAGTTATTGGAAATCAATTTGAACAAACATTGACGTTGTTTGATCGACTTCACGTGATTCTTCTTGTAGCTGTCCTTTTCCTATCACTTTTCTGAGTCTGATCCTGTAACTAAAACCTCTCTCTGAAATGGCGATTGGATCCATTTTGAGGTCAAGAGTACCCAAATTTGTTTCACTACCCATAATCAAAGATCTAATCAGAATACCCATTATAAAAAAATCTCTAACTTCACCAGCACCGCCACCAATTTCATATAAAACCCATCTTTTGACTACTTTAATGCTTCGGTATTACCACGATGGGAGACCCAGAGGATCCCTTTGGAGGGGAAAGAAACTGATAGGTAAAGAAGCAATCTTTGTTATATTGGGATTGAAAAGATTCAAGGAAGACGAAGAGAAACTTGAGAAGTTCATTAAAACCCATGTTTTGAGGCTCCTAAAAATGGACATGGTTGCTGTTATCAATGAGCTCGAACGGCAAGAGGAGGTGTCTTTAGCCATCAAGGTTTTGCTCTTCTTCTACATTCACATGTTCATATTTTTATTTTTTAGTTTTATTGTTAATGTTCTTATGATGATTTTTAACTATATTGGTTGTAGTTAGAATTGTCCTAGTCTTAAGGGAAGAGTGGCTAGACAAGATAGGGAGTAGATTAATGGCTAATTTCTAATTTAGTGAGTGTAGTGGGTCTCTATTGTATTTAACCATGAATTATTATCAAAGAAAGATTTATGCTTTATCAATGGAGGCCCATAAACCACCAAACGACGCCTTCACATCAATATTAATCCACCAAAGATACATGTTTGTATCACAGACTAACACAATATATATGCGTCTGTATGTACTTAATTTTCAAGAATAATCATATGTAGTACTCCCTGTGTTCCACAACAAGAGTTTCATTTGCCGATTTATTTTGTCCCCAAAAAAGTATTTTATTCCTTTTTATTTAGTATAAAATGACACAAGGTCCTTAAGATTACCATCTAATTTTCATTATCTGGTCATCAATACTAAATTTCAATTCCATGGTAATTGCAAATGTGCTTTCAATTTTATTCCCATGCTTGGTATTAGTTGCTAAACATGACACAAAGTGTATCCTTAAAATTTTTAGAATTTACAATTGGGACTCCTTTTATGGGACGGTGTGAGTTTTTATTTATTTTTATTTTATTTATTCTATAACTATCTTTTTAATTTTAGTTTTTGTTTAAGATTTTGAGGAATTAGATAACTAAGGTTGAGAAGTTTAATGTACTTGTACATTGGGTAGTTTTTTAGGAGCTGCTAAACTAGGTATTAGGCCTGGATTCTTGGATTTTTTAATATAAAATCATGAAAATGATTTTTCATATTTTTAATTGATTATCTAGCAGTCTTTGTGAGCATGTCATTATCTCATTTCTTTTCCCTGTTAAGTCTACTAGAACATTTGGGTTGTCAGTCAAAAAATAAGTGGATTGATCAAAATATTGGTATTAAGAATAAATTTTCACATTTACATAGAAAAAGGTCTCAAAGTACGGTTAACATTGAGTAGTTGATTTATTATTATTATTTATTATTATTATTATTTCATTTTACATTTAGCTAGGAATTAATATTTTTTGTTCAATAGTGAAATCAACTATAACCGAGAACTGAAGCTACAAGCAAAGTTTAAGTCAGATCAACAATATAAGCCTCAATCATAAATTAGTATTGTTACTGAATGGTTTAATATGCCAAGGTTACACTTCTTTTTTTTTTTGTTAGTCTTCAAATTGGTAATGATATGAATATTCAATTTTGGGAGGATATCATGGTTCGAAATTGCGCGCGCCTCAAAGCAAGGTGGCAATTTGCTATGGCGAGGCTTAGGCCTCAAAGGGAAATACAGAGGGTTGCGACTCATTTGGCTGAGGCTTAGGCCTCAGTGCGTTTCGCCTCAAGGTGGTCTTGATTTGAATTAAAAAAATCCCCAAGAAATTGTGAATCTCTTTAAACTGTGAAACAAATGTTAATCTTTAGTTGCTTTAAGGATTATATGAAGCTTCAAAGTGATGGGTATTCTTTTGGTTGATGAATGGAAGGGCACTTGTATGCAAAACAAGTGAAAGAGGTGAGATAATCTGCCATTCGTTCATTCATCGTGAATGTTCTAGTAGCACTCGTTCATATTCTTAATCCTTCTTTTGAATATTAAAAGAAATACTTTGGCATAATATATTTTAATTTTGTAAGTAACAAATTTTAATCTTTGATAATACAACCTGATATTTTTAATTTTATTTATCTATTATATAATAGATAATGGGTGAGGAATAAAATTAACTGGCTTCTTAAGGCGGTACCACATGTAATTTTTTTTTCTCTACTGCATTTTATTGTATTTTAAAAAATTCTCACATTTTATCATTCATTTTATAATTTAATTTATTGTATACACGTTATGTGTATCAGAAATGCTAGTGGATTTAAATCTAAGTGGCGAGGAGTGAAAGGTGCAAAAATGTAAAAGAAAAGGACAAGATTGTAGGCATAGGAATAGGCCTCCTCCCATAAGAAGATGCGGGCCTCAATTAGTTATTTATGTCTTTTATGACCTTGACTATAATGATGGATTATTTTATGATTTTATTAGTATTTTTATATAATTTTTTGGGGACTTCTAGGTTTTCAAAACAAGGCTTACGCCTCGCTCCGCCTCGCTCCGCCTCGAGGCTTACGCCTCGCCCCTCCCTCGAGCCCGCCTCGAGGCTTACGCCTCGCCTTGTTAGGAGAAAAACACGTCGTATTGCTTTTAGATTTTTCGAACATTGGAGGATATTTGTATAGGAGATGTTTCACTTTCTTTAGCTTTTTGTCGTCTTTTTTACCTCTTGTCTGAGTTCTCCCATTTTTAAATTCTATACTTTGAAGGGAGATTCAATTTCTTGGCCTTTTCATTTTTTTCGTAATTTAAATCATAGGGAGGTAGATGAATTCTCTTTATTTATGAAACTTCTTAACTTAGCTTCTTTTTCTTAGTCCTTTGATAGGCGTGTTTGGTATTTTGATTATTTAGAAATCTTCTCGTGTCGTCCTTTTTTCACTTACTAATTGGGTTATTGTCACTTCCATTGTTTTTTTTGCTAAGTTTGTTTGTTGTATAAATGGGACCAAAAAATACATTGGCTAAGGGGTATACCCCAAGACATGCCAAAAGATGATGGAGTTATAGGATCAATGAAAAAATCACAATTTACAAAATCCAGTTACAGTAATATTGACAAAAATGAGTAGGCTTAATAAAAGATTTAGCCTGAGATAGCCTAGATTTAATAGTAGTAATTACATCCCTAGCTAGAGCAGCCGGATGTGGTAGTTTATCCTGATGGATCTTCTTGTTCCTTGCATCCCAAATCTTGTAGAAGGTAACAACAAATGTGAGATTAAGAATTTCTTTCGTGAGCTTGGTGCCTTGAAATTGGATGAGAGCATTTGATATCCCATTCCAGTCCTTGGGAAAAGTCTGCCAATTACACAAACTAAGAGATTCAAAAAGAATGTTACTTGAGTACTCACATTCAAAAAAAAAAGAGCAAAACTTTCAGGATGTTGCTGGCACAATGGACAGGATATTCTCCTTCCATTTGAGTAGTTCACAGTGATGTCATTTGTTGAGAGCTTCCTCATAAAACCCAGCCAAAGAATGAAAGAAAATCTGGGCACATGTAATTTGTTCCAAAGCACTTTATACCAACCAACCTGCTGTTGCCTATGACGAATGCAATCCCATACATGCCTAGCTTTGATGCTATGAATATCCAAAGAGTTCCATGTGATTTTGTCTTCAGAAGGAGTAGGATTAGGCAAATGTTCAAACTGCCTATGACAGTATCACATCATGATGATTTCTTTGAGGTAGGTTCCAAGTGGAATTAAGAAGAATATCGCCAACCTTAGCAGACTGAGATAGCCCAGAGTTCAGAATCAGAACCAGAGAAGGATGAAGAGATTGACCGTGCAGCCATGGATCATGCCATAGGCTTCTTTGGTCCCCTTTTCCAACATGGTACTGTAGGTGTTGTAGAGCAGTATGCCTCACAATCGGCTGGAGTTGGTACTTGGCAGAAGTTTTTCCCTTTTAGAACAGTAGATTTGGCCCAATTTGCCCAGAGGGATTTTGAAGAGAACTGGATTAGGTTGATGAGGTGCATCATGATTAAAGATTTGTTCCAGTTCCAATAAACTCTTAACATCCAGCCCTCCTTCAGTAACAGGTAGGGTAAGGGATTTCCAAGCCACTTTTGCACCAAATTTAGCTAGGGAGGGGCCTTTCCAAAAGAACCTACATAAGGTGGATTGAATGATCTGATGACAGCCTTGGGAAGAATGAAGTGTTTGCTCCAGAAAGATTGCAAAGAGAACAAGACAGACTTGATAAATGATAAGTTGCAGTCTCCTAGCACAAGCAAGAGCAATGGAAGTCCAGGAGGATACTCTCTTAGTAATCCTATGAATAAGAGGAATGCAGTCTTGGTAGGATAACTTTGAAAGACTCTTTTATAGGTAAGGAGCAACAAGAAAACCCCAGGATAGAGATGATGTTTTGAGAGGTGTTGGGATCTGTATTAGCCCAGAAACATTGACTTTTCTGAACATTTGGAATTAGACCAGAGTAGAGGGAAAAGGAATGAATGCAAGAGTTAATGATATTAACAGACATTAAGCTACCATGACAGAAAATTAGACAAGTAATATTGCTCTCTTTGGTTCTCCAATGGAACTGAAAGCCTTGTTGCATAGTACCCCAATTGAGCTTCATGGACAACACCTCCATAACCAGGACAAACAAATAGGGAGATAATGGATCACCTTGTCTTAAACTTCTAGAACCACCAAAATACCCAGCAAGAGAAAGCAAAGGCTCCCTCAAAAATTAAGGATTTTATGTATTCCGTAACTCTTGGTCAACTTAACACTAATGACATGTGTCAGAGGCGTAGGCCTTACAAATCTTTATCCCTAAACATGTATGTTATGTGTTTGAAGGATAGTGAGTCTCATCCTCATTTATTTCTTCAGTGTTTGATGGCTTGGCGGTTGTGGTGTTGTTGGTTTAGTGTGACGGATGAAAGTTGGATTTCGGTGGAAGATCTTTTACTATGCAAATTCAGGGGTTTTGGTGATAAGATGTTTCTTTGGAGATGTGCTTGTTTTGCTAGTTTGGGGGGGGAATTTGGATTGATAGGAATGCTTTAATTTTTTGCGATCGGACTACAAATATTGAGTTGCTTTGGGATAGAATATCTTTCTTTACTTATCTTTGGGCTCATGCAATGGTAGATTTTGGAGGAATTTCTTTGTCCGATTTTGAGATTGACGGGCAGTGCTTCATTTATATTAAGTTTTTCTCCTCGTGTTTTCTTTAATATCTTTTTAGAGGACTTCTTTTCGTCGTCATGCGTTGTAATTTTCTCTTCTAATCAATAAAGTATTCTTCTTTTATCTTAAAAAAAGAATGAATCCCCAAGGGACTAAGCATTTAAATGAGAGTCATTTTTTGTATTGAATGAACTCTGAACTAATGGTTGGTTTAACAAAGCAAAACATTTAATTACTATTAAGATAATGTGGCATTGTGGTCTAATTTCCTTAAAAACAGATCTCATATATCTTATATTAATACTGGAAGGAATTGAAATGTGAGAGTAGGTAAAACTGTCGGTCTTAGTTATAGTGAAAAGAAATGAATCTGAAACAGGAGTTTATATGTCCCAGTTTGCCTAGTGCAATTCATATCTACTTTACATTAAATTAAATATAGAAATGGGAGGATCTGACTGAAAGGGAGTGTTGCATGGCCCTCCTATATTGTTGTAATTTAAGATATCCAAGTTACATCGATTTGGATGGAGTGTGCGGTTTACTTTGAAGAGTCCGACATAGGTACTACTTAATTTTGCCAAAGTTCTACACTAAAATAAAGTTTCCAACACCTATACTCTTCTCCGAGTGTCGAATATGAGACCTGGGTACTTCAGGCAAAATGAAGAGTTCATGTACATAGAAGATAATCGGGACTAGGTTAGTTCAATATTTAAAGATGCAAAACTGTTTGCACATCTTACTTCCATACAATAGGCAAAATAGATGAATGAATGGAGCAATGCCCTATAAATACTTTTTATATGTATTACCTTAAATATCATCCTTTATTTTTTAATTCATTTATAAAGACTAGTCAGTATTTAAACTCGGCTTCTTGTTCAACGAGACAAATAAAAGATTTGGGTTTGGGCCAGTTATAAGGAGTCATCTTTTGGGAATGTCTTGGACATTTTTATTTGTTAAGTTGTGTTTATATATAGGTTTATGTTTGTTGATTCTTACTTATTAGATTTAAGCTTCTTGACAAAGTTTTATGGTTGAGTAGATTTCTTGTTGCATATTGATTTGTCTATTGTCATATTTTTTTAGTTATGAATTAGAGAAAAATAAGTCTTACAACCATTTCTTTAAATTTCAGATGTTTTGGGTAATTCAAAAGCAAGATTGGTATAAATCCGATGTATATCTGTATAAGGACCTAATTATTGCATTAGCCAAAAGTAAAAAGATGGATGAAGCAATGCAATTGTGGGATAGTATGAGAAAGGAAAACTTATTCCCTGATGCTCAAACATACACTGAACTCATTCGGGGGTTTTTGCGGTACGGGTCTCCTGCAGATGCTATGAACATTTATGAGGACATGAAACAGTCTCCAGATCCACCAGAGGAGTTGCCCTTCAGAGTTTTGTTGAAGGGACTACTTCCACATCCTCTCTTGAGAAATAGGGTCAAACAAGATTTTGAGGAGATCTTTCCTGATCAGCATATTTATGATCCTCCAGAAGAGATATTTGGATTACGTTGAGGTCTGTACTTCGAACTCTATGTATTTTCTGCAACAAAGATTCTAGAAATCTTATTTGATTAATTTTAATTTTTGGTATTATCTAATTTGAATTCAATTATGGTTAAGAAACTTGTTTAGGAGTATTATAAATAGGGATGAATTTGACTATTTTACGTATAGTGTATTATAAAAATTAATTAGGAATAATTTTGTTGTTTGAGAATTACCTTTAACCCCAAACCCTTGTCCCCCATTATTTACCCACTAAGTATTCATATTCTCCTTGTAGAAATTATTTGCTTATTATGCTCTCCATGCTCTTTGGTTTTCCTAGCCCATTGCAAATTGCTCAAGTTGGCGGGAGGCGGGCGGCCTGGGGGGGCCTAGGCGGGATTTTTTATTGTAAGTCAATTTTAATATTTTATCTTACATTATTCTAATGAAACAATAATATAAAGCAAAACAATCTATAATAAAGATAATAAAGGCATTTGTTTAAAGTTTAAATACACCCATATAGCCAATTTCAAAGTTTAAACAAACACACAATTGTTCAAAATTCAAACACAAACAAATAATCAAAAATACAAACTAATAGTCTTCATCCCCATATGGCCCTATCCCTCTATTAAATTATAGAATTGGTGTTAGCAAGTATTATCTTTACAAATACCATATGCTAAGTATGGTCATATGCTAAGTATGGTTAACATATCTTTAACGTATTAGGCTATTAGTTTTATACTTTTATTCATAAACAAGATTGTTATTAAATAATAAATTTTAAATTTTAAGAATTCAATTTAATATTAAAACTTAATAACTTACACATAAATTTAAGAATATATATATATATATATATATATATATATATATCCATTGGTTGAAATAATTAAATTATAGAATTAGTGTTAGTAAGTATTATCTTTATATATAATTATATACTTATTTCTTCTCTCTTAAAAATTTAAATAAATATTATTTTTAAAAATTACTGTGAAATTTATTGAATGAGACATTTGATATTATTAATTATGAAATTATTTTTATTTGTGTAATCTTCAAAATTGAGGACAAAAAGAAAATGACAAATACCATATACTAAGTATGACTAAAATATCTTTAACGTATAAGTTTAATAGTTTTATTCATAAACACAATTGATATTAAATAATAAAATTTAAATTTTTAAGAATTCAATTCAATATTAAAACTTAAGAAACTAAACATAAATTTAAGAATTATATTGAATTAAACTAAATATTATAAATGTATCATCATTTATATAATTTGAAGTTGGTACAAGTTCAAAAAAGTACAACTATAATAAAAGTATCCATTTTGACTTGATCTTGTTCACTTCTTGTTGTGATTTGATATGCTATAACCTGCATTAAGAATATGATAAATCATTAGAAAAATAAATACATCAAAATCTGATTTTGGTAGTAATTAAAAAAAAATCCGTCTAGGCCCCGCTTTTCCCGCCTAGGCTGCTTAAGGCGCCGCCTAACCGATTTGGCCTTGGGCGCGGCGCCAAGCCCCCGCCTAGGCCGATTTTTAGAACACTGCCTTTGTGCATTTACTTTGCATTCTGCCTCACTTTCAGGGGTGTATACTTTATGAAAGGTAGCACCAAGCTCACTCTTACTTGTACTATTGACATGCTTAACTTCGAGCATACATAGAATTCCTTGGTGATCCAGCTTGATTGTCATGTTGATGTTCTTAACTTGAGCTCTTTTCGACGGAGAACTGATGGAGGACGAGACCGCCTTGGTTGGACCAATATAAAATGTTTTGGAAGCCCATGAGAATAAAATAAGATCCTAGAACTTTTATTTAATTAATTTATAATTATGGTATTATCTTATTAGAATCTCTATTTAAATTAGTAAAGTTTTAGGATTATTATAAATAGGGATGTATTCTATTCTTTTACATACAATAAGTTTTGTTTGAGAAAAAATTGTGTTTTGTGAGAATTAAGTTTGTCCCAAAACCCCCGTGCCCCATTATTTACCCACTCAGTACTAATATTCTCCTTGTAGAAATTATTTGCTTATTATGTTCTTCATGCTCTTTGGTTGTCCTAGATGGCAAAATTACTCCAGTTGAATCCCAAACTTCATGCATCTACTTTGGATTCTGCCACACTTTCAGGGAGTATGCATGTTTGAGGGGGTTTGCTTCCCCAACCAAAAGTTTTCACCTTCAATTCAGTATTATATGATTTAACAGGCTGGATTGAGTGTTATAGGGTTGGTTTCCTTCCCAACTAAAAGTTTTTACCTTCAATTCAATATTATATGAATAATTGGCTGGATAGAGTGTTTGAGGTGGTTTGGTTTTCCAACTAAATGTTTTCGCCTTCAATTCAGTATTATATGATTTAACTGGCCGATTGAGTTGTGTTTTGATCTTCAGTTTAGTATTAGGTAGTAAGTTAATTAGCTTGATTGAGTGATAAGAGAACAAAGGATCGAACTTCACATAAATAATTGATCCAAGGATACCCTATCTTGATCTCTTTTCATTCCTCCTCCCCCAAAAGAAGAAAAGAAAAAAAAGAACACTCCATCCTTTAAAAAATACAAGATTATTATTGACTTTTTGAATTTAACTTATGATGTTTTTAAATTAAAAATTGACATAATTTTTTAAATAATTTTAGTCAATATAATGATTAATATTATAAATTATCTAAATGTACCATCTATTGGAATATTTATTATTTTACAATTTTAAAATTGAAAATATCTCAAATTAATTTTCAAAAATCTATAATATTTTTATAATTTAGAACCGTAGTATAAAAGGAAAAGATGAAAAGGTAAATGAGAAGGAAAGAGAAGTGATGTTACACTAGACTTTGGGCTAGGTTTCAGACTTTCAAGCTCGACTTGTTGCTTTGCTGTTAATAATTCCTTATTGTAGGGAATAGGAATGAGGAAGGTAAATTCAAATGTTTCATTTCTTTCTTGTTCTTTTCCTTTGGTTCTGACTTCTGGGGAGGGCTTACACGTTGTCTTCTTAATTTTGAGAAGCAAAAGATATAATTTTACAGATCAAAGAAGATGGACATTGTACCTCGTTAATCATGATTTATTTCATTCTACAAGTTACCAAAAAAAATTGTCGCTTACCACCAATTTTTTTTTAATTTTTTAAATTTCGCTTTCCACTTTAATACGTTACATTTGACAAGTATTGAAATGCATATTACCAAAAGGCGGTATTAATCTCAGTGCACAATGTGTAATTGTGTATACAAAAACCAGCCCAACTCAGCACATATCTAGAAATACAAAACAAGGTTCAGCAGAACCCAGCCCGGAAATCTTTGACCAAGAAAACGAAGGATCTAATCAGTCCTTTGCATCTGATTTGGGTATTTACACATCCACCTATTTTTTTTACTACTAAGCCTCCTATGGCAAGGGTAGACCTTGCAAACGGGCCCAAAGTCCGTTGGCCGGCCCGCCCCGCCGGTCAAAACCCGGGCTTTGGGCAGCATTTTTTAAGCCCACGAAAACTCGGCCCATTTTGGCCTGGTCCGCCCGTGGCTTATGAATTTTATTTAATTTTTAAAAAAATAAAATGTTACTACTTGTGGATTGTGTGCCTTGAACACAAGACTTGTAAGTAAATAAATAAGAGTTCAAACCAAATTAGCTACAACAACTATTTATTTTTAATGCAATCTTCAATATATTTTAATCTATAATTGAAAACTATAATTAAGATATGTAGTTAATGTAGGTAATTAATTAATAATACTAATTTATAATACTATTAAAATTTTAATTGATTGAGATATGTAGTTAATGTAGGTAATTAATTAATCGTGTTTGTTTGTATTATTGTTTATTATTAATTATTTTATTATTTTTAAATTAAGAAATTTTATGGTGCAGCAAATAGTTTAAAAAAAAAATTAAAGGGAGAAGCCCGCGGGCCCGCCACGGGCCACGGACCTCATGTTTTCAGCCCACCAAAACCCGAGCCTTTTTGGCCCGGTCCGCTGATAGCCCGGCTCGGCCCAACCAGCCCGTTTGCCAGGTCTAGACAGGGTCAATGTCTTGAGAATCATTGTCTTGATACATTTGTGTGAGTATGAATTGCTCTACGTAATTCGAATTATGAATGGACTCGTCCCACCTTGCTCCAGAGTCCAGAATACTTGGGCTATATTTATTTGCAAGGATTTAAGACTATTAATCCCAAGTGTTTTATTTTTTTTTAAATTTTTACTTGGGACTATTAGTTTAAGGATTATAAAATGACTTAAGTTAAGATGAGGGGCTATTTAATACCATGTCTAGCTATGTATTATAATTCCATCATGTGGGATTAAAAATATGACTAGCGTATGCTACAAATTATAATTTAAAGTATAATTTGACTGTAAAATATAAAATAAAATACTCGTATAATTATAAAATTTGATTTTTTTATTAAATACAGAAAGTATTAAAAAAATTGAGTGTCGCCATACTACTATTCCCTAATTACTGAGAATGTCCATTTGGACTAAAGAGGTTGGATGCAACCCCTCCTTTTCTTGTACATTAACAAACAAAATCTGAAGCCTCAATTATATATATATATATATATTGTTGGTCGATTTCGCAATCAATAAATACGTGCAAAGTATACACGGTCAATAAGTAATAAAGTGATAAAATAGAGTGTTGATCCCAAAGAGAATTCTAATTAATAAATTCCAACTACTAGCACTATATCAACCCAATTTTATTTAAACAATGATAAATTATGATTTTCTGAAATATTGAAACTAAATTAAACAATTAAAAATATGACTCTAAAATAGACAAATAAATAAACTAAGATTTGAATGAATGATTTTCGATAAATAAGGATTAAGACTTCAATACCCCCAATTATGAACTATAATTCAATTATCCAATTATTCTAATTATTATGTCTACTGAATTGTTAACAGGAATTCTCAAATGTCAAAAGTCCTTTCCCAAGTAATCAATTGACTTCTATTTAATCCAGATTAATCTTGCTATATTCCTATGCAAAACAAGTGAATTAAACTCCTTCAATTCCAATTCCTTATGTGTTACATGCGGTGAACAGATATTTTCATTCAATTCACAAACCTAATTATTCACTGTGCAAATAACTAAGTCACACGTTATCAAGCTCAGTTCTAACCCTAGAATTCCTTTTTTAATTCCTTCTAGAGTAACAAGGTAATTATTGGCCAACTAATTAATTAATACATGCAAGGCAAAATAAACAATTCACTTCAACATAAATAATTAGAATAATTTGAATAACTAATTTATAGCCATAAAAGGTTCAATTGAAATCTTAATTAAAGAATTAGTTCATAACGGAAATAAAAACCATTAATCGTTTGCAAATCATCCTTAAAGAATTACAAATTGAAAATAAGGAGGAGAAGAAGAAACTCGTGAGCCAATCCTTAGTCTTCAAAATAATCCTTTGTGTAGGCTCCAATGAATGAATGATAAAATCCCCTTTTAATTCAGTAACATAAACCTTATATACTTCCCCTATTGCTCACCACTCCAAATCCAAGTCAACTTTGCATTCCATGAGCCAAACCAAGTCAAACAGAAAGTCAAAACGCGTATACAGTCAACTGTAGCCGAGGCTCTGCGCCCCGGTGCTGAGAAATATACTAGATAGAGCGCCCCGACGCTATGGTGCTGAAAATTACCAAATTGCCCCTTTTAATCTTAAAATCCCCAAGCGCTCCTATAGCTCCCAATCCTGCAATAACACAACTAAACACAGTAAAACGAATCTAAATGCTTAGAGAATACAATAAATTAAGCCCAAATATATCCAATCCATGGGTATATTACCCAATCATCAAATACCCCCAAACTTAAATCGTTGAATGTCCTCAAGCAGCAAAACACTAACAAGAAAACAATCCTAAAACGACAAATCATGCAAATGCAAACTAACTAAATGATCATAATTCCAGCAATCCAATAGCTCACGTATATCCATAGGCCTCCGAAAAATCACAAAAACATGCTAATACATCATGTTAAAACAGATCAATAATATCACAACATTCAATGAATCTAAATCCGTTATTACTGATATTGTGAGTGTGTGGTCAACAACCATGCTAGCCCATGATAGGCAGAAATATGAAAGATAATAAATTTCTTAGTAGGCCTCATATAGTGTAAACTTGAGAACTCATCAAATATACTTGCTTCAACTGAACTCCAACAATTAACAAAGTTCAAGGGTCAAAATGGAATATTTATGCTTTTTTTTTTTCATGACTATGTAGTGTCTTATTCCCTTAGGCTTTTCAGTGTTACCTTAACGAGCTTTCGACCAATGACTCCCAACCCATTAAGACCTTAGGGCGCTAGGTGTAAAGACAATCCCCTCGGGCTTACTTACTCAAGTAACAAAGGCCACAAAACTAGACAAGCATGCCATGATGTTTATTCTTTTTTTAAGCTTATATATTCCAAATATTTTTCCCCCAAACCTGAGCTTTTGTCTAAATTCAGTCTTCACTAGCTATTCAAATCATTCCTTCAATTCACTAGCATTCCTCCTTTAGAACTCTATTATCTATCCCTTTAAACTATTATAGCCAATATGGTTATTTTTCAAAACGTGTTATCCTTATAACATTAGTGTCAAACAGATAAAGATTTAAATCATGTCAAGAAAATCATCTCACTAGCTCAACAATCCTTATTAGACTTGTTCATGCAATTTTAACTTCCTCATTGGCCCCAAACATACATGCTATCAAACGCTGGAATTATCATGCAATCCTAAATGCAATGTTTAACTAACAATAACAATCCAAATCCACAAACTAATTACAAACTACAACTTAAAAATAAAAATTAACTACCCCCAAACTAATCTAGAGCAATGTCTTCATGCGAAAAATATAACAAAATAAAACAGAGGACTTCCCTGACGAGCTTATTCCTCAGGTGGGGCATCCTCATCCTCGCTCATCTCTTGATCGGAAGGGGGAAACACTGGCAGAATAGGAGCAGTAGGGAACTGGCTAGGGTGAACGCCCGGATATAATTGGACGGTCAGTGCATTCTGTGCAGAAAATTGGTCAACTAAGAATTTATAAATCACGTCTTGACATTCAGACAAACGTATATTCTAGGATACTATATGAAAGGTTAAAAACAGTTACCAGATTAAGAGTGGAAGCGTGGGAGGTATTTGAAAAGATGAGGAGATAAAAACCGAGTGTTTGAACTTAAGTAGGAGTCTTCTTCACATCCTCAGCGCCGGGGCGCTGAGATTTAGCCTAACGAAAGCGCCGGGGCGCTACATGCCAGAACCTGATGACCGAGCCCAGCGCCGGGGCGCTGGATTTGTATAGGGATCAAGCACCGGGGCGCTGCATGGAAGAAGGTCCTGATTGAGCTCAATGCCGGGGCGCTGAGTTTACCTTGGAATTGGGCGCCGGGGCGCTACATGGCAGTAGCGTGTGTGACCCTCTAGCGTCGGGGCACTGAAGAATAGGCTTGAACCAGCGCCGGGGCGCTCACACCGTTCCTTGTATTGATTTTTATGCCATGTACAGGTCCCGCATACATGAAAAATTTTAAGGATCAATCTAGCAAAATCTTATTCTAGAATACTAAAAGATTAAAATAAAGAAATAAGAGAACTCTAAATCGAATAAAAATAAAACTTCATGGGTTGCCTCCCAATAAGCGCTTGGTTTACAGTCGTTAGCCCGACTTTGCTGGTATGCTCAATTGGTCTCTGGATCGGCGAGGTACAAGACCGTAGCTTGACATTCGATGGGTCCACTCCAATAATGTTTCAGACGTTGACCGTTTACCTTAAATTTTCATTTAGAATTCGGTTCTTCGACCTCAATGTTTCCGTGTGGAGCGACAGATATAATCACAAATGGCCCGGACCACCGAGATTTAATTTCCCAGGAAATAACCTCAAGCGTGAGTTGAACAGTAATACTTGTTGGCCCGGTTCAAATGTTCGATCAAGAATTTTCTAATCATGCCAGGATTTGACTTTTTCCTTATAGAGTTTTACGTTTTCATACGCATTGAACCGAAATTCGTCCATCTCGTTCAACTGAAGTAACCGTTTCTCACCGGCTGCTTGTAAATCAAAGTTTAGTTTCCGTATGGCCCAGTGCGCACTGTGTTCTAGCTCGACCGGGAGGTGACACGCCTTTCCATATACCATTCTGTAAGGTATCATACCGATCGAATTCTTGTACGTTGTTCGATATGCCTATAGAGCATCATCAAGATGCAATGACCAATCTTTTCGGGACGGATTGACTACCTTTTCTAGAATTCGCTTGACCTCCCTATTCGAGACCTCTGATTGACCATTGATTTGGGGATGATACGCGGCTGCTATTTTATGATGAACCCCATACTTTACAAGCAATTTAGTGAACTGCTTATTACAGAAATGAGTCCCCTCATAACTTATTATCTCCCTCGGCGTCCCAAATCGTGTAAAGATGTTTTTCTTTAAAAATCGAAGGACAACGTTGGCATCATTCGTGGGTAATGTTGCGGCTTCTACCCATTTTGAAACGTAATCTACCGCTAACAAAATGTACTGATTATTAAAAGATGACGGGAAAGGTCCCATAAAATCGATTCCCCATACGTCAAACAGTTCTACCTCCAGAATTGAGTTGAGTGGCATTTCATTGCGCTTGGAGATATTACCTACGCGTTGGCACCGATCACATTTCAGCACATAGAGGTAGGCATCTTTGAATATAGAAGGCCAAAAAAATCCCGATTGTAGTACTTTTGCTGCTGTTCAATCGCCGGATAATGACCTCCATAATCTGAGGAGTGGCAATGGCCTAATATGCTGTCCATTTCTTCATGAGGCACACAACGTCTTATCATTTGATCTACACAAGCCTTAAATAGAAATGGTTCATCCCAATAATATTGCTTCACATCGTGGAGGAACTTCTTTCGTTGTTGTGAGGTCAAATCTGGTGGTAACACTTTGGCAACCACAAAATTCACATAGTCAGCATACCAAGGCAATACTGTGGTTACTCAGAATAGTTGTTCATCCGAAAATTTTTCATTAATCAATATGTTATCTTCCTTCTGTACGTCTACATTTTCCAACCGAGAAAGATGATCAGCCACTTGATTTTCGGTACCTTTCCTGTCCCGGATCTCCAGATCAAATTCTTGTAACAACAGTACCCATCGTATTAATCACGGTTTGGCGTCCTTCTTCTCAATCAGATATTTAATGGCAGAATGATCAGTGTAGATAATTACCTTGGTGCCAATAAGATAAGCTCTGAATTTGTCGAAGGCAAATACCACTGAAAGTAACTCTTTTTCTGTGGTTGTGTAGTTCAACTGGGCATCCGTCAATGTCTTGCTCGAGTAATAGATAGTGTGAAAAATTTTGTCGTGACGTTGTCCCAACACTGCTCCGACTGCGTAATCACTGGCGTCGCACATCAATTCGAAAGGTAAAGACCAATCGGCCGCCACAATAATTGGAGCAGAGATTAATTTCTTTTTCAATACCTCAAATGCATCGATACATGAATGATCCATTTTGAACTGTACATCTTTCTCCAAGAGGGAACATAAAGGTTTCGAGATTTTGGAAAAATCTTTAATGAAGCGTCTGTAGAAACCCGCATGTCCCAAGAAGCTCCGAATTCCTTTTACAGATGATGGAGGAGGCAGTTTATCAATTGTTTCAATCTTTGGTCTATCCACCTCTAATCCGGATGCAGAAACCTTATGCCCAAGAATAATCCCCTCTTGTACCATAAAGTGACATTTTTCCCAGTTGAGCACCAGGTTAGTTTCCACGCATCGTTTCAACACTAAAATTAGATTTTTCAAACATAAGTCGAAACTATCACCAAACACATAAAAGTCATCCATAAATACCTCCAAATTCTGTTCGACCATATCGGAGAAGATCACCATCATACATCGTTGAAAGGTCGCCGGCGCATTACATAAACCAAATGACATACGCCGGAATGCATACATACCGTATGGACATCTGAACGTGGTCTTTTCTTGATCTTCCGGAGCTATGGCAATTTGATTATGCCCGGAATATCCATCCAGCAGACAGTAGAATTGATTTCCCGCTAACCTGTCCAACATCTGATCAATGAACGACAAGGGAAAGTGATCTTTACGTGTGGCTTTATTTAGCTTGCGATAATCCATACATACTCTCCAGCCTGTAACAGTTCTAGTCGGGATGAGCTCATTAGTGTTGTTCTTCACCACCGTCATACCCCCTTTCTTTGGTACACACTGTACTAGACTTACACACGAACTGTCTGAGATTGGGTAAATAATGCCGGCATCCAACCATTTTATAATCTCCTTTTTCACCACATCTTTCATAATGGGGTTTAGCCTTCTTTGCATCTCAATGGTTGGTTTTGACCCCTTTTCCATTAAAATCTTATGCATACAGAATGAAGGGCTAATACCTCGAATATCCGCTATAGTCCACCCAATTGCTATTTTGAACTCTCGCAGAACCCTTAGCAGTTTTTCCTTTTAAGTGCCAGTTAATTTTGTCGAAACAATCACTGGTAAGGTGTCATCTTTTCCCAAATAAGCATACTGCAGATGAGAGGGTAGTTGTTTTAATTCCAACACCGGTGGCTCTTCTATCGAGGGTTTGCACTTTTTACCTTCGATTTCGGGCCTATCAAGGGTGTCGAATGGTTGATTGTTTTTTCGGTAAAACTATGATGTATCTATCCATTTGATCTGCTCAATGTCCTCATCAATACCGTAGTCATCTATTTCGAACAACATGGATTCTATTGGGTCCTCTGAGTAATTGCCGCAGAACTTGTGATTAACTAATTCATCCATTAAATCCACCCGCAAACACTCACCTTTTTACTTCGGATAAGACTTCGTCCTAAATACATTAAAGGTGACCTGTTGATCTTCAACTCGCATCGTCAATTCTCCTTTATGTACGTCGATCAATGTTCTCCCCGTTGCTAAAAATGGTTGCCCGAGAATGATGGGAATTTCCTTATCTGCTTCACAATCCAAGATAACAAAATCTACTGGGAAGATGAATTTATCCACCTTTACTAATATGTCTTCAACTATACCTCGTGGATATGTAACTGATCTGTCCGCCAACAATAAACTGATATTTGTCGGTTTTGGTGCCTTGAGTCCAAACTGACTGTAGACTGATAATGGCATCAAATTTATACTGGCCCCCAAATCACACAATGCTCTCCCCGAAAACTGGTTACCAATGTCACACATAATAGTAAAACTACCTGGATCTTTTAACTTCGGAGGCAACTTGTTCTGGATAATTGCGCTGCATTCTTCGATTAGCGCTACTGTTTCAAAATCACCCAATTTCCTTTTCTTTGATAACACATCCTTCATGAACTTAGCGTAGATCGGCATTTGTTCTAAAGCTTCGACAAATGGGATGTTGATATGCAATTTTTTGAAAATATCCAAAAATCTTAAAAACTACTTATCTAACTTGGATTTCTGAAACCTCTGCAGATACGGTATGGGTGGCATTGTGATAGTCGATTTTGGTGCATTCTGCTCTACGATCTCATCTTTATGTTTCCCGGTTTCCACAACTTCTTCTGTTTCAGCTGTTGCGTTGTCCCCCTTTTCCTTATCCTTAACTGTAAAGTTACAGCCTTTCAATGCTCATTTCTGCCCGGATTTATTTCTGTATCACTCGGGAGTGTTCCTAGTGGACGATTATTCAATGCATGTGCTATTTGCCCCACTTGATTTTCCAGATTCTTTATCGATGCACCTTGGCTTTGCAAATTCAGCTCTACTTGATTCATTTTTTTGTCTTGTTCCTCATTCCTTTTGTCAGAAGCTCTAATGAATTTTTCCAAGGCTTCTTCCCAACTTAATTTCCTCTCTGGTTGTTGTTGAGTCTGATTTTGAAATCCGGAGGTGTTTTGTTGTCTAGGTGCTTGAGCTGAAGCTTGATTGTTACTCCATGAAAACCCCGAATGATTTCTTTAACCTGGATTATATGCATTTTGAGTCGGATACGGTTGAGTTGAGCGATTAGAGCTCCCTATGAATTGTGCTGATTCAGAATTTATGGCACATTGATCCGTAGCATGACTCCCAGCACACAATTCACAAACCATCGCTACTTGCTGTGTGGCTTGTGGACGCCATATTTCCATTTGCTTAGCCATTGCAGCCACTTGTGCTGTTAATGCTGTCGTCGCATCCACTTCATACTTTCCCAATGCTTTCGGATGATTAGACCTAGTCATGGGCCACTGATAATTGTTAGGTGGCCATTGTCTCTAACAACTGATATACCTCATCAAAACTCTTAGACATGATCGCTCTCCCTGCTGCATCAATACTAGCCCTCGTGGATGCGTGCAAACCATCAAAAAATATCCCTAATTGCATCCACTGCGGAATTCCATGATGAGGGCACTTACGGAGGATATCCTTAAACTTTTCCCACGCCTTATATAACGATTCTGAATCAAATTGTGCGAAAATGTGAATATCGTTCCGTAGTTTTGCCGACTTCGCTGGTGGAAAGAACTTTGTTAAGATTTTTTGAGCTAAGTCATCCCAAGTGGTGATTGAGCCAGGATGCAAAGAGTGTAACCAACTTCGCACTTTATCTTTTAAGGTAAACGGGAACATCCTCAACCTTGTAGCATCTTCCGATACATTGTTAAATTTGAAGGTGTCGTAAACTTCCAAGAAACTCAAGATATGCTCATTAGGATCGTCTATCGAATTACCCCCAAACTGACATGTATTCTACAACATCTGAATTATTCTTGATTTTATCTCAAAACTGTTCGCATTGATTGCCGGCCTCTTAATACTCGACTGTAAATCCGTGACATTTGGCATGGCGTAATCCCTAAGTGATTTCTGTTCGTTCCCTGCCATGTTCACGGGTATTTCCTGGTCTTCCAGTTCTTCTTCCAAATGTATAACCTCACTAGTCAACCGCAATTTTCGGAACTTCCTTTCGATGTCGTCTGTATACGGAAAAAGTTTCTTTTTCGCTCTCGATCTAGTGTGCATACACTCACAAGAATTCCTGCCAATCCAAGAAGAAAATAAGTAACGTTTAAATTAAGACCGAATTGATTATAACTAATATGAAATTAATATTAATAAAAAAATTCCCCGACAACGGCGCCAAAAAACTTGTTGGTCGATTTCGCAATCAATAAATACGTGAAAGTATACACGGTCAACAAGTAATAAAGTGATAAAATAGAGTGTCGATCCCACAACGAATTCTAATTAATAAATTCCAACTACTAGCACTATATCAACCCAATTTTATTTAAACAATGATAAATTATGATTTTCTGAAATATTGAAACTAAATTAAACAATTAAAAATATGACTCTAAAATAGACAAATAAATAAACTAAGATTTGAATGAATGATTTCCGATAAATAAGGATTAAGACTTCAATACCCCCAATTATGAACTATAATTCAATTATCCAATTATCCCAATTATTATGTCTACTGAATTGTTAACAGGAATTCTCAATGTCAAAAGTCATTTTCCAAGTAATCAATTGACTTCTATTTAATCCAGATTAATCTTGCTATATTCCTATGCAAAACAAGTGAATTAAACTCCTTCAATTCCAATTCCTTATGTGTTACATGCGGTGAACAAATATTTTCATTCAATTTACAAACCTAATTATTCACTGTGCAAATAACTAAGTCACACGTTATCAAGCCCAGTTCTAACCCTAGAAATCCTCTTTCAATTCCTTCTAGAGTAACAAGGTAATTATTGGCCAAATAATTAATTAATACATGCAAGACAAGATAAACAATCCACTTCAACATAAATAATTAGAATAAATTGAATAACTAATTTATAGCCATAAAAGGTTCAATTGAAATCTTAATTAAAGAATTAGTTCATAATGAAAATAAAAACCATTAATCGTTTGCAAATCATCCTTAAAGAATTACAAATTGAAAATAAGGAGAAGAAGAAGAAACTCGTGAGCCAATCCTTAGTCTTCAAAATAATCCTTTGTGTAGCCTCCAATGAATGAATGATAAGATTCCCTTTTAATTCAGCAAAATAAACCTTATATACTTCCCCTATTGCTCCCCACTCCAAATCCAAGTCAACTTTGCATTCCATGAGCCAAACCAAGTCAAACAGAGAGTCAAAACGCATATACAGTCAACTGCAGCCGAGGCTCAGGGCCCCAGCGCTGAGAAATATTCTAGATAGAGCGCCCCGGCGCTGTGGTGCTGAAAATTACAAAATTGCCCCTTTTTAGCTTAAAATCCCCAAACGCTCCTATAGCTCCCAATCCTGCAATAACACAACTAAACACAGTAAAACGAATCTAAATGCTTAGAGAATACAATAAATTAAGCCTCCAATTCATGGGTATATTACCCAATCATATATATATATATAGCCAGGATCCTATCAGGGATCCCGAATTTTCTTAAACGGCAGACAATTTTTTTTAAAACAACTAAAAAAAATAAAATAATATTTTATAGAACTTGAATTTTTACATAATACAATGTTTTGGATATGATTTGAATACCTATACCAAAAAATGTATGTATAGTCTGCACAGACATGTTTTGTTATATGTATCCAAATCACACACAAAACACTGTATTATGTAAAAATTCAAGTTCCATAAAATATATTTTTTTAGTTGTTTAAAAAAAAGCAATAAAAAAAATAGTCGGGATGGTACTAAAATGCGGGCGTCCGAACCAGAACCGGACTCTCTCTCTCTCTCCATATATATGGGAAAATATATGTACACGGCTGTGTATTACACAGTTGGCTATGACGACGGTTTTTTGGGCTATAACGACAGTTTCACCCGTCGCCATAGCTATTCTGGTCTATGGTGACGGGTGAACAATTGCTATAGCCCAAAAAACCCGTCGCCAAAGCTCAACTGTACGTAATACACATCTGTTTATATACATATAGCCATATATATATATTTGACGGTAATGAATAACGATCATTTAAAGACGATTTTGATTAATGATAAAATAAAACAGATATAAATTGACAAAATCACCAATAAAATATAATGAAACCACATGAAGACAAATGCGATCATTTTACCCCTATATATATATATATATATATATATATATATATATATATATATATATATATAGAGAGAGAGAGAGAGAGAGAGAGAGAGAGGCTGGTTCCATTCCGGACGCCCAGATTTTAGTACTGTCCGGATTTTTTTTTGATTTTTTAAAACAACAATTTTTTTTAATATTTTATGGAATTGGAATTTTTTTATAATACAGTGTTTTGGGTGTGATTTAGATACATATAAAAAAATATGTCTGTACAGTTTGTGCAGACTGTACATATATTTTTTGGTATAGGTATCCAAATCACGCTCAAAACACTGTATTATGAAAAATTTTTAATTCCATAAAATATTAAATTTTTTTAGTTATTTTTTTTAAAAAGCAAACAATAAAATAAATTTTGGGGTCCGTATCTGGACTAGATCAATTATATATATATATATATATATATATATATATATATATATATATATACAAACACTCTGCACCCTTTATATTTTATTCTAATTAATACGAGTATTTCATTTTATAATTTGCATATTATTGCATAATTATAAAAATTATAATTATAATTTAAAGTATAATTTGACTGAAAAATTATAATTTGTAGTGTATGCTACAAATTATAATTTAATATTTGACTATAAAATATAAAATAAAATATTTTTTTCATGACAAGCTTCATCATAAATGCCTCTATTACGAACATGTGATATGTTTAAACAATTTTTTATTTATTTATTGGTGCCTTTTTGATGTATAAACAAGTTTAAAATATATTATTATTAGTAAGAGTATAATAGTCCAAATTATATTTTTATCCAGTTCTTTAATTATTCTTATAAAAAATAAACATACATGAAATTATTTTAAGTTATTCCATGAATAATTCCATAAAAAATAAACATGTGACTAGGACTATTTAATCCTATGATTAATAGTCTTGGGATTATAATCCCTAGATTATAATCCTTGCAAACAAACAAAACTTGATATTCTTAAGCGTGGATTCTTTCTAGTTTCTTGGTAGTTAAAGACGATTTGTAAGTCATTGGAGTTATCTTAGAGCTGTTAGCTACTAGAGTAGTTTTGTTGATTTGTTTAAATGCTTTTAGATATATAAACTGCAACGACTGCATTAGCTACTTAAATAATTCTATAGATTTACCTTCAATGCTTTCACACATTTTATAAAATGATGACTGGGGACGCACTGTCATATAGTATCAGAATATGAGTGGATTAGTTAGTATATACGAGTTGGTTATGAAGTTGTAGGTTAAGAGAAAGAGTGGTGTGATTTAAGCTTTTATATTTTTTTTACAACTTAGTAGTTCTATAAATAAGTACTTGAGTTTGTGTTTTCATTTCTTAATAAGCATTGGAAGATATTTGAAAAGTTGACAAGTTTGTTACTCTCTTTCTCTCATTTTTTCTCTTATTTCTTCTTTGCATCTCGTGTTCATTAAACTCAACCTAAATTATATCCTTCTTCCTCTCTAATATCAGAGTTCCTTCTTCCTCTCAAATTTCTGAATTCTCTCTCTAATTTCTCATAATTCTTAGACCATAACATATAAGGCATAACAATTTTGATATCAGAGCTCCGGCTTGAGTCTTGGAACCTAAATATTCCTCACAATTCTTCTCTCTTCTTCAATCTCAACCCTCAAACTCTCGATTCTAATATGTTCTTAGATCTTTTAAATCTCTTCTACATCTCCAAAACTCATAAAAACAACTAAGAAAACAAGTAAAAACAATTCCAAATCATTCTTGAAATGCTGCAGAAAAGAAAGTTCGAGGCTCCTTTTTTGTGATCGCCTACAATTGAGAAAATTCGAGTTATAAACAGGCAAACAACTTGAATTATTCTTTCTCATATAAAAAAACCTTTAAATTGTTCATTTATAAAAAATGGAAATCCTTGCTTTGGCTACTAGGTTAGAGCTCTCGCAAGGCGCAAAGAAAATTCAAACCAATTGGAAGAAGTCATCTCCTTTGTTAGACGAAATGACCTTCTTCCGGGAAGAATCAACTTGAGTTGGGGTTGGCGGTTCTCCACCCCTTGAGCTCTTTTTGAGCTTCGCCACTCAACAAAATAAAGAAAGAGCAAAGCCAGGCGGCCAAGCTCTGCTTCAGCCCACCACCGGGGTTTGTAGGGGGCAACTTCTATGAAAAAAACATACCAAAAAAAAAGCCCTTAATCTTGATTTATAGATATAAAGACAAAATCAAGGGAAAACAAGGCAGTCCCATGCCATCCATAAGGAATGGAACACTTACCCCTTCTTTAGCCGATTTTGTGAGGCAAGTGCAACTGCTTCGCCAAAAAAAGCTTCCCTTACCGTTGAAGGCTCGAATTAAAAGGCATGTTTTGGCAGGTTGAAGGGGAGAGATGAAGTCTGTCATAGTAATCTTAAAGGCGATAAGTTCTGAATACGTTGTTTCCATCTGCCCACAGGAGTTGGGTGGAGAAAAAATGGTGGTGATTGCTATCTTTCCCTTTCACTTTTATTTTACAAATAGGTAGGCATACGAATGGGAAGCCTTTGGTCAAGCAGCACTGGACTGGCTAGACGCACTGACATGCTTAAGCTGATCTATCGCCTCCCATCTCCCAATAAAGTCATGATGGTGACTCATCTACATCCGTTCAGGCCTATCTGCATTTAGATTTGGCGCCTAGCTTAGTTTTCTTCTTTTTGGTAACTCACTTTCGGCTTGCTGCTTACTGAAGAAGCATAATAAGTATCATATAGAGAAATGTCTAGCCCAGAATTTTTTAGAACTATTCCAGTTAGTCATCTTTTCTTAGGTAGCGAACGATTGATTCACATCTATAGTCAATCAATAGGCCCGTGGATCTAATCTTCTATACGATAAATTACCATCTCATAGGATCACCACGACACCAACAAAACCATTGATTTCCCGAAAGTTAGGTAACCGATAGTAGTAGAAGCTCTAAGGCCTTAAAGACTATAATAGTCAAAAGGCCTTCGGCTAAAATCCAAATATCTATAGAGCTTGTTGTTTTTGTGACGCCCCGAAACCCGGGTCTATCTTCAAAATTGAATTTCAGCGCTCCACGATGCTAACCATTCAATAAAAGCTTAAGTCATGAATGTAATTACTACATTATTACAACAATACACTTTTAATCCCAAGTTCTATTACCTTAACATCTTCAAATCATAATATCAATGAATATCACATCATTCAAATATTACGATTATAAACTGCTATTACATTACAACCTGTAATACCGTACATTTAAATATGATAATTAACGAAATCCTTTCTTTGAACACCACCTGGTTACTTCAGTCCGTCAGCTCTAGCTGCAAAAGGTTTAAAGTTTTGCAAGGGTGAGCATTTAATTGCCTAGCAAATTAAAACAGTTGAATCAACAACAAAATCAAGAATCAATTCAATAATCTTTGAAAATTTCATCAACAAAACAGTAGTTCAGAAGCAGCTCGAACAAACAGGAATGATGTAAATCTCTATTATTCTCAATCAGCACTCATCTTAATTAACCGATCCTAAAGATCCCCACTCTATATCCTTCTCTACATAATACACCTCGACACCAACTTGTCTCTGTTCTCCTTTAATACTTAACATGTGTCCAATGGAAATAATAACATGGACTTAATCATAACATAGTTCACGGATTAATCAGAACTTTAATAATCAGAACAGTTCAATAATAGAACAATACTTTCACAGAAGCACATAAGTGCATATATTGGCAAACAACACAATTCATAGCTAAACACATTATACAATTGAACAAAGACATGAAACTCACATTCAACTCAATAATTTGAATGAAATTAGAAGTGCTCAATGAAATCTGAGAAAGTTAAAGAAACGTGCCTTAAACGTTCTTCACTACTAACTTTATTTCATCATTTAAATGTCCTACACATATAAGTGCACATGAACATACCAATAAGTCACTTAATGACGCTCAATTTGGTTTATATTAATTCTTATTTCATATCGCTTGCGCATTATAATTTAACTAACGCGATTAACTCTAAAACATCTCTTGGCGTTGTGACAACCCGATATTTTCGATATAAATAAATCTTAAATTTTGCGTATAAATTTTTATTTTTATTATTTTTTTTAAGGATGAGGATTTGTACAAGATTATGTGTATATGTATTTATGTGGTAAATAAAAATATATTTATTACATGAATATTTACAAGTAAATTTATTTTAGAATTATTGATTATTATAAAGTATATTCTTATAATAATTAATTTTAAGATATAAATATTTTTATTAATTATTTTACATGAATATATAATCATATATTATTTAAATAGTATATGAAGTGATTTCTAGAATACATATAATAATTATTTTATTATATGAATTTTTGTACAGATTATTAAGTTAATTATTTTTCCTTAATTATTAAAGTTAAATAGAAATGATAAATCAGATATGGAATCCAAACCCTAATTTTGGATTATTGTCAAGGTATGAGAATAATAATATAATATTAATTATATTTTGATTTTTCAGTGCTATGAATATGTACGGTATGTCCGTATTGATAATGGTTGATTAATTACGGTGTATTTTGACCAAACCCTAGAATGATATTAAATCCTAATTTGAAATCCAAATTAGAGTGTGAGATTATTTTATAAATATGTAATATAATTATGTCATGTATTAATGTATTAATTAGGTAAACCCTAATTAAAATTCTGGAAACCCTAATATTTAGAAAACCCTAGTTTTCTGTAGAAAACCCTAATTTCTTATAACTAGAAACTCTAATCCGGAAACCTAAACCGGAGATTTGATTTGTCAAGAATTGTTTTAATATGATTAATATCAAGTGTGATAAACTTTACTTACTAATTAAGGTAAACCTAATTAGTAAATTAAAACCCTAATGAAACCCTAATTAACATTTTGAGGCATTACTTCTAGAAACCTTAATTGCTATAATTAGTAACCCTAATTTGAAATTAAAGTTTGAGATTGTTGGTGATTATTGATAATGTGATTAATTAACAAGTATGGTGTTTATAATTATTAAATTTAGAAAACCTAAATTGTTAAACCCTAATTACTAAACTGAAACCCTAATTTAGTAATTGAAAACCCTAATAGTAAATTGGTAACCCTAATTATCAAAAGAATAAACCCTAATTGCTAAATTAGCAAAGTCAATGATAATTATAAGATCTAAACCCTAATGTTACTGTATAAAGTAATTAGAAAGTTAATCTAATTAACAAACCTAAATTGTCTAAATGTTAGAAACTAAAATTTAGTGTTTTATTTTATTATTTTTGTAATAAACCCTAATTGCTAAATCCTAAATTTGAAATCCTAGTTGCTAAATCTTTAAGGGTTAAATGTTAAATCCTAAACACTTAAATGTCTAAACCCTAAACCCTAAAGCAATTTTCTAGAAATTTAAGGAAAAGACCAAAATGCCCCTCTTGCATTATTAAGCTAGAATTTATAGGTTTTGACATTAGGGGTGGTGGTTCACCAAACCAACAACTCCTAACCACTTTAATTGACAGCAACAAGCCACTACATCAGCCAATTCATGCACCATGATGGTCTATATAAGGATTGAGAGAGAGAAAAAGTGATTTTGCTAGCCAAATTTATATAATACTCAACCAACCCTCATTCTCTCTCAAACCCACGAAAATTTGTAGCAAATCAGTCCCTTAGATCAGCCCCACGAAGTCCCATAACAGATCAGAAGCCAAAAATCAAGAAAATCAAAGATTGGATCAAAGAAAGGTATAAAATTTCATAAATAAGAACTCCTTTGATTCTGTGTTAATTGATGCAATTGATTTGTTAAATATGTGTAATAAGGAGTGTATTAATGTTCTGGGTCGTTAGATTCATGACCCATAACATCAAAGTGCTCTAAATCAAAGTTTTTCCAACTTTTAAAAAAACCGAAATCTGTTATTTTTTGGCAAATGTCAGGCCTTATATCTCTGTGATTATTTAGTTTTTTTGGTGTTTGTAAGTTGTTATATGTAGTATGTAATATTCTCTTTAAGGTACAAAAATAATCAAGTTCATATCTCGTATATATCGGGAGTTATTCATGGTCAAAACCCGTTGACCAAAACTGTGAAATTAACGAACCTAGAATTTTTATGAATAATTTCCGTGGTGAACTTTGACTGGCTATTTATTGTTATATACGTTGTTTTTATATGTATTTTAAGTGTTATAGTTATAGTCCTACATGATGTCTACACACTGGAAGTGATAGATCACAAAAAAGTTACACCGATTACAAGTTATAGAGGTCCAAACTAGGCACCTCGAACTGTTTTTCGTGAAGAACAGTTTTGTCAGATAGTTTGGAGGCTTATATCTACCAGGATCTTTTGTTATTAATTCATGATTTTTGTTGGTAATTGTAGTGTTACATGAGTACTACAAGATTTATGTGTTAGATATCCTATAAACATTACGTACAGAAAGTTATTCATGGTCAAACCACCCCCCTAGCACACTTAGTTTATGTTTCTGGAAATCCTCAAGAACACCTATAGCGACAGAAAGTGTCGCTATAGCCCTTTAGCGATAGTTTTATAAATAATTTCCAGAAATTAATAAAAAAATAGAAAAAAATAGTTTTTAATTATTAAAAATACAAAATAAATTATTAAAAATTATTTTAAATTCTGAAAATTAGTATTTAATTATTTTAAATATATTTCATAAATATTTAATATTTTTGGAATATTAAAAGTAATTATTTTATTTAATTATAATATTAAATAAATTATTTAAAAATGATTTTAATATTTGAAAAATCATTTAAAATTATATTATGATATAAAAAAATAATTTAAGTTATTTTTGATAACTTTTAATATTATGTGATAATTTTCATTAATAATTAAATATTAATGATAATTAAGTTATTTATTAAATGAATTAAATAAATGAATTAAAAATGATTTTATTATATTAAAAATCATTTTAAATAATAATAAGGTATTTAAAAATATTTTAAGTTATAGAATATAACTTTTAATATTTAAAGGTAAATTTCATTAATTAATTATTATTAATGATATTAAAGTTATTTAATAATTATATTAAATAATTTAGTTTAAAAATGATTTTAATATTATAATAATCATTTTAAATGGAAATAAAATGTTTAAAGATAGTTTTAGTTATAAAATATACCTTTTAATATTTAAAGGATATTTCATTAATAATTTAATATTAATGATACTTAATGATTAATGATATTAAATTTATTTAATAATTATATTAAATAAATAGTTTTAAAATGGTTTTATTTATTTAAAAATCATTTAAAAAGGATATTAATGATTTAAAAATATTTTAAGTTATAATTAATGACTTTTAATATTTGGATTAATAGTTCATTAATATTTAAATATTAATGGTAATTATTTAATAGTGATTTTAAATATTTTAAAAATCATTTAAGGGTAATATTAATACTTTAAAAGTATTTTGAGTTATTGTACATAACTTTAATATTTTGGCAATGGTTTCATTAATAGTTTAATACTAATTAAATATTAATGATAATAGAATTGTGTGATATTTAAATCATTTAATAATGATTCTGATATTTCAAAAATTATAATAAATGATAATAATTATTTAATAATTATTATAAGGCCATGAAAAATAGTGCGACTGGTGTTTAAGTTATCAAAAGGATATTGAACTACGGATTAGAGTCTTAGACTCGATATTTAACCGATAAAGCTGTCGGTAGACCGACATAGATCAGAAATTGATCTGGACTTAGATAAATTGGTTAGTTAACTGTTTATTTGTGATTCAATGGTTATTAAGGTGGTATGACAATGTGATTAGGAAGGTGTTGATGTTTGAGTCAACGATTGTTGAACATGTGTGATAATGTGAATAGGAAATGTGCTGACTGCAATAGGCAGTGTTATGTGTACGTTATGTTGTACTAATCAGTAAAATAATCTGATTAATGTTAGGTGATTTCATAAAAGATAAAACTAAGTTGCAAAGTGTAAGCAGCGCATCAGGCAAGTATCCTAACTTTGCATTTTCTTTATGCAATGGATAGAAGTGAGAAATTCAGAATTAATGTTATTATTGTACAGATTGTTAAACTTATATTATATAAGCCCATTGACTATCAACATGCTAGTATATGATAATTCAGTTATATATTCTGTTCGTTAATTTCTATAAATGATTATTCAAGTGTCCCCACTAGGATAAACATTATATTCAATCGCATGTTGATACGCCTTTGATATACATATATGTTGAATTATATAAGACCTTTGTTATGAAAACCCGACATGAATGAACATCCCGATAATGGGAAAAATTTTATGCGCTACGGCGGACAAAGGATGAACGATAATATCATTCTAACAATGTAGTATTGATCAATACAGGGTACAACGGGGCTGATCACCCTCCATGCCCGTAAGCAATGGCCGGTTTACAGATGAATTTCTGTTCAAATCCTTTCGAAAATGAAAACAATGTTCAAAGTATGTCACAGAAACCTCTTGTATAGACAATACACAGTTTCAAAAATTTGAAAGAGGGTTGTTATGTTATTATTATTGGTACAGATTACTTCACAACTACTGACTAGTTGTAGAAGATATTATAAAGAAAACATTTAAATTCCTTCAGCCTATATATATATAATACTTGCTGGGCAATCAAATGCTCATTCTTGCTTAATTTAAATGTTTTCAGCTAAGTGTGAAGGACCAGAAGGATCTGTCAAGAACAAGGGAAAAGGGAAAGTTGCTGAATGACTTTTTATGCTACTGTTTGTAATAGTTTTAGATTATGAAGACTATGATATATATATATTTATATATGCTATGACATGTAATGAATGATTAAAGGTTACGTACTTGGGAGAAAGACTCTGATGTAATTATAAATTTAAGTTTAAGTTTTATATTATTGTTAGTATTATTAGTAGTATTTTGCTCATAGAAATGGTATCGTGAAGTACCGAGTTCGGGTTTCAAGTATCCGGGTTCGGGGACTTTACAGGATGGTATCAGAGCTATAGGGTTAGAAATCTTAGGTGGGTTTGACCTTAGGCTATAACCTTAGAACAGAGGGAAACGTTGAAAATATAAATAACTCATATAGAGTTTAAAGAAAGATGAATCGGATAAATTCATCGTCAAACAAACTAAAAGATAACTTATATGAAACCTTTATGTGTTATGTGTATATATTATATGCTAATCAGGATAATTGCTGTGTGTAGATGTCAGGTGAAAAAGAACTAGGATACCCACGGGTCGTAAAGAAGGAGCTAATATCGAAGCCAAAAGCGGAAATAGAAGCTCACAATGAAACCAACTCGGACGAGGTGGTTATCGTGGAAAATATAGTACCAGATCCAGAAATAGTGGATCTGACAGATAATGATTCAGACTCTAAAGCTGAAGTTGATCAAGCATCAATGGAGATGCAGGAATTGAGGAACAAGGTTTCTTCTCTAGAAGGGTTGTGGAAGACAGAAAAACTGCTTAACAGTCAATTGCGTCAAGCGTTAATAGAAACAATGGAAGAGAAGGATAAGCTTCAAATCCAAATCAATCAGATGAGAGCCTCAAGCAACACTTCGTTTGCAGCTCCAAAAGATAAGGGAAAAAGGAAGGTAGAAGTCCATGATTTAGGAAAATCTGGGAAGAAGAAATGGAAAAGAATATGTTATCTTTGCGGCTATGAAGGGCATACTACTCTGTTTTGTCCTGACTATAAACGAGGAACATGTTTTGTCTGTGGAAAGGAAGATCATCAGGCGAGAAGCTGTCCAAGAAAGAAGACTTAGTAAATAGGTAGTATAGGTTATGTTGTGTAAGCATGTTTAATATAATATGTGTGCTTAGTATGTCTGTGTAATGCATTATTATAAAACTTTTGTACAAGTGGTAAAGTAAATCCCGACTTTTGCAGTCACAAAGGGATAACTGATGTTTAAAGCACTATGTGCTATGATATGTAAAATATTTTGAAAGCAATAAATGAATATGAATCAAAGTTTGAGTTATGAAACAAGTTTAATAAGTTTAAACTTATATGATAAGGTTTAGAATGTAAGTTAAATTATGTTTTATTTAACCAGATAATGCCGTCTCGACGACAAACTCGTAATCAAAGGGCAGAAGAATCTGTCAACAACGTTGAAGGACAACCACAGCCAGATCCAATGCAGCAATTCGCAAATATGATAGCTCAGGCCATGCAACAAGGGACGGCAGCAGCAGAGAACCAACAGGACAACCGCTTGGCAAATTTCAAGGACTTCAAAGCTGTAGGACCTCCCGAATTTAGAGGTACAAATGACCCTGTAGAAGCCCAAACTTGGGTTAGGGAAATTGAGAAGGCGTTTATAATAGCTAGGGTAGCTGAGGAGCAGAAGACGGCTTTTGCCGCCTACATGATGAAGGGAGAGGCGAATTTTTGGTGGGAAGCTAATCAGGCAAGGGCTGGGGAAGGTGTAGTTGCTTGGGAAATGTTCAAAACTTTATTTTTCGAAAACTATTTTTCATCTAGTATGCAAGCTAGGATGGAAGTAAAATTTCTTGAATTAAAACAAGAGAATATGACTGTTGCGGAATATGTCACAAAATTTAATGAATTGGCTAGGTTCGCCCCGCATCAAATTGATACGGAGGCTAGAAAAGCGCGGAGGTTTGAGCTGGGATTAAAACCCTGGCTCTACAACAAGGTGGCAGTATTGCAAATCCCTACATTTGCAACACTCATGGAGAAAGCACTTATTGCTGAGGAGGGAAGCGAGGCTATGAGCCTTTACTACAAAGAAAGGAGGAACAAGGGAAAAGTTGAGGGAACTGGGAAGGTGGAAGCAAATACTGGGAATAGGAGGGATAAGAGGAAGGTGAACAACTTTGGTGGGGTACAAGTAAAACAAGAAGGTGCAAATAAGAAGCCGTTGGTGCAATGTGGGAATTGTGGGAAAAATCACTTAGGAGAGTGTCTGAAGGGAAAATTTGCATGTTTCAAGTGCGGGCAGGAGGGCCATATCTCTCCCAACTGCCCCAATTCTAAGACAATTGGTGGGTGTTTTCTGTGCGGATCAAAGGATCATAGGGTGAAAGACTGTCCGAAAAGGAAAGCGGAGGTAGCAAGTGTGAACCTGGGGAAAAGTGGCGGAACTTTGGCAATCACGGGACCAACTTCATCCAGCAAGCCGACAAAATCTACCGCACGAGTATTCAACATGACAGTCCAAGACACGGTGGCAGCTGGCAGTGGAATTCCAGGTACTTTTCTTATAACTTTTATTTTCTTATATATGATTTTCCTATTTATAGTAAATAATTTTATAATAAATTTTGAAGGAGGAATTTGAGTTTCTTTAGAAATCAAATTTTCGTATAATCAGAAAGACAAGCTCTAAGTAAAAAGTTAAAGATCAGACTGATCAAAGTGATTAAAATCTACTTGCAACGATTATGAATGTCATGTACCCTGGTAGGTGTATGTTTTAAAGTGATGATTCCGGGGACGGAATCCTTATAATGGAGGGTGAATGTGACAACCCGATATTTTCGATATAAATAAATCTTAAATTTTGCGTATAATTTTTTTTTTTTAAGGACGAGGATTTGTACAAGATTATGTGTATATGTATTTATGTGGTAAATAAAAATATATTTATTACATGAATATTTACAAGTAAATTTATTTTAGAATTATTGATTATTATAAAGTATATTCTTATAATAATTAATTTTAAGATAGAAATGTTTTTATTAATTATTTTCCATGAATATATAATCATATATTATTTAAATAGTATATGAAGTGATTTCTAGAATACATATAATAATTATTTTATTATATGAATTTTTGCACAAATTATTAAGTTAATTATTTTTCCTTAATTATTAAGGTTAAATAGAAAGGATAAATCAGATATGGAATCCAAACCCTAATTTTGGATTATTGTCAAGGTATGAGAATAATAATATAATATTAATTATATTTTGATTTTTCAGTGCTATGAATATGTACGGTATGTCCGTATTGATAATGGTTGATTAATTACGGTGTATTTTGACCAAACCCTAGAATGATATTAAACCCTAATTTGAAATCCAAATTAGAGTGTGAGATTATTTTATAAGTATGTAATATAATTATGTCATGTATTAATGTATTAATTAGGTAAACCCTAATTAAAATTCTGGAAACCCTAATATTTAGAAAACCCTAATTTTCTGTAGAAAACCCTAATTTCTTATAACTAGAAACTCTAATCCGGAAACCTAAATCGGAGATTTGATTTGTCAAGAATTGTGTTAATATGATTAATATCAAGTGTGATAAACTTTAATTACTAATTAAGGTAAACCTAATTAGTAAATTAAAACCCTAATGAAACCCTAATTAACATTTTGAGGCATTACTTCTAGAAACCCTAATTGCTATAATTAGTAACCCTAATTTGAAATTAAAGTTTGAGATTTTTGGTGATTATTGATAATGTGATTAATTAACAAGTACGGTGTTTATAATTATTAAATTTAGAAAACCTAAATTGTTAAACCCTAATTACTAAACTGAAACCCTAATTTAGTAATTGAAAACCCTAATAGTAAATTGGTAACCCTAATTATCAAAAGAATAAACCCTAATTGCTAAATTAGCAAAGTCAATGATAATTATAAGATCTAAACCCTAATGTTACTGTATAAAGTAATTAGAAAGTTAATCTAATTAACAAACCTAAATTGTCTAAATGTTAGAAACTAAAATTTAGTGTTTTATTTTATTATTTTTGTAATAAACCCTAATTGCTAAATCCTAAATTTGAAATCCTAGTTGCTAAATTTTTAAGGGTTAAATGTTAAATCCTAAACACTAAAATGTCTAAACCCTAAACCCTAAAGCAATTTTCTAGAAATTTAAGGAAAAGACCAAAATGCCCCTCTTGCATTATTAAGCTAGAATTTATAGGTTTTGACATTAGGGATGGTGGTTCACCAAACCAACAACTCCTAACCACTTTAATTGACAGCAACAAGCCACTACATCAGCCAATTCATGCACCATGATGGTCTATATAAGGATTGAGAGAGAGAAAAAGTGATTTTGCTAGCCAAATTTATATAATACTCAACAAAGCCTCATTCTCTCTCAAACCCACGAAAAGTTGTAGCAAATCAGTCCCTTAGATCAGCCCCACGAAGTCCCATAACAGATCAGAAGCCAAAAATCAAGAAAATCAAAGATTGGATCAAAGAAAGGTATAAAATTTCATAAATAAGAAATCCTTTGATTCTTTGTTAATTGATGCAATTGATTTGTTAAATATGTGTAATAAGGAGTGTATTAATGTTCTGGGTCGTTAGATTCATGACCCATAACATCAAAGTGCTCAAAATTAAAGTGTTTCCAACTTCTAAAAAAACCGAAATCTGTTATTTTTAGGCAAATATCAGGCCTTATATCTCTGTGATTATTTAGTATTGTTGGTGTTTGTAAGTTTTTATATGTAGTATGTAATAAGCTCTTTAAGGTGCAAAAAGAATAAAGTTCATATCGCGTATAGATCGGGAGTTATTCATGGTCAAATCCCGTTGACCAAAATTGTGAAATTAACGAACCCAGAATTTTTATGAACAATTTCCGTGGTGAACTTTGACCGGATATTTCCTGTTATATCCGTTGTTTTTATATGTATGTTAAGTGTTATAGTTGTATTCCTACATGATTTCTACACACTGGAAGTGATAGATCACAAAACAATTACACGGATTGCAAGTTATAGAGGTCCAAAGTAGGCACCTCGAACTGTTTTTCGTGAAGAACAGTTTTGTCAGATAGTTTGGAGGCTTATATCATCCCAGATCTGTTGTTGTTAATTCTTGATGTTTGTTGTTAATTGTAGTATTACATGAGTACTACAAGATTTACTTGTTAGATCGCCTATAAACATTACGTACAGAAAGTTATTCATGGTCAAACCACCCCCCCTAGCACACTAGTTTATGTTTCTGGAAATCCTCAAGAACACCTATAGCGACAGAAAGTGTCGCTATAGCCCTTTAGCGACAGTTTTATTAATAATTTCCGGAAATTAATAAAAAAATAGAAAAAAATAGTTTTTAATTATTAAAAATACAAAATAAATTATTAAAAATTATTTTAAATTCTGAAAATTAGTTTTTAATTATTTTAAATATATTTCATAAATATTTAATATTTTTGGAATATTAAAGGTAATTATTTTATTTAATTATAATATTAAATAAATTATTTAAAAATGATTTTAATATTTGAAAAATCATTTAAAATTATATTATGATATAAGAAAATAATTTAAGTTATTTTTGATAACTTTTAATATTATGTGATAATTTTCATTAATAATTAAATATTAATGATAATTAAGTTATTTATTAAATGAATTAAATAAATGAATTAAAAATGATTTTATTATATTAAAAATTATTTTAAATAATAATAAGGTATTTAAAAAAATTTTAAGTTATAAAATATAACTTTTAATATTTAAAGGTAAATTTCATTAATTAATTATTATTAATGATATTAAAGTTATTTAATAATTATATTAAATAATTTAGTTTAAAAATGATTTTAATATTATAATAATCATTTTAAATGGAAATAAAATGTTTAAAGATATTTTTAGTTATAAAATATAACTTTTAATATTTAAAGGATATTTCATTAATAATTTAATATTAATGATACTTAATGATTAATGATATTAAATTTATTTAATAATTATATTAAATAAATAGTTTTAAAATGGTTTTATTTATTTAAAAATCATTTAAAAAGGATATTAATGATTTAAAAATATTTTAAGTTATAATTAATGACTTTTAATATTTGGATTAATAGTTCATTAATATTTAAATATTAATGGTAATTATTTAATAGTGATTTTAAATATTTTAAAAATCATTTAAGGGTAATATTAATACTTTAAAAGTATTTTGAGTTATTGTACATAACTTTAATATTTTGGAAATGGTTTCATTAATAGTTTAATACTAATTAAATATTAATGATAATAGAATTGTGTGATATTTAAATCATTTAATAATGATTCTGATATTTCAAAAATTATAATAAATGATAATAATTATTTAATAATTATTATAAGGCCATGAAAAATAGTGCGACTGGTGTTTAAGTTATCAAAAGGATATTGAACTACGGATTAGAGTCTTAGACTCGATATTTAACCGATAAAGCTGTCGGTAGACCGACATAGATCAGAAATTGATCTGGACTTAGATAAATTAGTTAGTTAACTGTTTATTTGTGATTCAATGGTTATTAAGGTGGTATGACAATGTGATTAGGAAGGTGTTGATGTTTGAGTCAACGATTGTTGAACATATGTGATAATGTGAATAGGAAATGTGCTGACTGCAATAGGCAGTGTTATGTGTACGTTATGTTGTACTAATCAGTAAAATAATCTGATTAATGTTAGGTGATTTCATAAAAGATAAAACTAAGTTGCAAAGTGTAAGCAGCGCATCAGGCAAGTATCCTAACTTTGCATTTTCTTTATGCAATGGATAGAAGTGAGAAATTCAGAATTAATGTTATTATTGTACAGATTGTTAAACTTATATTATATAAGCCCATTGACTATCAACATGCTAGTATATGATAATTCAGTTATATATTTTGTTCGTTAATTTCTATAAATGATTATTCAAGTGTCCCCACTAGGATAAACATTATATTCAATCGCATGTTGATACGCCTTTGATATACATATATGTTGAATTATATAAGACATTTGTTATGAAAACCCGACATGAATGAACATCCCGATAATGGGAAAAATTTTATGCGCTACGACGGACAAAGGATGAACGATAATATCGTTCTAACAATGTAGTATTGATCAATACAGGGTACAACGGGGCTGATCACCCTCCGTGCCCGTAAGCAATGGCCGGTTTACAGATGAATTTCTGTTCAAACCCTTTCGAAAATGAAAACAATGTTCAAAGTATGTCACAGAAACCTCTTGTATAGACAATACACAGTTTCAAAAATTTGAAAGAGGGTTGTTATGTTATTATTATTGGTACAGATTACTTCACAACTACTGACTAGTTGTAGAAGATATTATAAAGAAAATATTTAAATTCCTTCAGCCTATATATATATAATACTTGCTGGGCAATCAAATGCTCATTCTTGCTTAATTTAAATGTTTTTAGCTAAGTGTGAAGGACCAGAAGGATCTGTCAAGAACAAGGGAAAAGGGAAAGTTGCTGAATGACTTTTTATGCTACTGTTTGTAATAGTTTTAGATTATGAAGACTATGATATATATATATATTTATATATGCTATGACATGTAATGAATGATTAAAGGTTACGTACTTGGGAGAAAGACTCTGATGTAATTATAAATTTAAGTTTAAGTTTTATATTATTGTTAGTATTATTAGTAGTATTTTGCTCATAGAAATGGTATCGTGAAGTACCGAGTTCGGGTTTCAAGTATCCGGGTTCGGGGACTTTACAGGCGTCACGTCGTTCAGAAATGTTACGACCCTTATAATCATCCATCTTTATTGGTTTATAATAACCCCATTCTATATCTTATAATGTTCATTCAATTTGAATTAAAATACTTTTTAAGTTCACTAACACCTGACACGACGTTTCGACGTTCATATGTCACACACCCGATTCGTCTCCCTTATGTATGCTTAGCATGCTCATACAACTTATCTAATCCATCATTGATTAATGTTAGACATCATTATATTTTATAACTTAGAACAACATCTTTTATCGTTGGAAACATCCACGTTGCATACGCACATGCTAGACGCCCTCAGATTGCCTCTGAATACACATCAGTCCCAAAAATAGCCATTTTAGCCCCTACTCATAACCTAAAATCTCAAAATCAAAAGAATAAAAGTTGTAGGTCTACTTCTTATCGTTTTGGATCATCTTAAATCATCTAAATCCGAGATCGGACGAATAAGTTATGTCCAATTTACTAAAGGACGTCAAAGCTGTCTAGCCTATTGAACCTCCAGAGCACCCCGCACCCATTTAGGCTTACCCCTGGCATGGCCCGCGCCACATCGGCAGTGTGTTTGTTGCCCATTTTGTCAAATTTCCAAATTTTGTACATTTTGCCTATTTTGACGCACAAACTTCAAATCCTCATAACTCGGTCATCCGTTATCAAAATTTATCCATTTTTAAGGCTATGGATAGCTTATAACATGCTCTACAAAACCCTCCATGATTTCATAATTTTTCAGATTGATTAATTAGTCCGAAAATTTGCTCAAAAGTCTCCCGAGACTAAGATTTTCATCATTTTACATCTTTTACGAATAAATTTGCCACGACTTCGTTTAACTCATTTTTTAGTCCGTTCTGATTGGATTTTTTTTCATAACCTCTTTATCTATAAATCCTTCTTCTCAGATTTCACAAATAACTCCATCAATAACACTTTTACAAATTCGATTTAAGTCCTCTACGTAATTTTTGTTCATCCTCAAGCATATGCTTATGATTTTTGATCTTAGATTCGATTATTACATGGATTAAACATAAAATCTACATCATATCCTTCCTTATTACTTCAGAACATCATGATCCCCAATTAACCAACCACAAACAACTATTAAAGCTAAATTAAAGCTTGAAAAGAATGAAGAAATGGTTTAAGTTCTTGAGAATACCTTTTGATTCTTACTTCTTCTTGATCTTCTTTACTTAAGGATTCTAGCCTTGATCCTTGCTATCCTTGATCTCCTTGATCTCCTTTTCCTTCTCCTTTGATCTAACTTTGATCTTCCTCTCTTCCTTTCTTCTCTCTAAGTGCCCGACCCCCCAACCTCTCTTGTTCTTACTTCTTTCTCAGGTAAAATGCAAATAAGGCCACTAAACTTTAGGTATTTTGGGTATTGAGACCTTTTCTTTTGATCAACGTAAATCGAACCCCTTTTTGTCTAAAAATTTGGATATTGAGCCCCCGGGTGTCACATGTACATTGGCTTGCCTACATGGCACACGTGGCACCGTTAATGTGTACTGAAACTCAAATTTTATCAAATTTTTTGTTGTTCCATGGATTTGATCCCAAAACCTCTTACTTGAAATATTAGTCACAAGACCACCCAAGCAACAAAAGCCTAATTGTTTAGTTTTCCAAACAAATAATTTATATACTTAATCAATTGATTCATCCAATAGAAAAATTATAATTTTTTATAAGAAAATATGCTAAAAAAGTATAAGAAAATAATAACATTTAATAAAATTACAAAGTTACAATAAAAAAGTTATTAAAAAAAATTAAAAATTTCTTAGAAAAATTAATAAGACTATTTAAACAAATTCAAAAAATTACTTTAAAAAACTAATAAAATTATTTAGACAAATTAAAAAATTACGCTTATAAAACCTAATTGTGGCCTTGGATGTCGGCATCAGATCATCAACTTATCAACGACACAACACAATAGATTCTGGCCAATTAGAAAGAAGGCATCATAAAACATGACAACAACAAGAACTTAGCCTCAATGGCTACCCTTGAACAATTTCAACGGCTGCATATAAAAGACCCTATGGACTGTGACGACCCGAAATTTTGACTTAATTTGAAAATTTAGTATTTTGGAATATTATTGAATAAAATAAGAATTTATGAATATTATTCTGTTCTATGTGATAGAAGTTGAGTTTTTGAGGTGGATCGTGATTTTGTGATGGAAATTTATGAGTTTTACGATCGTATGAGAAAATAAAATTTTATGAGAAAAAGGATGAAAAGTCACTATTCATGAAACATATAAAATACTAGTAAACGACCTTTTCGAGAATTTCGAAATTCGTCATAAATTTATTCGAGGATGGGGGATTTAATCTCTACTAAAATCAATGAGAGAAAATTTCAAGGTTTTTGCATGTTGAACGAGTTAAGAAAATCTAACTAGAAGAAAATCGGGTGACCAACTAAGCTCAGGAAAATAGACTTTTGCTAGATTAATGAACTAGGAAAGGGCAAAATGGATATTTTGTTTACTTAATAAAGTATGGATGTGATTTATGAAAGTTAAGGGAAGATAAGGAAAATCTTAGGGGGTGAAAACCTAAGGATTAAAACTTAAGAAAATATCTTAAGAAATATGCTAAAGAATAAATAATATGCTAGGAATATGCTAAGAATATGCCATGGGTGATTCGCAAGTTTTTAAAGATAGGGCAGAAGATTAGGGAAGACTTAAGTTGGAGGACCAACTTATAAGGAATTGAAAGTAGCTTATATATAAGAAAAATCTAGTTACGTATATTCATTTGTAACCAAATTGGCTAAGTGAAGAGAGAGAAATAGAGAGAGAAGAAGAATAAGAGAGAAAAATAAGAGTGTAATAGAGATGGTCGGATTAAGAGGGAAGAAGAAGAAGATCATGCATAGCAAGATCAAGGCAAAGAAAAACCAAGAAGAAGCACGAATCAAGAGATAAACTCAAAACTTTTCATCTTTTTAATTTCTAAGAGTTTGATTTATTGTTGGGTTATAGTAGATCATGATAGATCCGGAGAAATAAGGTGTTTTAAATGTTTTATCACTTTGTTATATGCATGAAGAATGGAAACAAAGAATTAAATCTAAGCCAAAGCATAAAGAATGAAAAATTATGTAGAAGACGTAAATCAAACTAGTGAAAACATGATTGATGGATTAATTTGAAAGATCCAACAAGAAGGATTTGTAGATAAAGAAGTTATGGAAAAATTCTAATTTGAACGAACTAAAAATGAGTTAAATTAAAGTCGTGGTGAAAGTTTTTGTAAAGCATGTTAAAAGGTGAGAAACGTATTCTTGGGGGACTTTTGAGTCAATTTTTTGATAAGTACAAAAGCTAGAAAAATTATTCTGTTAAGGGAGATTTGGAGAGTTCATGACAAGGAAGAAATAGTCCCTGAAATGGGTTCATTCCAATCACGCACCGAAAAGTTACACTATTCGAAAATAGGCGTCTTAGAACGAAAAACTAAAAAATTGCCAGATTTAAGGCTAGCGCTATGGCAGCCAAAGCGCTGTCTATTTGCCCCGCATCGTTATGTATATTTTTGGAACAAAGCCGCAGTGTTTCAAGACAGCACCACCGCGCTTGATGAACATGATGAACATAGCCGCAACGCTTAAAGCCAGCGCCGCAGCGCTGAGCCCCTGTCCACTTGTGAAATTTTGACTTTTTGCTTGGACTTCGGATGTTTAAGATACCTTTATAAATTGTCTATAATGACTATAAAACTTAGTTCTATGCATTGAAACTCAAGTTTGAAGAAGGTTAAAAACGTTATAAATCCTAAAGAGTGTTTTGGGCTAATGTTTGACATATCGCCTTGACATTTGATAAGTAAGGATGGACGAATGATGTGGGAATGTTAAACCATTAAGGAAAAGGTGGCCAAGGTTAAGAAGGTGTTTAACTCCTATGGGACGGGATTAGTAAAATATTTAAAGTAAAGAATTAAAAGTAAACTAAGCGGTATGTTGTTGCATAGCTAATTGCTATGTTTATGTACACTTATACGTGTAGGATATGTGATGGACGAGTAAAGTAAACGGTAAAGGCTAACATATGCTTGAGGCAAGTTTTCTAAGTTTTCTTAGATTTTATTGAGCAAGATTATTAACATGTGTAAATGTTTATGTTTGCGTAAATTTCCGTATGATGTATGGCTTATATGTTATGCAAGTATGGTATGATTCTTGTACAAATTATTTTCTGTGCAAAACGTGTATTTAAATGTTGGAATTTCATTTGTTATATGAAATTCGTTGTATGCTTTGTAAAAAGGGAGTTATTAGCTATTTGTTTCAGCATAGCTCAATTGTAGCATTATTTTGGGTAGAATATAAATCCGAGTAAAGAAATTATAGATGTTAATTCTAGTAAGGGATATAAATTATTAGTGCCAAATTAAATAACTAGGGCAAAAGATGTTGACTTGCACCCGGTGCACGAATGTCATGTTATTGATGGTTATACACAAGATCGTATTGAAACACTATGTGCACTTATTTAAAGAGAGTTCTAAGAAATGGAACTTTTAAAGACGATAAGTTTCGCATAATAGCGAATGGCATGAATAAGAAAGTTGATATAATTTTGACTAGTTTAAGTTACATGGTTAACTAAGTTAAAGTCGCAAGTGCAGTCACATGCTCTTTAACCTTTGACATTTAGCTTAAGTCGATCAACTGCTTTGTATGGGTAAGGGACTTTTGACTACATTGATAACTGTTGAACACATGTGATGTACTATTTTGTATATATATATATATATATATATATATATATATATATATATATATATATATATATATATATATTGGAAATGTGATTCTTTTCATATATATATAAATGTCTAGGCTAAGTTAAGTCCTAGAGTAGTATTTAGGAAAAGTTATTCTTTATAAGTATAAGAAGACATGATTTTAGGTGATTGTGATTAAGTATATGATGATGAACTTCTTATTGAAGAATTTGAATAGTGTTGTCTTAGAAGGGTAAGAAAGGTGTTATAAGATAGAAAGTATGATTTAATTCCTATTTATTCAAGTTGCTTCATAACTCTTATTTGGTTATTGAAGTTTTCAAGTAATGATACGTTGTTAATAACTTTGTTGTTTATTCAATTGATTATACCTGCTGAGCAACTTAATGCTCATTCTTGTAAATTCTAATATCATTGCAGCTAAAGATAGAACTGGAATTTCGGGGTTGTAGCAATAGGTTATAGCTCTAGGGTTAAAAGTACCATAGGATATAACCTTAGAGGAATTAGTGAAGATAGTAAGGAGTTAAACTCTGATAGAATTTTAAGAGATGAATTGAGGCATTCATCACGAGAAAGTTATAACACATATATTGTTATTTTAAGATGTTAATTAAGTCATTAGGCTTGATGTCGAATGCCAGAAAAGGCAAAGATAGCCATAGAAGGATAAGATCACACCATGATCTGATTTGGAAGGACAACTGATTAATCAAATGATTGGAAAGTTATAACTAATGCTATACATGAAATGGTACTATGAAATAGTACAAGAGAAACTCAAAAAGAGTTGTTTATGATAAGATACGTGTTAAGAATATTCGTATTGAGCAAGTGAATATTATAATTTATGTGGGATTTCAATCGAGGACTCAAGTGGTGACTAAGTTGTGTAAACCTTTGTATGGGCGAGGGTTTTGTGCTTGGTTTAACAACTACTTGGTTTCCCACATTGATAATTGTTGAAATGTTGGTGTCGCGCTATCGATATACCGATGAAGAAGAGGTGATTCTTTTCTCAAGAGTATAATGGATAGTTAGAGAATATATATTAAGATAAGTTACGAGTTCTGGAAACTCATACTTATGGTAAGTTTGTGACTCATGATCGTATGGTATGTTTTGAACCCTTAAGCGTATGAATAGTCCTTGATATGTTCTTGGACTGCGTATTGCTAGGATAAGTGATAAGTAGGTTTTATACCTACTTATTGGCTATCAACTTGCTAGAATTATGCTTAAAAGTTTTTTTAGTATTGTTTGATTGCTTTTTATGCCTATTTTGTAGGTTGCATCGAGGAAACTACTAAGGCATGAAAAGGCATGACAATTGCGTGGAAGTGGCAAAGCATGATGAGCCTATGCTGAAAATGAGAATTGAACCTGAGCAAGAGTATAAGGAAAGGGCCTATGAGAGGTCATGTGAAGAATAAAGAAGGAAAATGAAGGATGAGGAAGGCAAGTGAAGAGAAAAGAAGAAGGAATCAACATCATTGTAGCAGCAGAACACCAGCATCATGATAACAACAAAGTGCAGTAGAAAGTAGTCGCACGGCCGCACCAACCAGATGGGTACCTCCAGTTCGCCCGAGCCAGGAGGATTCTAGAATTCCAAAATGGCGCGCCCGCGCCCCAATTGCTATACAGGGTCGCGCGGCCGCGCCAATCAAGACTGCTTTAAAATTTGACTTTTTATTTTAAGTCTGCTGTAGCGAGATTACTATAGAGGGGTGTATTTGCTAGTTACGAGATATCATTATTAGCAGTTTTATTTTCCATTTTTAGGGTTTCATAGAGCTAGAGAGATTCCATAGCTTTCTACTACTATTTTGCTTCTCTATTTAGATCTAGTAGCTTGTGAATATTGAAGTTTTATTTTGGATTAACTATGGATATGAACTGAGTTTGAAGCTCACTTTGAGCTGGGATTAATCAGATTTGCATTCTCTACTCTCTTTAATCTCTTTATTTTCATTATGATTTCTCATGCTTAGCTTATATTCCATAATGGTTGTTGATTCAGAGATGGACTAACCACCATTATGGGATTCTAATGAAGCTTTTTGTGTAGTTCAGATCTATATACCTTATTGTGATGCTTGAATGATGACAGTTGGATTGCCTAACTTGTTTATTCTTATTGTTTAGATGCGTGATCATCATTTACCCTAAATAACTTGTATGGAATTGAAAAAGGAAGTATAAGTTCAGATTTGACCTTGTTAGCATATGTTCATGAGATTTACATGTGTTAGATTTGATGATTAGTAACTCAGATAGACATATACCGGTTTACCTTGTGTAGTCGTTGAGAGAGCTTGCATTTAAATTGATATTACTTATAAGTCACATAGATATATAGTGGGTTAGGTAATATTGATGTTCATATGAATTCTATCTATTTGTGGACTTTATGTGATATGGGCATGGTGTATTGGAAAATAATCATGTTTCACTTTCGTGCTCTTAACTAGTAATCCATAGTAATTAATCAAGTTAAACAAGAGGTGTATAATCTGGATAAAGCATTAAGTGACATTAGGATCCCATATCTCTCCAATTTGAATCTCTTCGTTGTTAATTAGTTAATTTAAGTTGATAATCACTTTAGTTTTTAATTAATCTTTTTTTCGATCGTTTAAGTAGCCAGAGATAACTATAAAGTTGTTGCATGATAGATTAGGAGTAATTACCTTTCTCCGTGGGAACGATACTTAACTTACTCTATATTACTTATTGACTGTGTATACTTGCATGTGTTAGTGGTTGTTTTGTTAAACCCGAAACAAGCCCAACAAGTTTTTGGCTCCGCTGCCGGGGACATGTTTTTATTTTTATTACTATTGTCATCAATTTAAGTTTAATTTGTCTGACTTGAACAATTCTTATCTTATCTCATTTCTATTTTTCTTTTCTTTGCGTTTCAGGTACTTGTGGATATTATATGCACACTCGATCTTTAAATTCTGAGTTGATACATAGACAGGACAATATCAACGGTAAAGCTTAGAAAGTGCGTGCACGTAAATCTTATATACAAGGGAACACTAAAACTTCAAAAAATATGGCAAAAGAACGCAGGGAAGAACACAGGGCTCTAAGAGACTACTCTAATGACAAAAATAAACGAGTTACAGTCTAGCATAGTTAGGCCAGCTATAGCAGCAAACACATTCGAGATTAGACTGGGAACAATACAGATGGTACAAAATTCGGTTCTGTTTGGAGGTGATGCGGCTGATGATCCTAACGAGCACTTGCTGAGTTTTATTGAGATATGTGACACATTCAAGTATAATTATGTGTCAGATGATGCAGTGCGGATTTGACTATTTCCTTTCACTTTAAGGGATAAGGTAAGAAGTTGGCTTCATTTATTGCCATCTGGGTTAATAACTACGTGGGAGGACTTAGCACATAAATGTTAGCCAAATTCTTTCCTATGGCTAAAACAGCAAAGATGAGAACTGCTATATCTCAATTTGAGCAACAACTGGGAGAATCACTGTATGAGTCTTGGGAGCGATACAAAGAGATGCTAAGAAAATGCCTTCACCACGGGATGCCAGACTGGATGGTTATTAATACTTTCTATAATGGGTTGGGTTGGCAGTCTAGGCCAATCATTGATGTCGCTGCAGGAGGAGCTTTGTGGGCTAAGAGATATGAAGAAGCTTATGAACTTATTGAGACCATGGGGGCAAATGACTTTCAGAATCCAACGGCCAGAATGCCTCAACCAAAAGTTGCTGGGTTATTAGAGGTGAATGTCATCATAACATTATCCGCCCAAATGGAAGCAATGGAAAAAAAATTGACTCTTTGGCTGAGAACAAAGTTAAACAAGTTGCCTATGTCTTGGAGATTTGTACGAGGTCACACCAAACAGAACAATGTGCTATCACAACAGAGTCGGTACAATTAGTTAGCAACTACCAAAAGCCACAGAATCAGTTTCAGAACTCCTACCATTTCAACAACATAAACCATCCCAATTTCAGTTGGAGTAATAATCAGAATGTTCAACAACACCAACCACAACAACAACAATATCAACCACAACAATCTCATCAACAGTATGCACCTAAGCCTCCTTACCCTTCTGGATTTCAGCAACAACAACACTAACATCATCTACCTCTTGCTCCTCAACCGAAAAAGAAGTCTGAGATGGAAGAGATGATGTTGAAATACATGGCAAACACTGAAGTGATGATAAAGAGCCAAGCGGTTACTATTAAAAATTTGAAGAATCAAATGGGCCAGATAGCTAACATGTTGAACAATAGACCGTAAAGAGCTTTGCCAAGTAATACTGAAGAAAATCCAAGAAGGGAAGGGAAGGAGCAATGTCAGGCCATTACTTTGAGATCAGGGAAACAAACAGTAGATTTGGAGCCTTGCGCGCCCGTGCCCAGTAGTGAAGAGACCCTGGCGCGTCCGCGTCAAGGTGCAGTGGACTCTGAGCATAGCTTATCTGATGGGGGTGCTGAGCAGCGGGTAGTTGAGATATATCATAAGGAGATGGCTGAGAAAACCACAGCCACACCACCACTTGTATACCCTCCTGTTCTTTAACCATAGAGACTTTAAAAGCAAAGAGAAGAAAAACAGTTTGCTAAGTTCTTGGAGGTCTTTAAGAAGCTGTAAATCAACATACCTTTCGCAGAGGCTTTGGAACAAATGCCAAGCTACGCGAAGGTTATGAAAGGCATTCTATTAAGGAAGAAGAAACTAGAGGATTATGAGACAATTGCATTGACAAAAGAGTGCAGTGCAATGTTACAGCGTAAGCTACCTCCAAAGCTCAAAGTTTCGAGCAGTTTTACAATACCATGCTCAATTGGAAAACTTTCTTTCAACAAATGCTTATGTGTTTTGGGGGCAAGTATAAATTTGATGCCTCTATTAGTATTCGCACAGTTGGGATTGCCGACTTCCAAAGCCAACAAATATATCATTGCAGCTTGCCGATAAATCCATCACATACCCGAGAGGTATTGTAGAAGATGTCTTGGTAAAAGTAGACAATTTTATCTTCCCAGCCGACTTCATTATTTTGGACTATGAAGAGGACAGAGACATACCAATCATTCTTGGGAGACCTTTTCTAGACACGAGGCAAAAAATCATAGATGTACAAAAAAGAGAGCTAACCATGAGAGTCCAAGACCAAGAGGTCACCTTTAATGTCTTTAAAGCTATGAAGTTTTCCACTGACGAAGAAGAGTGCTTCCGCATCGATGTAGTCGACAGAGTTTTAAATGAAGAACCTAGAAATTTGATTGACATTGAGCCATTGGAGAGTTCTATACTGGGAGAGTTGATATGGAGGATACTGAGGTTGTAGAGTATGTACAAATTCTAGACACAACACCACATATGCAAAAATTTAAGATTCCCATTGAACCACTCAGACTTACTAGGGAGACATCAGAACGACTCAAGCCTTCTCTTAAGATGTCTCTCGACCTTGACCTTAAACCTCTTCCAAATCATCTAAGGTATGCATTTTTAAGTGAATCTTCAAAGTTACCTATTATAATTGCTACTGCACTAACATCTTGTCAGGAAGATAAATTGCTGCGAATGCTGCGATAGTTTAAATCAACTATTGGATGGACTATAGCAGACATCAAGGGGATCAGTCCCTCATTTTGCATGCACAAAATATTTTTGGAAGATGATAGTAAGCTATCAGTGGAGCATCAAAGGAGGTTGTTGGGAGATTGCATATTTAAATTTGATGTTGAAAGTAAATATTCATGATTATATGTAAAGTCCTTCAAGGAATATATGTACAAGGACTTACTGATAGATCAAAATTGTTAGGTCGATCTAAGCTATTAATGTTTATCATTATGTAAATGAATGTATAGATGAAGAGATCAAAGATGTTAGGTTGATCTATATCTTGAGATGTAATAAATAGGCTTCATCAGAATCGTAGTCAATCGATCTTATCAAGAGATTGTAGAAGCCAAGGCAGAATCGTAGAGCATCGAGAATCGTAGTGTGTCTGCTTTGAAGGGCCTCTCCTGAAATCGTAGAGTGGTCCAAACGCTTGCCCAGCCAACTCAGAGATCGTAGTGTGCTCTCGGAAGCGTAGAGTCTGTAAACCAAGCAAGTGAAGATCGTAGTGTGTCAGTACTTAAGAGAAATTGTAGTGTTCTTGTTTTCTAGTTTCAGATCAAGCACCAAGGTGGCTAGACACCACGATCAAAATCGTAGAGAATCATTTGTCTGTGTCAGAAGCATCGAGCCTTGCCCATTTGTTTAAAGAATAAATCCCAACAAATGTTGAATGGATTATAGACGTTGAAGTCCTCGGCAGTCCGAATGTCAACAGTCATCCTTAGTATACAACAAAGAAATGTATTGAAGAAGCTAAGGAAAGTACTATGGCTAGACACCACGATCAGAACCGTAGAGCATCATCTGTCTGCGTCAGAAGCATTGAGCCTTGCCCATTTGTTTAAAGAATAAATCCCAACAAATGTGGAATGGATTATAGACATTGAAGTCTTCGGCAGTCCCAATGTCAACAATCATCCTTGGTATACAACAAAGAAACGTATTGAAGAATCTAAGGAAAGTACTATGGGTCAGCAGAAAATATCTTTTCAGGTGTTAGGTGAGACAAAATTCTGCTGTGTTAGTAGGCCAGATTGTAAATCAAAAGTTGTGCAAAAAGTCTCCATCAAAAGTTGTGCAAAATTTATGTTAGAGTTTATGCCCTAGAGGCCAATTATTTGATATAATTTCTTAACGTTTTGATATTATATTTGATTGAATAAATGAATGATTTTATTTTGGTTTTATTTATTGCGTTATAGAAATGTTAACATAATAAAAATCCTTAGAATAATGATACAAATTATATAGTTTCAAGTATGTGACTTGAACATGAGATTATATAATTACAATTAGTATCATTGTTATTTAAATGTCCCTAGTCTAGTATCATTGTTGATGGGACAACAATGATGCATTAAGACTATTATGTGGATTGACTGATGACCAAATCTCATTGGTCATAAATATATGAGATATTAAGTCAATGCATAGGTACATGTTAGAGAACGATGTACTGGACAGACCCACCATGAGAATTCTATATGGAGCATTATGCGAAGTGTCATTAACAATTCTCATAGTGACAATGATGTAATGGTCCTCTGACCTGAAATCACTATATTTCTACACGGGAATTTATGTACTTTGATATCATCAAATGTCACCTTTAATATAGTGAACTATAAAGGAGATTATTGGGTACATCATGAATCGTGTGAGGAATATGAGTGATCTAGATGAAATTTAACCATCCTATATATTAGGGGTGATATCCATAGGCCTCTTTATTGAGTAGGACTACGAAATGCTTGACCATGCTCAAATAGTGATTTGTTTCATATAGTCTACTCATTGATCAAGAAAAACTCAGATTAAATTATAAAGAGTATGACACATTCCATGACTCGAGTTTAATCTAGGGTATTAGGGTTAAAAGGATTAAATTACATTGAAACATTGGTCATGAAAAGGTTGCATCGAATCATCGATCTTATTATTACTTGGGTAGCATTGATGCATTACTAGATGCCGCTCACTGTTTATAATTTTATAATATGATTTTAAAATTATTGCCAATGTAATAATAACCTATAGGGTCACACACATAGAACGTAATTTAAAAAAGAAATTAATTTAAATTGTAAGGATTTAAATATATCAATATGATTGGTAGTATTTTAAATCACGAATTTAAATTAAAAAGGATAATTTATATATATGTATATTAATTAAGTAAGACTTAATTAAGATATATATATATATATAAATTCAGATTTTAATAATATTAGATTTTGATTAATTCCTCCTAACTGCTATATATATATGATATATATCAGCCATTTTAGGGATTTACATCAAAAAATACAAAACCCTAGCCGCTCTTAGAGAGAGACTAGAGAAAACAGTTTCGAAAATCCTCATCCTTGGTGGCTAGTACTGCGGTTCCTTCTTCTGCAGATCGTAGGACGATTCGCGGAGCGTTCGTGTGGATACCGTAGAGACGCAGTTTGTTTGGATTGAGTTGGAGATTTGACCGCATCAATTCTTGCTTCATAATCAGTATAATTTTCTAACCACTGAATTAATTGTTTTTCGCATGGATCCTGTTTAGGGTTTTGGAAATTGCTTTGATTATTTTCTATTTCCACTATGCATTTCTGTGTCGAAACCCTTCACATTAAACAAAAACTGTGAAGAACACTCAACGATCAAATCTACGATCTGAAAGAGAAAGTTTGCTCAGCTATTCAGTTCTTTCGAACACAAGCTTAACGACAACTGAGTAGCACCATTCAAGAACTCATCAACTACTATCAAGTGAAGTAAGAAGTTCCAAGTCAGAAGGACTTGAAGAGTTCTAAGTGAACTAAGAAGTACCAAGTCTGCTAGACTTGAAGAGTTAAAATGTGAACTAAGAAGTTCCAAGACTGCTGGTCTTGAAGGAATCTGTGAGATTCAGAAAGTGTAAAGATATCCTTAGTGGATTTCCTACTCGAGGAGTAGAAGAGTGGACTAGGAGCTTTAAGTGCTCTGAACCACTTAAAATTGATGTGTCTCTTATATTCTTGCTATAACTGCTGTAACTGCTATAACTATCATAACTGCTTCACTCTTATTAACTCACTATATCTTAAAGGGAGAACAAACAAATCTTAATTCCGCTGTGTTTAAATCATTATCAAAACTAACAAAGTATTTCGAAAAGAATTTAAAATATCTATTCAACCCCTTTCTAGATAACTATTGTGCCTCTGCGAACTAACAGAGGTTGAATCCTATCATGAAGGAGGTTGTCAAGAAAGAGATCTTGAACTCGGTGCAGTGCGTGCCGAAAAAAGGGGGTATGATTGTGGTATCTAATGAAAACAATAAGCTAATACCTACCCGAATAATTACGGGTTGGAGGGTCTGCATGGACTACCGCAGACTAAACAAAGCTACAAGGAAATATCATTTCCCTCTCCCATTTATTGATCAAATACTGGATAGATTAGCAAGTCATGAGTACTACTTCCTCCTTGACGATTATTCGGGGTACAACCAAATAGTGATAGCCTCGAAAGACCAATAGAAGACTACCTTCACTTGTTTATATGGTACATTTACTTTTAGAAGGATGTCTTTCGATTTATGCAATGTCCCGACTACATTCTAGAGGCCATTTTCTCTGACATGGTTGAGCAAAATGTTGAAATCTTCATGGATGATTTCTCAGTCTTTGGAGACTCTTTTGACTTGTGTTTATAGAATCTGGTAATGGTATTGAAAAGGTGTGTTGAAACTAATCTAGTACTGAATTGGGAAAAGTGCCATTTTATGGTACATGGAGGTATTATTTTGGGACATAGGGTTTCAAGGAAAGGGTTAGAGGTGGACAGAGAAAAACTGGAAACTATTGAGAACTTATTTCTACCTACTTCAGTAAAAGGGGTCCGTAGCTTCTTGGGACATGCGGACTTTTATCGTCGCTTTATAAAGGACTTCTCAAAGATTACTAAGCCACTGTACAGTTTGCTAGAGAAAGATGTCCAGTTTAGATTTGATGAGGAATGCCTGACTTCTTTTGAGTATTTGAAAAAGAAGTTGACTACGACACCTGTCATTACAACTCTGATTGGTCTCTTCCATTCTAATTGATGTGTGATGCAAGCAATTTTGCTTTGGGAGCTGTCTTGGGCCAGCGCATAGACAATGTCTTTCATGTTATTTATTATGCTAACAATACCCTGAGTAACGCCTAGTTGAATTACACTTCCACAGAAAAAGAGCTTCTAGTGGTAGTATACGCATTCGACAAATTTCATTCTTATCTGATTGGGATAAGAGTGGTTGTATACACCTATCGTGCTAAAATCTGATACTTGATATCCAAGAAAGATACAAAATCCCATCTTATCAGGTGGATTATTCTTCTACAGGAGTTTGACTTAGAGATCAAAGACATAAAAGGGACCGAGAACTAAGTGGCTGACCACTTATCCGGATTAGAGAATCCAAAAAGGGATACTAATGACAATGTGATGATCAATGAATCCTTCCCAGACTATGCAAACTTTCTAGTGAGTAATATTATTCCCTTTGATTTGACTGGACAACAAAAGAAAAAGTTTCTCCATGATGTCAAATGGTATATTTGGGATAAGCCTTACTTATTCAAGTTGTGTGCTGATAGAATGATTAGAAGGTGCATTCCATACAGTGAGACATAGAGTATTATACAGGATTGCCACTTATCAGTTTAAGGAGGTCACTACGGCGGAGAAAGAACAACGACCAAGGTTTTACAGGCAGGTTTTAATTGGCCGACTCTCTTCAAGGATGCTTTCAAGTTTGTGTAGAAATGTGACAGATGTCAGAGGGTAGGAAACATATCAAAACGAAATGAAATGCCTTTGAATACAATCCTCGAGGTTGAGATTTTTTAATTTCTGGGGAATAGATTTTATGGGGCCTTTTGTTTCGTCATGTGGGAACTTGTACATCCTCATGGCAGTGGATTACGTGTTTAAATGGGTTAAAATAGCAGCTCTACCAATAAATGATGCTAGGGTGGTCTTAAGATTTCTCCACAAGAACATATTCACGAGATTCGGGACTCCTAAAGCAATCATAAGCGATGAAGGTAACCATTTCTGCAATCGCCAGTTTACAGGACTTTTGGCCAAATATGGGCTGAACCATCGAGTAGCTACAGCTTTCCACCCCCAAACAAATGGCCAAGCAAGGGTGTCAAACCGTGAGGTGAAGAGAATATTAGAAAAGATTGTGAATCCCACGAAAAAAGATAAGTCTCTGAAGCTGGACGATGTAGTATGGGCATATAAGATTGCTTACAAAACACCACGGGGTATGTCGCCATTTTAGCTAATGTATAGGAAGGCTTGTCACCTTCCCATAGAACTTGAGTATAAGGCCTATTGGGCAATAAAGAAGCTAAACTTCGACTTGAAGGCTACAGGGGAGAAACGCCTTCTCTAACTCAATGAGTTAGATGAATTCAGATTGCAAGCCTATGAAAATTCAAAATTGTACAAAGAGAAAGTGAAAAGGTGGCATGATCGCAGAATCATGGAAAAAAAATTCGAGCCAGGGAAAGTAGTACTATTGTTCGATTCTAGACTTAGACTTTTCCCTGGAAAGGTCAAATCACGGTTGTCAGGACCTTTCACAGTGAAGACATTATTTCCACATGGTGAAATTGAGATTTTCGACAAATACCTAGAAAAACCCTTCAAAGTAAATGGACAGAGGCTGAAGCATTATTATGGAGGTGAGGTTGATAGACAGAAGGTCACCTCAATTCTTTCAACAATATGACCAGGGCATAGATAGTCAAGCTAATGGACTATAAACAAGCGCTCGATGGGAGGCACCCCATCATCTCTCTTCTCCCTCATGTTTAATTCTATATACATCATTTCTACTTCTTTCTCTTGTTTATTTCTAACTGTTTGTCTATTTCTACCCTACTTTAATTCTTAGTTACAAATGTTTATACTTCCCCATATTGTTTAATTCTGATTGCATATATCATCTCTTTCCCCCCTGTATAATTCTAAGACTTGTGAAATTTTTTGGAATCGATTTAGAGTAGGAGCTTAATGTGCATATCGTTTTGGTAGCAATTGTGTATATATTGTTAGGTTTGTAATATTCACGAGCGCAATCAAATTGCACAAAATAAGCAGAAACGTGGAAAAATAGAGTTTTAAAATTTTACAAACCATATACCTGGATCGTCCTTTATGCACAATTATTAATTAAACGAAAAGATAAAGAACATTAATCATACCCTTGAATATTCGAGCTTCCTTAGGTATGAGTTCACCTTCAAATCCTTTCGCGTTCAACTTGAATCCACCGGGTTTGGTTCCTTCCTTTGATCAACGTTAACCACCCAAGTGTTTGACTTCTAGAGGTGATCCACCCAGGAAGAACAAAAATTCAAGAAGATGAGTGTTTGACAAAATCCTAGTTTTCTATCTCTATAGAAAAAGAGGTATTCTCTCAACTATTGGAATTACGTATATATATATATATCTGATATAAGACTCCCCTTATAAATATATCAGACAACCCTATTTAATTAAAAACAAGGTATTATTTATTTAATTTAACTCTTTTAATTAAATGGGCTCCGTAATCTTATTAGGGATAATTAATTAATCTCCTTTAACTAATTTTCCCTCCTAATTCTATTAGGAATAAATGAGAGTACTTATATTAAATTAATTCTTAAACTCTTTTAGAAATTAAAATTATAATAATTGTAATAATATTAATAAGACTCCTATTATTAATTTATATTTAATATTTCTAAAATATTAAATAATAAATATTAAGCTATTTAATTTATTCTATCACCATAGATTAAATTAAACATACTTAACATATTATTACGATTATGCCATTAACTATAATTATTCTTCCTTTTATGGTGTGACCCTTTAGGTTCTCCATATTAAACCGGTTGTGAATAAATCAATTAGAACAATTCTAATCTTATTTAAATAAATAAATTAAACGATTAATTTATTTAAATAAATAATATTTATTCTACAATAGGGATAAGTCCTCCCTAGAGATCAACGACTTTCCAGATAATATAGATTTCAACATTAATCATAAAAGAACCTTTGAGTAAACCGGTCAAAGGCTGTTAGAAAGCTTGTTTTAACAATTTCTGGAATTTCCAGAAAACAGTTTCGTAACCGGATGGCCTAGTTTGACCATCCATTACATCCAACATGTTAGTTGTATAAAGGATCTAAAGGCATATATCTAACTTACATATTACAGGCTACAACCTGGTCACCAACACATCAACAAACAACATCATTACTGACAGATATTGGCTTTACAAAACGTTGTCAGTCGCTGAAAATGAGTTTCTGGGTTACCCAGAATTCGTCTGGTCATGCCTGGTCAACGGGTTTTGACCAAGAATAAAATGAAATCTAAACATGTAATAACTAAGATTCCACTTCCAGATCAAAATACTCATGTTAGAATATGGATCTAACACTTCAATCAACAAAAATCATAAACAGGAAAAGATCTGCGGCCACTGACATTTGATTGTCAGACTAGTTTTAGTGTTCTTGAGCAGTTTTGAAAAACTTTACTTTTGAGGCCTTTGATGTTATAGATCTATGATGTATCATCATGGATAATCATAAAATATCTTCTAACACTTATATAAACACAAAAACACAAACTTTGACTAAGCATACAAGATCAAAAGGTGAACTAGGGTTTATACCTTTGTAATGCAAAGCTTTAATCTTAGCTCTCCAAATATGTTCTTGGTGTTCTAGGAGGTTGTTTAGTGACTGAAATACTTTAGAATTTCGGAGGTTTGGGAGAGAGAAAAGTAAATTGAGCGTTTGATAGCTAAATGTGCAAAATGGTAGACTTTCTCTCTTTTTAATCCTCACTTTTAGATACAATACATGTATGTAATGCAAGGTGTCACTCTAGATCGGATTTGGCTGAGATTTGAAGTCACAAAGTCAATTGAGTTGCTCACCAACTCTTGATTTGGCAAAATTTGCAAGCTAACTTATAAAAATACAAAAAGGGTACTAATGTCATTTAGCTTTCCAATTTAAGGGAATGATGGTAACTTGCATAACCCTTAGAGTTTGAACCCTTAGGGGTAAAACCTAAGGTTCTAAAAATCAAATTTTCTAGGATTATTCTAATTAGGGTTTTTAAAATAAAAAAATTAAGATAACAAAAAATATAATTAGGGTTTCCTAATCATATTAAAGTTTACTAATTACATTAGACTTGCTAATTAGGATTAGGGTTTCCTAATTAGGGTTTAGGATTCTGAAATTTAAAATTAGGGTTTCCCGGCTTTCGATTAGGGTTCCTAACTGAGTGTTAGGATTTCTAAATTTGATATTAGGGTTTCAAGTAAATCATTAGGGTTTTCCCTAAATAGGTTATAATTAATAATGTTTAAACCTTATACTAGCATTTGAATTCCCAAATTAGGGTTTTCAACTTCTGAATTAGGGTTTCGAATTCCTAGAACTAAAATTAGGGTTTCCATAACCGGTTTTAGGGTTTCTTATTAATCATAATACTTTTCTAACTGAATGTTGAAGTTCTTAATATATAATATTAGAGTTGGCCACTGATATTAGTTATCTGGTGAACCCTTGACCCTTAACCACATACTGTACACACATGATATCTTATACACAGAACATATTCACTTATACACTTAATCTTGAATAATTCACCAAAAGATTTTTAAATCTATAGAATTTCTTCTCGGAAATCTCAAATCCATTCACTTATTTTCTGTTTAGGTTTATTATTTAACCTTAACTCAATATTTTAATATTTTATAAATATCCAAATTCTCGAGTTGTCACATAAAAGCTGACAGGCTCAATTTCTGAATTGAAACTGATGAGCGGGATGTCACCTTGTTCAGGACATTCTGGCTCAGTATTAACAATGATTAGGTTGTTGTTAATGATGTATTTATGCTGCTGATGAAGGGTGGACGAGACCGCTCCAGCCATATAAATCCACGGTCTTCCCAAAAGCAGGTTATATCTTGTAGCTATTTTGAGCACATGAAAGGATACACAGAATGTATGTGGATCAATCACCACTGGTAATTCAATCTCCCCGACAGCATTTCGTTGGGATCCATCAAAATCTTTGATAATTGTATGGCTTCTTCAGATTCTGTTGAGATTGATACTCATCTTCTCCAAGGTGGCATAAGGGCAAATATTCAAGAAGGACCCTCCATCTATCAATACTTGTTGGGTAAAATCTATTTACGCACATCACACAAGTATATGTGGTCAACAAGTAATATAATAGTAAGTCGAGTATCGTTCCCTCAGATATTGTAAATAGAATTTAAACCTCATAATTACCAATTTTCTATTAATCCTAATTTTATCAAAATAATCAATTTCCAGTTTGTAACCAAAAGTATTAAAATTATTAAAATCACCACACAATCAATAAATGCTAAAAACTGAATTTTCAAACAAATAATGGAGACTTAGGCTTTCGACTTCACTCTAAGCATCACTCAGATTATTATACCTTTATTCTAGTTTAACTCACTATCCCAGTTTATTAATCAAGAACATGTATGTAGCACTAGCCACCTCTCGATGTACTAATACCGTATTAACTCAAATCCACAATTAAGATAGAATTAAATTAAACACCTTAATCAACTAACTCACTATATCTCTATTTGAATTACAATTAAAGAAGGCTTAAGTTCAAGTTCTTTATAAGATTACATGCTGATATCAAGCATATCTCTACCCTAACATTCGTCAAGATTCTGTTCATTCACATAAATCAAGAACACATGCTATATTAACTAAGTCTAGACTCGTATTTCATCTCCCGGGTTCATACAAGTCCATAAAGAATCGTTGATCAGACAATTCATAAATTCAAGCTCAAATTAATATAGATAAACTAGATAATAGCTTATAAAACTGAAATCAAAGATCACATAATCATCGTTCCACTTAAAGATCCGTCTTAAGCCTAAAAAGTATTTAGTTCATCATAAATGAAATAATAACTGAATAAATTAAAGATATCATTCTTTCAATTACAAATATAAACTAAAGTAGAAGAATAATGTAGAGCACCCTTCACTTTAGCCTTGACCCGCAATCGATATGAAAGTTCTTCAACATCTTCACTCTGTTACTCAATATGAAATTTTGTTCTCAATCTTCGTTAATTGCTTTGCATGATCATGATGATTTCGTTGTTTATTGCTCAATATATACCATACATGAGTTTTGGTTGAAGTCCCATCTCTTTTAGAGTCCATACGCCTAAACAAGTTCTAAAATCCAAGTCCCAGTAGAGTTTCAAACCATTCAGGACAGTCAGAATTTGGCACCCCCCGCCCCGATGGGTTTAGTCCCTGACTCACAGACCATAAGACTCCCCACCCCAGCGGTGGTGTAAGGCTTAATAAGGCCCTCCCCGGCGGGGGTAGGGCATTCTTGATGAACTCTGTTTTCTTCTTTGCTTGCCAATTTGGTGCCATGAATGCACTCCTTTTATGCTCAAATGCCACTCCACAACACATACACATTAAGTAACAATAAACAAATAAAATAGAACATAAACACGAGAAATTAACACCGATTAATCTTGAATTAGGAACCGATTCATGGATATAAAATCCACTTATAAAAATCTTCCAAACTTAAAATGTGTTAGTCCTCGAGCACATACAATCAAACAAACTAACATGTTATGCAATGCAATGCAATGCAATGAGATGTAATGTATCTAACTATATGTCTACGAATCCAACAATATCACATGATCAAATTTAATCCTTCGGCCTCAGAAAAATCAAGCAAACACTACAACACTTCATATTAAAACCAATCAATAACTTCTTATCAATCCTCGACTCTTAGACCGTCATCACTGATATAACGTGTATGTGTGATCAACATCTATGTTACTGATACTAATTCAAATTCAATAAATAACCAATCTCTTATTAGGAATCATACAGAATAAACATCAAAAATTTCAAAAATAAGTTAGATCCAACTAAAATCAAATAATTACCAATATCAGGGATCCGAATAAGGTATTCATGCTCTCTTTTTTTTCATTGACGGGGCTCTTTGCTCTTATTTCCCGTTTTTCTCTTTGTTTTTTTTTGTTTTTTTATGTAGATGGTTGGTGAGTGCGTTTTACGCTCCATCTCACGCCTGTGTTTATGGGAAGTATTTCTCCTCAACCCACCACAAGACTCAACTAGCTTTTATTTTCTTAGTTTTTCTTTTTCTGAAGCTTATATACCCTACTTTTCCCTCAAACTTAGGTTCTTGCCTAATTTGTCATCTTCACCACCTATTCTTGTCATTCTCTTATTTACACTAGCATTATCCTTTAGAAACTGTTTATGTATCAATTTAAACTAATCAGTCAACACAGATGTTATTATGTGCTACCCTTTTTATACCAGTTTCAAACAAGCACAAGATCCGAGTCAATATTGGGTAATGTATTTGTTTACTTAATCTCAATCTCATCACTGGCCACAATAAAAATGAACTACAATGACTGTTGGATATATGCAAAACAACACAATTCTAACTAAAGATTTTTGTTTTATTTTTATTTTTTTAATATATGTCAAACATAACATAACAAAATGTAGAAATAACAAAACTATTTAACTATTATGCACCTAAGCTACTATGCAATTACGTGACAATATGTAAAAATCCTAAACTAAACATGATATAACTAATGACATTATGCATGCAACATAAAATGCAAAAATAAAAACTAAATCCCCCACACTTGACTATTACAATGTCCTCATTGTATAGATATCGCAGTAAAAATATGAGGACTTCCCTGTAATCACTTTAAGCTTGGGGTGGTGGTGTGTTGTGTTCTTGTTCTTCCTCAGAATCACTTGGTGTGTCGTGTTCAATGATGCAAATGACAGGTTCATTACATCAAACATGTGATCTTTCCTAGCTGCGAGTCACCGCATCTCCCGTCATGCTGCCGTGTTGTGCGCATCCATTTGGCGTTGAAACGCAAGAAATTGAGGGCTAGATATTGCATCAGACTTTGGTATCGCCTCTGTTCCTTGCTCACCCATCGTTACATCCTCATCATCCGAGGTGTCTTCAGCGTCATCTTCGTCCACCGAAGCTAATGGAAATACAAAGCCTAAACCTCTAGGATGTGAATCACCCCCAGCCCACACCAAGTACCTCGCGATCTTTCTGGAATCTAGTAGCCGCAGCGGCATTAGAGTGGGTTCATCATCAGACCACCGAACTCTTACTTGGTGACACAACCCACAAATAAGTGATGGGTGTGGCAAGCCGCCCGAAAAATTGTCGCACAAGCATTGACGAGTGGAAAAACTAATTATGGCCCCAGCGTCGATGATGAAATCTTGCACAATCGCATATAACAATAGTGCGTTCTCTTTTATCACACTAGAGGTGTGCGTGGATGGAAACAATTTTGCACATAAAAAGGCATACCATATCTTACCATACCGGCTGAGATCCTTGCTGTGAAAAACCGTGCCTCCTTTTCGACCCTTGATGCATTTTGTTCCCGGCTTAGTCATTTCTTTGAGAACCGCCTTAAAGTCAGGATTGAAATCACATAAGTGAGCATATTGGCATTGTCTAGGCACTCGTAACTAATAATAAGTGTTGGTGGCATCGAAACTAAACGAAACCAATCTACCTCGCACAAAAGCATTAAAAGGTGCTTTGTCCTCGGCGTTAGCATAAAATTCTTTGACCACGTTGACAACGGTGGCCTCGAGTTCCTCAGTGAATTTGTTCCACCCTTTCTGATATATTTGCTGAATCATCTCCCCATCCATATAATCCGGTGCCAACCTCCGCTCCGGTGTAAGTGCTTTTGTAGACATATAATCGTATCGGTCGGCGGCGGTGGCACTTTTGAATTTACGGTGATCAAAGGTCCGTGTCGGTTGTGAGGGCCTTGAATTTTCTCCCCTTTGTCATTTTGATGTGGGTACGCCATTGAATTGAGTAAGCCATAAAACAACTATTTCCCCCCAAACTTGACTCAGACATTCTATCGAACACTTGGTGTGCACACTGATTTCTTCCCCCAAACTTGGTGATTTCTGTGGAAATTATGGTGAGAGAAGATGAAAAACTTGTAGAATCGTGACTCACACTCAATTGTTATACACTTGCCTCAGTAATTTGCATAATTCATAGCTTTTGGAGATGGAGATAGAAGGATGTGTTTAGATAGAGATGGTGTATGGAGAAGAATAGGAGTAAGTGATGGAGGTAATGGGTTCATGTGTTTTAATGAACTGAGATGATGGAATTGAACTGGCCAAATCATGGGTAAGGATGGTTATAATGGGTAGGAGTTGAAGTTGTAATGGAGGAGTAAAGAGAAGTAATGGGAGGAAGTAGTGTTGAAGCGGTATAAGGAAGGCAGCTGCCAAAACTGGTCTTTGGAATTCTAGGACTCCCACCCCGGCGGGGGGTATAAGGCATATGATTCCAGCCCCGGCGGGCATGCTCCTTGGAAGTTTGATGGAAGGACTCCTTCCCCGGCGGGGGGTTTATACTTGAATGATCCCGCCCTGACGGGGTGGGTTTTCTGCACCTGGCCTTTTTTCTCCTTTTTCCTTCCTTGTTATTTCAAACTATTATCAGATTAAGTCCTACAAACCATGAAACATAGCTATGAGTAAAGATTGAGCATATTTAAACATGGTAAAACAATTATTAAGAACAATACAACTTAGCGACTAATTAATGAAATTATTGTATCCTAATCAATCTAAACTATAATCTAATAGCATGACTGAAATATATGAAAAATAAAAATACGATTGGGTTGCCTCCCAATTAGCGCTTGATTTTAAGTCGTTCAGCCTAACTTCTTCCTGTTTATGGTACATCGGATAATATGACTACGATGACATCCCAATTGGACTCGCCACCCCAATAGTGCTTCAACCATTGATTGTTGACCTTGAAAGTCTCCAATGGGTTTCTACGTCCCAATTGGATTTATTTGTCCTTTTTCTGTTCTTGTCTTTTGGTGTTCTCATGTTAGGTGAGATTTTTTTGAAAAAACAAGTTGTGAAAAGGTCCGACATGTATATGTCAATGATTGGACTGTAAGAGTCGCCAGTTGGTATTTTTAAATTGTTGCACCAACTCAACCGAGAAAAGGTTTGCACATTGACCTAGTGATGTGACACTATTTGACTGATCTGTGAAACCGAGATTCATTAGGGTCCGGGAGCTTGATTATGCGGAGGAAAGGTGTTAGGCACCCCCCCGACATCCGTGTTACCACGGTGACCGCCACTTTTCAATTTAAACCATTATCTAAATGTGTGTGTGTATAGATCAATATGCAATTATTTGGAAGTAGTTCTATGCCTCGTTTGCACCTATATACAAAGGGTTTAAATTTTATATAAAATTTTAGTTTTAACAAGATATAGCAGTGATGTTTTGTAAAAGAGGTTTTTCAAACCCTTATGCTCAATAGTAATTGAGGCATTTGATACTTTCATTGTATTATGTGTTCGGCTTAGTTGCTTTATTTTCGAGATGCGAAGCATCTTCAAGAAAACAAGATAAAAAGCAGTGTTGAATTCCTTGTGGGCATGAGAGTCGTCTAAGGACATACAAACACCGTAAATAATTTACAAGCCATGTAAAACTGAAAATATCCATCACAGGAACCGAATCTAGATTCAGTAGACTGAATCTGTGATCACATGATTCCTAGGCTCACATGATGTAGCAATTTGTATGAAAGCTGTAATCAGTTATATATATATATATATATATATATATATAAAATATATATATATATATATATATATATATATGAACGATCAACCGTCTCGAAGTAAACTCCAGGTGGGATGAAATGTAAATAAAGCAGTAAAAGGCCACGAACTAAACTCCAAGCCTGACAAAAATGTAAATAAATAAGTAAAAGGCCACGAAGTAAACTCCAATCCAGACAAGAATGTATATATATATATATATATATATATATATATATATATATATATATATATATATATATATCATGTCATCAAACTCTGTTTGATTGAGCCTGGATTTATATCCGGAGCGTTTACTGCTATATATATATATATATATTATTGAGTTATTTCGATTGAGCCTGAATATAATATTCTGAGTGTTTATTTCTTTTATATATATATATATATAAGTATTTACATATATATAAAAGCAATAAACCACGGACCGACGGCCCGGGCATACACACACACGTGACTCTCAACGTGAATAATAGTGTGTGCAAGAAGTGAGGAAAAGGCTTTAAGTAATATAAGAAGGCTTACAATGGACAGCCAAAGAAGACTTCAATAGATTTAAATGGGTGAACACTCGGTTTCTATCGGTAAAAAGTAGCCAAATATAAGCTCACAAGTGTTTGAAATGAGAAAGCACTCAATTTATAGTGTGTATAGAGCAAATTGGACAAGGCTTCCTCGCCTTTTTTCTCTTGAAAATGGCTGCCCCAAGCCCTCTATTTATAGATGCGACAACCGCAGCCGCAGGTGTACCTGCGGCTACACGGGGTACCCCGGGCTCTGTGGGCCCCACCGTCTTGAAGTACGTGCACTCGTGCAACTTGTTGTCCGTTCGAACCTTCAAAACTTCAATCTGGGGATCCGATCGAGGTGTATAAGACCTTTTATGGCATGCTGTTGTCAAGAGATACATAATGACATGGAATATGAGGTTTTAAGAAGTCAGGAAAATGGGTCCATGCCCAGGACTTCAGGCTTCAAATTCTATCTGGTATACTGTCTTGTGTATTAGTCACTCGGGATTGGAGGTATTGTTCTTGTAGGACATTTCTGTGTAGCATGTATGTTGAAATCTTAAGACGGCGTAAATGTAGGATCGAGGTGAAAAAATGAGAATTTTGCCCCTCACCGGGGTTATCTCCGATTCTGGGCTAATTTAGTAGTCATTGCTCAGGGTTATCTCTGAGATTGGGCTGCTGCAAGTGCTGATTGTCATCAGGGTTGTCTTTGAGGTGTGCCTTTCCTCCCGGGGTTATCTCCGGGTTTGAAACTGAGTGCCTCCGGGCTATTACCGAGTTGTTGAAGCTGATCGTAGGGATTTGAAACAAGCATTTTTGGGGTTATCGCTGAAACTGCAATTGCATGCCTTGGGGTTGTCTCTGAGGTTTGAACTGTATCTCCCAGGGTTGTCTCCAAGATTGGAACTGAAGATCTCGGGGTTGTCTCTAAGATGGAACTGAAACTCTCGGGGTTATCTCCAGGTTTTGAACTGTATCCCTCGGGGTTGTCTATGGGATTGGGACTGAAGATCTCAGGGTTGTCTCCTAGATGGAACTGAAACTCCCTGGGTTATCTCCGGGACTAGACTGAATATCTCGGGGTTATCTCCGAGATGGAAAACTGAGTATCCCGAGGTTATCTCCGGGATTGATCTGAATTGACTTCCAGGGTTATCTCTGGAAGACGACTTTGATCTCCTGCAAGGTTAGTAACAGGAATGCAAAAAAAATTCTAGTGTCTACACATAGTAGTACTAGCAACATTGATACAACTTTCCCCATCAATCACCACACAACATATCTTCCCACTAACAATACACCTAGCCTGGTGTGAAAGAGATTTTCTCTTTGTTCCATGTTATTGTCCTACACCTGTGTGCTAAGAGATCTTCTAGTAATCGACGTTATGCCATGGATAACAAACTCCTTTTCATCTGTCTCCTCCAATGGCGCCATAGAATCGACATCATTATCCTCATCCTCACTAATTCTATTTCCATAGAATGCATCCTTAATGGCTTCCATCTCGAACTTGGAATCCCCCTTTGGAACATCCTCTGAAGATGTCTCTTTTATGTTTAGACATATTGGCTGCAAAACAAGGGTTAGTAGATAAATTTTTCCTTACCACTCCATTACGTGTTTCAATCAATAATGAATCAATCATGTATCACTCAACTGGATTTTACCATCTAATGATCCCACCACTCTTGCCTTTTTCCTCTCAAGTATTCCCTCTTATAGGTTCTCTTTGATTTCACCAAAAAAGAATCACAGTTTCCTATTTCAGTTCAACAAGAACTTATCAAGAGAAAATTAACAAGATATGAGTCTCCTATTATCAATTGATAGACTCCATGACACGCTTGCATAAGGTGGTCATTGCCCAGATCGTTTCTAGCAGAGTTGTATTACCGCAACTCTTCGCTTATATTGAAATGAGAAACTTGGTAAAATTGATAGTGTAATGAATTATGCGTTGAATGGAACCTTGACCCTTTAGCCTATATTGAGACAAGAACATTGTTATAGGTAGAAGACGCCACATCCAACTATGAATTATTGAATGATAAGTCATGTTGGACCTCTACAACAACTATGAACAATTCAAAAGTTCTTAAACAACCAAAAGAGAAACAATCTCACATAAATTTTATTATTAATGAATTCTTTATATCTACTACACCAGCTTGGGTTCCTTATTTATACTACTCAAGGTAACCCTAATCCTAAAAATAAAACAAACAAATTACATAACAATCTAACTTGAGTAAACGAGCTTGAAGTGCTCGAACGGACCTTTCACCGTACGTCCGGGATAAAATTACTATTTATATGAAATATGGGAGACTAGCTTATAGCTTGCATTGGAACATAAGAGCCTAATTTTTAGGTCCTTCTGCACTCACTTTGTGCTTTTTCTTCTTTTGAAACATATTCTTTTGCGCAGCATTAGTCTTTTCAGACTGCTGTTCAAATCTCTTTTCAGCTTCTGCCTAAAGAAAATGGTCAGATCAATCATAGTTAAAGGAGGATTTTCATGAGAGAGAGTGGTTGTCAAAGACTCAAATGACTTCAGTCCTAGAAAGGGAGCCAAGCGCAGGTGCACTGGGGCGCTGGTGAGGAGCATTGGGGCGTTGGTCAGGAGCGATGGGACGCTGGTGAGGAGCATTGGGGTGCTTAGTGGGCACAATGTCATGCTACAAGCGCTGGTATTCAAACGTTGGGGCGCTAGTTGGGGCGTTGGGGCATTGTTTGGGCACTGCTTCTAGATTAAGTTAAGTAACTTAAAATCAACCTCCTTAATGAATGCATGTTGGGTAAATTCTAGTTACACACAACACGCAAGTATACGTGGTCAACAAGTAATAAAGAGTAAGTAAAGTATTGTTCCCACGGAGAATTAACTAATAAAGTTCACCAAGCATTAACTCATAACCATCTCAGTCTTATTTAAACGAATGATATTATATTTTATATTTAAAATATTAAATTAAATAAACCTAACTATTTCTAGAGTGAGACTAGATAATGAAGACCTGAGATTACAATTTCATCTATTGACTCATTCAAATCCATACACTTCATGCTAAACCAAACTAATTGTACCGGTTTGTTAGTCGAGAACACTAAAGTAAAGAATAACAATCTTTCAATGTACCATACCCATATCACATATAATCCACAATTGATAGAATACACATGAACACCCACATTACCTAAACCACTATATGTCTATGTGATTTACAAATAATTAGGGTTTAAACCCAAATTCTTAATTGACTACGAATGGTGCTTCGGTATATGTATATCATAATCACAAATCATACATCCAATCACAATGTAGAACATACAAACACAAGCTATCAAGATCAGATCTAAACCCATACTTCATCTCTCAAGTCCATATGGGTGATCACAGTAATTGATAGCCAATCAACTAAGCAAATAAGCATAAATCTTAATAGACAATCCCATAGCAATCAATAAGGTTAACAATGAAGTATATCATATTAAACTAAGCAATAGAATCCATTGCAATCCCAAAATAAAGTTTAACTCATCATAGAATCAATATCCATAATCCACAATCGACTATACATTGAGAAATAAAGATAGAAGTAAAGAGAAGTTAGGGAATTAGGAATGCAAATAAGATATTTTCCTCTTACTCCAATTCTGAATTTCCTATGCTCTTCAATTGCTTCAATCTTCAACTCTAATCTAATCTAGGGTTCCAATCTAATCTAAAAAGAAAGAGAAGAAAAGAAAGCAATAGTATCTTTAGCCCCCAAGGGGTGGAATGTCTTACATAATGAAAATACGTCTAATATATAAGCCCTAATTGAATCCCCCTCTCCGTTACGCGTTAATTGCATTGTTTAATGAAAAGTCAGTTTTGGTCAACACCCGAAGTCGCGCGTCCATGCAAGAATTGGCCTAAAGTTGGGCGCGACCACGCTCATATGTTAAATCGCGTCTTTTTGCTCCTGTAATTCGCGCGGCCGCGCAAGAAATCGCGCGCCCGCAAGGTTGATTTTCTGCTGCAGTGTGTTCTGGTAAAATGGCCATAAATTTTGATCTGGGAAATGTTACGGGGCCTGCCACCTATCAAATTGAAGATATCAACGAGTTCTACAACTTTCATTCTTTGATGATTTAGAAATTCTGGTCGCATGAAGGTTGAAATTTGGCTGGAATGGACCGTTATGAAAATGGCTAACCAAAACAGCAAAGTTTGACGTCCGTTGGTACAAAGATCATAACTCTTGCATCCGAACTTCGATTAGAACGATTCAAGATGTTCCGGAAATCTACAAAGACGCTCTACATTGTAAGTTAAGTTCCAAACCAAGAATATGAAGTAAACATAAAAGCTCAAATGATGTACCGCGTTGCTTTTCTTTGCATTTTCCTTACCAATAGTCGCCCACACACTGCTCCCAAACATAAGATCTATAAAATAAACACAAAATGCATGAAAAGTAACTAAGAAACATGAATATAAGCTACTAATTCAAGTAAAAGATACTGGGTAAGTAGGTATAAAATCAACTTATCAATGCCCTTGAACTCCTTTCAACCCCAAACTTCTTGGATTAATTCATTAAACACATCCTTGAATCTTTTAGCTCGTCACTGGACCAATATGAACTTGAATTGGATCAGCCCAAACTTAATTTCCATTCATGTCTAAGCTAATCATGTCCTCATCATTATGCCTCATTTTAAAGAGTGTACAAATAAAATATGATTTTTAAGTTCAACTTCATTTAGTTTATTGCTCTGCATCTAGATGAAGTTCAATTCAGGAATATGACCCAGTTCTTGTGGTGGAACTGGCTTGAAGCTTCTTGTCCTACTAGGCTGCCAAATTAGTGAAAAATTGCATTATTCTATTTGGTACAAAGCTTTTGGGGAAATAATACTGTAAAAACTCGTATTGTCAAGATGTTAAGAACTTAGCATGATCATGACAAGATGTTGCTCTTTCTTTATGTATCTATAGAAAATTAGTTTTTCCTTTCACATTTCCTTGTATGTCCATGGTAAAAATCCAGGTTAACAACCCCAAGGCTACAAGAAACGAACACTTTGTAGACATTTTACCTGGTCATTTGTTAAGTAGTTACTTTTATTTGTTTGTGGTTGGTCTAAAAAGAGTTCAAAACTCAGAATTAGTAGAAGACTGAACATCAAGCTTGATACCTCTAAAAAGTTTTTGTTATGGGATATAGTGTTTGTTCGGGTATTAACGTTTGGACTTTTAAATGCACTGAACTATTTTTTGTGTGTTGCGTATGAGCTTCAAACACTGTGTTTAAACATTTGTGAATTAAATAAGTTGTGTTTGAAATAAACTGCTTATAGATGCATGAATCATTTTTGGTGCATTGCATTTAGAGCATTTACAGGGGCGGACCTACAGTAGGGCAGGGGAACCTGACCCCACTGAATTTTCAAGGGGTCAGGGGCATATTATAAAAAAAATTAAGAGGGTTTAAAGTGAAATTTCGTATGTATACTTAAAAAACTAAAGCACCAATCCTCAATTCCCCACTAGCGTAACTTTCTATTCACTTATTTGGCAACAGAGAGTGAGACTCAGAGTTAGAGACTCAGAGGGTAAGTAAGTAACAAAGCAAAAGCCAAGTAGCCAACAAAGTCAGTGCAAATCTCAATAGAGCAAGCGATCACTCACCAATCACGATCCGGATCTAAAAATTCCAAAGTATATTTTAATTTTAGTTTTTAATTTCACAAATTTAACAATTGCTTTAGGAATTTTTGTAATTGTTTATGGATTTTTCTTGTTTATACTTTTATAAAATTATGATTTTTTTACTTCTTAAAGCAACACTATAACAATGAAGAGAACTCCATCAAATAAAAATTCTTCAAGTATATTGTTCTAATCTATTTTTACATTCTTTAAATTTTGTAATGTTACTTGTTAGTGGTTTAATTGAGATCGTTTATTGTTGGTGCTAACTGCTAATTACACTTGACTATTCATATTGTATATTGATTTGTTTTGATGTTGAATTAGTTTTTAAATATTTATTGATTGTCAGGCATGGACATACGTAATTGGGTTACAACAACTAAACATACAAAATTTGAATCTATTCATGAAAATGTCCAAGCCAAAGGAACTAGTAACGAACATGTCACTGCTGATATTCACCAAGAAACTCACCCGCAAAGTGTTAACCCCCAAACCCAAGTATTAAAATCTTTTGCCCAAAATATCTACTTCCAAACCCATACATCGGTATCTCCTTCCCATAATATTGAGGGGGATCCCAGTAAAAGACCACCAATAAGTTCTTATCCTGCTAGTAAAAGAGAGAATTTTTGAAGAAATTATTTACTTAGGGGCCCGACTCAACCAATATCTCACAAATTTCCAGATACACTAATTAGTGGAATTTCTCGTAAATTCAACAAGAATTGGTACAAAAAATATCAAAGTTAGTTGGAATATAGTTAGAGTGAAGATTCTCTATTTTGTTTGTGTTGTTACCTATTTAAAATTGATCATGATAACCAAGGTGGTGGGGATTCACTTGTTGGCGAGGGATTTAGAAATTGGAAGAAGATGGATAGATTGCAAATACATGTTGGAGATCATGGTAGTGTTCATCGTAAATATGAACATGATTGTCGTGATTTATTGAATCAACCTCAACACAGATATCAATCTTGCTAACATAACTGAGCAACAAAGGATCGATTACCATCTTCGATTGCTCGCATCAGTTAAATGTGTTAGGTTTATTTTAAAAGAAAGATTACCTTTTCGTGGTCACGATGAGTTTGAGGGTTCAAGAAAATGAGAGCTATTTATTTCTCAGCTAGAGTTTCTTTCGGAAAACACTGATGATGTGCGTAAAGTTGTCCTAAAAAATGCTCTAGAGAATCATAAATTGATTGCACACTCCATCCAAAAAGATATTTGTAGAGCCGCTGCATTTTTGATTACACAGGCTATCATTAAAGAAATTGGAGATGGGTTTTTTTCTTTGTTGGTTGATGAGGCTCGTGATACATCAATCAAAGAACAAATGGAAGTGGTTTTACGATATGTGGACATGTATGGTTGTATAATTGAGTGATTTCTTTCCATTATTCATGTTCCTAAAACTTTTGTTTTGACACTAAAAGCTGCTATTGATCAACTTTTTTCTAAACATGGACTGAGCATATCACATGTGCGTGGCCAAGGTTATGATGGAGCTAGAAATATGTCAGGGAAGTTTAAAGGGCTTAAGAGTTTAATATTATCTGAAAATCCATGTGCTTTCTATATTCATTATTTTGCACATCAGCTTTAGTTGACACTTGTTGCAGTTGCTAAGAAACATAAGTCATTATGTTCTTTCTTTGCTTATCTTGGATTGTTAAAAATGTTGTTGGGGCTTCTTGCAAACGAAAAGAAATTCTCCGATTGAAGCAATTTCAAAAAGTAGCTGAAGGAGTTGCTAGTGACGAAATCAAGAATGGACGAGGTTTGAATCAAGAAACAACAATAAAACCACTTGGAGAAACGCGTTGGAGTTCACATTTTAAAACAATTTTGAGTGTTATTACCTTGTTTTCTCCAATAATGGATGTGCTCAAGTTTGTAGCAGATGATGTCGAAGGGGAGAAAAGTATAGAAGCTAGTACACTTTTAAAATTCATGCATGATATATTTTGAGTTTGTGTTCTTGTTACACTTATTGCAAGGAGTAATGGGAATTACAAATGACTTATCACAAGCCTTATAGAGGAAAGATCAAGACATCATAAACGCAATAGCTCTAGTCAATGTAACCAAGCAACAATTACAATGCATGAGAGAAAACTGGGATGATTTGTTAACGGAAACTTGTGAATTTTGTGCATTGCATAACATAGTTGTCACGAGGATGGAGGATATTTTTGTGTTTCCAGGAAGACCACGACACAATATTGAATAAATCACAAACCTTCATCGCTTTAGGGTTCAATTATTTTTCACTGTGATTAATAGTCAACTTGGGGAGTTGAATGGCCGTTTTGATAACACAAATACATAGTTACTTTCAAGTATAATATGTCTTGACCCACGTGACTCTTTCTCGGCATTTGACAATAAAAATTAATTTAATTTGTGAAACTTTACCCTTCAGAATTTGATGATATGGAACCTTTGGCAATTGATGGTCAACTCCAAAATTATATTGTGGATATGAGAAACGATCCCAATTTTTCGAGTATAAAAGGAATTAGTGAAATTGGCTCAAATGTTGGTTCAAAAAATAAAGGATGATGTGTATCCCCGAGTCTATTTGTTGTTGAAATTGGTTCTACTGTTGCCCGTTGCTACTACAACTGTTGAAATGACATTTCAGCCATGAATATCGTAAAGAATGAACTCCGTAACCAAATCGGAGATTAATGGATGTTTAGTAACATACATTGAGCGTGATATTTTTGTAACAATTAAAAATGAGGCTATCATGCAACAATTTCAAGCAATGAAACCTCGAAAAATGTTATTGTAAATAATATTTGAGGATTGTTTAGTTTTGTAAGTTATTTTATGAAATTTTTATTCGTAGGAATTTTTTTTTAGAGTTTGATTTCACTCAACTATCAGGCTGGATCCGCCCCTGAACATTTGATGTGAGTTAAAAGGCTGCGCTTGAAATAAGCTTCTTATCTCATTAATCGGTCCAAGCGTTATGTAACTAAACATACACATAGTAAATGCAATTCGATAGAGCATCTAAACACACTCCATTCAGCATTGGTGACACTTACACCTGATTACCTGAGTAGCATCAGAAAGTGCAACATCTATCAGCAATAAACTATATTTAGGAACTTACTAGATTCAACTTTTAAACTAAATCCGGGTTTGAGATACAATTTCCTGCATATTGGAACATTATCTGCTTCCAAAGTCCAAACAATACATGTTTGCAAATACAACTTCCAGCATATTATTATTATTATTATTATTATTATTATTAAAAGAAGGTAGACATCCCCAATGGCACATGCTATAATCCCCCACTTGTCGTCTGGCCTCTTGGCAGTCGATATTTAAAAAAATTAAGACCAAAATATTAATGGTTCTAAAAAGGAGTCTCTTTTTACAAAGTTGACATGGTAAATTGCTATCTGATTGGGGGTTGCAATCTTAGCAATTTAAAATACTCTTTTCTTGAAAGGGAAAAATATTAGGAAAAAAAGCAAATTAAAATAATTGAGTTCAAAATTAATGCCTTGTAATATCATCATGTAAAAAAAGGGAACCCCTACTCATACAGCAAACAGTCAACAGAATATTGAGAAAGACAAAATTATCAACAATGGTCTATGCATCTCCCCAGCACTAATGTAAAATCTACCACTTGATTTTTTGGACTATAGCGACGGTTTCACCCGTCGTCATAGCTATTCTGGGCTATGGCGACAGTTTACCGTCGCTATAACCCAAAAAATCTGTCGTCCTAGGCCTACTGTGTAATACACAGTTGTGTATATACATATTGCCAATATATATATATATATATATGTGTGTGTGTGTGTGCAAAAACAAATTGGAGTTTAAAATTGTTGATATGAGGAGTTATCAATTCGATCTATGTTTGTTTATGTGTTATACCATGTTTTGTAATGGTGGACGAATATATATTTTTTGGCCCTCCAATAATAAATCTTGGCTCCGTCCCTGAGGATATTAGAATCAAAAAATAACCTTGTATAGATACCAAATGACATTATGTGATCACAAGCAAGTCCAAAAACTAGACATATATCCACAGGATCAACTGTATTACACTGAACCAGTTTTATTAAATTTTAACCATAGGCTGCAAACACGAGCAGCAAGTAGCATTGCCGCATCCACATAGCATATCACTACTACATATACGAAGAGGCAAGAATTACACTTCCACGAGGCTGGACAAAGGATGTGCCAAATACAGGATTTTACAAGCAATTATACACAATAAGTTTGTATCATTGCATTACAATTTATTTCATAATATCCGCCAGAGAGAATGATATACTCGCAATCCACAAAACATACACACAAAAGCTATTACTCGAGTGAGAGTTAGGATCCACAAACCAAGGGCAGACCCACATTTCTTTTGTAGTAGCAATCTCAGGCACCAAATCAAATCCACCGCATTCAAGAACAGCAAGTTGGGCACCGAATCAACCCATTTTCATTGCACTCCAGGCACCTCTTCAACTGCTCCTCATCCTCATCGAAAACCTTCCTGCTACCATTGCAATTCACACATGGCATAAACCTCACATCCCCACAGGTATCACACACGAACCCAGGTGCCCGAATTGATAAACCTTTAAGAATTTTCCGCAATTCACCAATCTCATTCAAGTGTTTGATAGTATCAGCACCTCCAATATACTTTCCCTTGATAAAAATTTGTGGTAGACTCACATGCTTCTGTCCTAAAACGCTCTGCAACTCTTTCTTATAAGCAGAATCCATGGAAATGTCGCGCTCATCAACATTAATCCTAAACCCTCTTAGTATCATCCTCACAGCATAACAATCCTCGTATGTCCTTCGGATTCCCCTTAGACTCGTGAAATACACAACCGCCCGATCTTCTGTGCAGGGTAACCGAATCGAAATGTCATCTTTCGGGTTTGAAGAAGCCCTAGAATCCGAAGAAATTGATTTTGAGCAGCTTATCGACGATTCTTCGGATACTTTCGAGGGTTTTGGGGATTCAAACAAGCTACGAAGCGTTTTCACCTTCCCTTTCACGGAATCAAACGGCGAATTGTAGAGCTTCTTGATTGAGCTGCTGCGTTCCATGGTGGACAGATGATTGGGCTTTTTCGAGAATTCATTGGCGGATGAGTGAATCGTTAACGATCGATTGAAAACCGAGGATTTGTTAGGGTTTTCAGAGAATTCATAAAGATTATCCGGAAACCCAGCCATGTTTCTGTTCCAAACAACAAAATAGCTTTCCCTTCCTTTTTCTTGAAGATCGAGAAGATCGTCGACGGCGGCTGAGAATCGAGGCCTTTCCGGAGGGGTTTTGCCGCCTAAAGGAGGCGGAGGCTGAGGCGTTGGCCGCTGGCGCTAGGTGGTTGGTTATTTTGATGAGATGAGGAGCAGATGAAAAGCGTAGATTGAAAGCAATTCACAGAAAGAGCGGAGCTTTTTGAAAAGTTTGACGTTGATATTATATATATAAAACGTAAATCTAGAGAGAGAAAGAGAGAAAATCTAGAGAGAGAAAATGAATGTTGAGCTTATTTTATAAAGTTGACGTTCCGATTAGATATACGAATATGAGGTAAAATTTTGGAAGCCTACTTTTGAAACTAAATACGCGGTGGCAAATGTTTTTTCTGTTATTTATTTATTTATTATTTTTAAAGACAAAGTTAAGTAGCTATAATTATACTTAAGAGTTCTCCTACATGAACCGGATTATTGGACTTGAAAATTAGGCATTTTTAATTATTTTTTTGTTTTTTTTTTTTTGGTGACTTCTAAAAAAATATATAATACTTATTTCAATTAAAATTTTTATATAATATATAATTTTTTAGTGTAATTTAGATACATATACAAAACAGAGTTATACAGTTTATATTATGTAAAAATTTTAGTTAAAATAAATACTATATAATTTTTAAAAGTCTCAAAAAAAGTAAAAAAAAATAAAAAATATTAGGACCGGTTCAATTTTCCGGTCCGTTGGCCCTGTCCGCCAAGACTTATTCTTATACTTAAGAGACAACAACAGATAAAAACACCTCACCTTTTTGTTATAAAAAAATATTTTTAAAAAAATAAAAAAGAATTTGGACACAATATGATAGAAAATGTATTTTTCTTATACAAAAGAATACAAAACCACGCTATTTTTATGCGATAATTCACTTAATTATATACAATATGTCTAATATAAGTTAGTATATACTCCCTCTGTCCCAAAATAAAAGTTCTGGTAAATTTTTTACGCATATTAAGAAGAGGAACGAAATGATAAAATTACCCATAATAATATGTCATTAATTATTTTTAATGTAGGTAAGAGAGTGACTTTATAGCTATTCAATTCAAAATATTCTTTTTCCATACTTATTAAATATGGACAGAGAATTAGAATAAAAAAGAATGAGATATTTAATGCTACGAGCATAATAAGAAAAAATATGTAAAAGTTTAGTTATAAAGGAAAGTGGACATTTAACATGGGACTACCCAAAATAGTAATAAGAACTTTTATCATGGGACGGACGAAGTAATATTTTATCCCTCCAACATTATTTGTTTTAATTTATTTTTATAGTTAAATTGACTATATTTAGAATCAAAGTATATTCTTAAGTTTATTAGATATAGGCGCAAAATCATTATCATAAAAAAAGTATATCCAACATATAAAAGTCAATTTATTTAATTTTAAACTTTTTAATATATTTGTTTAAATATTAATTTTAAAATTAATCAATTTAATTATAAAAAATTATATATGACAAATGTTAGGTCATGATATTTCCCCTCTTTGGGCCGAGTAAATTGGGCTTACTTATTTAATTAACTTATTGTGCCTTCATTATTGAACCTTGAAAGTCACTGGACCTAGTCACCATATTACTTCTATTTAACCCTATGAAACCGGGTCGGTTCATTGGACTAACCCATTGGATCTTTTAATATCTATTACTTTGACTTGTAATGATGAAAACGTATGACAATTCACTAAGATACCTGCCATGCATTAATGTGGATGGGATTATAGTCGGCCGGTGGCATAAACAGTGACCAAAGGTAGTGGGTAGGCTGCATGCAGTCGGCAGAGCCCATCAGATCAGGGGGCTGTGTCAGATAGTAGTGGGTGGCACGGTAATCCGGGCAAAGAGAGTTTAACCTATCAACCAAGTCTTCACAAACAGGTACGTACACATTCATATTCACGTACACACAACTGAGAATTATTATCTCTCTCAATACACTCGACATTACATCCTCTATTGTTAACCTTGTGAACACGTATACTGACTTTCACGCCTGAGCTATCCCGCGACGGTCCAGCCGTCAAGCTTTTGGTGTCTTATCGTGTTTACTGTGCAGGATCAGGGCGTCTTACGTGATTGGGACGTTGGAGAAGATCTTGGCGTTAACATTGGCGCTAGAAGAAGGGCTGAGTTCTAGTGTCATTGAAATTTTCAATCACATCCATTTAATCTACTTCAGAAGATGGTGAGGAGTAGAGATGGTATGCCAGAAGGGCAGGCGATGGCTGTTAGCTCGTCACTTCCTCGTGTTTCGGTAAAGGATCGTCTGGGTCCTTCTAAAAGTGCTCACGAGAGCACGACCTCTAAGCATAATTCGGGTGATCTCCGTCTGAAGATCCATGGTGGAGCCAGATGGAGGTTGGTCTTCGATGCAGATAAGGGGCATGATCGTAGTCGGGGGCGAGCAGAGGGCTCACCGACTAAGACTCACCGCCGAAGTGGTCAGGAGGACAGAGTGGCCAAGTTGGCGAAGATGGCAGACGAAGCAGATAAAGCCTTGGAGGTCCTGTTAAAGCAGAGGAAAGATATAGCCGAGCAGATGCTTCGGGTGGCGGAGTTAAGGGACGAAGCATCTAGCCATGTTCAGTCCGAAAGACGGAGTAAGCATAAGGAGGTGCATCGGCGAGAGGGGAAAGAGCTGGAGCATTCCATACATGTGTTAGGGATCGCTCTCATGGTAGAAGGAGATCGGGGAGCAGAACTCCCGTGGCCTTGAAGAAGGCACTGGTGGTCGTTGGTTCTCAACATCGAGACGACGACAGGCGAAGGATCAGGTTGAGGGAGATCGTACCAGAAATCAGAAGAAGAGAGCATCAACGTGACTATTCTCATCATGAGGATAGAGTTGTACGCCAGAGTAGATCCAGGAGCCCAACAAAGGCAGTGGGGTCGACAGGAGGAGGTCGATCCACTCATAGACAGAATATCATTCAGGAGAAAGAGGTCTCCTCGCAGCCCGAAGGTGTAGATTTCCTGGTGAAGGAGCTGAAAGAGCTCCGGAAGTAGTTCGCTGAGGTTCAACAGGTGAAGGACACGCCGGGAAAGAAGGCATCACCTTTTTCCTCGGATATTCATAAGGAGAAGACATATATCACCAAGAAGTTGCCTCGCATAGAGAGTTACGATGGGTCCGGTGATCCTTACGACCATAGCCAGGCATTCGACCGACTGATGGACTATTACGATTTCACCGATGCTACCAAGTGCCACACATTTGTCACGACGCTGAGGAAAGATGCGAGGCAATGGATGGGGACCTTACCATCAGATTCAATTTCCTCCTGGACCGAGCTTTGTGATAAGTTCCATGCCCGCTTTGGGAGCAACCGAAGGAGAGGGAAGCCCACTGGTTCATTAGCACAGGCTCGACAGTTCACCAACGAGTCCTTGGGTTAATATGTGAAGAGGTTCAGAGAAGCAGTTGGTCAGGTGTCCGACCTCAATGATCTCCAGGCCGTAGGTTTATTTCAGAACGGGCTAGACCTGGTAAAGTCCGAAAAGTTGGTGAAGAAGTTGATGTTCCACCATCCGAAGAGCCTGGCAGAAGCTTTTGACAAGGCAGAAGATTATATTGTTGTGGAGGAGGCTATGAACAGTCTGAAGAGTCCATCTTCGGACCAGTTAAAGGAGGCAAATGTTCCTAAGGCAGATGACGATCAGAGAAAAGGGGAAGGATATAATGATCGACCACTACAAGAAAAATGCCTAACAGCGACCAACATTATCAGCGACCGCCTTTTCGGTCGCTGATATTACTGGCCGCGACCGATATCCGCGACCACACATTAATCTAGTCGCTAATTAATTTCAGCGACCGCAAGCGGTCGCTGAGAGGTCGCTAATACACATTTCCCTCATAAAATTTGGCACGAAATGTTGGCGCCAAGGGTATCTACGACCAATTAATATCAGCGACCGCATGCGGTCGCTGATAAATCCATGTCATTAAAAAGTAGCAACCGCATGCGGTCGCGGATAATGGTCGCTGATCAAATTTAATTTACACAGTTTCAGTCATTCGCAGAAACAGAAACGAAAAGAAAAAAAAGCGGGAGATCGAATAGAGAAAAGAGGGAGAGAAGAAAAAGGAGAAGAAGGAGAAGACGCACGCACGCCACCCACCGCCGCCGCCACTGCCATCGTTGCTGCCGCCGCCCATAGGTAACCTAACTATGAAAGCACTATCTTATATTGCTACTGAATTTCTTGTACAATAGTTTGGGGCAAAGCTAGTTCATACAATAAATTATCTTATATTTCTACTGAATTTTTGTTTTAAGAGTTAATTTAGAGCTATGAATTTGGGTATGAATTCTAGTAGTTCGTTGTGGTATGAATTTGGGATTATTGCATTTGGGATTACTGAAATTTATAGCTTCTTATTGAAATTGGGAATATACTGAAATTGTTGCAAAGAGTTTTATGAGATTACTGAAATTTTTAGGTTAAATTATTTTTAGGGTTAATATGTGTTTAATATACTGAATATGTGTTTTAATATGTGTTGAAATTGGGAATATACTGAATATGTGTTTTAATATGTGTTATTCAACCTTGTGTGTTATTCAAAATTGGGTTGTTTCTTGAGACTCACCTTGATTTTAGCAAAGATTTCTTATGCGTCTGTGTATCACTTAATAAGGAGCTATATTTATGGGTTACTTAATTGTAGTCGATTAGAAATTCAGTATGTTTGGGAGAGTTCATTGGATAACCTCTTTTATCCAAGACAAGATGTGAGGATTAGCATATTTCCCTCCCTCTCCAAATACAGTAATAGGTCTTGAAACAGTCCTTGAGATGACTGTTGCCTAATTTTTAATAGCACTTTACTACGCAAGTATACGCGTTCAATTGTAATTTTCAGCAAGCAAGGATATCGTTCCCACGAGAAAATAGACTAATATTTATCAATTACTAATTCTAATGCCATTAATCTTATTTTAAACTAAGAAAATTTTGTTTAAGATTTGAAAATTAAACTTAACAAACTAATAATTAAAATCAAAATTTCACAAGAATAACTGCAGATTTAACAGGTTAAGATTACAACTTCCCTTGGTATTTCATTTAAACTAACTTACTTCCCATTTAACATAAATCAATTAATATGAATTGTTATCCAAGAATGCTTTATAAATATTCACGCACTTCTTCCAAAGACACGTGAACAAATCCTCCTAAATCCAATCTTTAAGATGCGAAATTACAAGGAACACCCCAGTTAATCAACTCACTATATTCCTATGTGAATCAAGTTAATTAAGGTTTACGCACAAATTCTTTCAATGGATACAAAAGACACATAGGTATATTCCTATCCTACACGCTAATCATATTAACTCTATTCAGATTATATGAACAGATGTTATCATATCCAGATCTCAATCTATACTCCATCTTCCAATTTTATATAGATTATCACAGTAATTGTTGGCCAAACAATTAATCAATAAACATAAGATATAATAAACAATTCAATAAAAACTAACTTTCATTCAATGGGAAGCTTGCAATTTAAACTACATAACAAGTTCCGTTGTAATCTTAATTAAAATTTAGTTCATGATAATAATAAAGAAAAACATCATCCAAGTTAATAATCCAAACATCCCAGATAATTACAAAAGATAAAACTAGAGAAGAGAAGAAGAAACTCTGAATTTGCTCTTAAACTCTCTCTTAGATCTTCAGCCTTTGCAATTCTCTTTCGTGCTTTTCTTCCTTTGTTCTCTCTGCAAATCTCTTGAAAAATTGATTGATTCCTTACAAAATTCGTTCTTCTCCTTTTTTAGAGTCCTCTCCTATTTGTATTGGTCTCAGCCCTCATTCAGACTCCTCTTTGACTTCAAAAACCCCCTTGACAGCAGAAAAACGCAACTTTCTACGCACTAGAGCGCCTAGGCGCTCATCATAGGGCATTTTCAAGCGCCTAGGCGCTTGGCCAGGACCACGTAATTACAGAAATGCCACTTAGCTTTAATTTTCATGATTTTTGACCTTTTTCTTCTCCGAAATGACCAATTTGTCCCTCCAGCTCCAACCTACAACAAATAAACATAAAACACATAAAAAGATACTAAAAAACAATAAAAGATAACAATAATTAAGTTTAATAATATCAGATTCATAGGTATAAAACCTACTCATCAATGACGCATAACTAATTCTGTTGATTCTCACGTTCTGCGAGGTTTGTGATTAATAGTAATATTATCAATGTTAGCGTGAAGTTTAATACTAAAATACTATCATCCCGAAAGAGGCTCAAATGTGAGGTATTATATTACCCATAATTGGTGGAGTTTATAGCATAAACAAGATTCCAACCTACAAACCACCATAACATAGGAGTGTGTGTTAAAACATATTATTTTTTTTAGCTTAGCTTGGAATCAGCATGCAGGAACCAACAATCTCAAAGTCCAGCAGCTGGTCTGGTATAATAAATGTTTGAATTTGACACTAACCTCAAGAACATTCTATATATATATATATAAAAAGGAAGGAAGAAAGAGGATGAAGACTATAGGTAAATAAGCCCAAGTGATGGTACAATGAAGATGACTAGTGGATTGTTTAGACATAAAATGTACAATTATGAACTCTCGGGTTGTGCCAATGCAAATGGGGCCAATATAAAGTTGCTAGTTTTATAACTCCACTCCGTAGACTTCCAAAAAGAAATAAATTGTTGATGAAGACAGCTAAACTACCCTTGTTCATTTGACTTCCTAGCTAGGACTAGTCTCATTAACCCATATATTATACGACACTGTACTATCACTCCAAGCTTGATTGTTAGTATGGTAAGCTATTAGGGGGTTGTTAAACAAAAATAGGCAGTGCTAAGGAACTGTTAGTGCAACAGAGAAGGTAACTAGACATACTTGGTCAATAAAGAGACTGTTAATCATTCGTTCGTTAATCATTTGTTAACATCAAGTATGCTTAAATGTTAATTAGATGCTTACAACTATACTCAAGTCATATGATTACAAGTATGCTCAACTCATATGCTTACAAGTATGCTTAAATGTTAATCATATGCATGCTTACAAGTATGCTCAAGTCATATGTTAACATTTATAATGTTGTCTGTAGTAGGTACCGTGAAATCATGGACCTCTATTCAGACCGTAGTTGGATGGCACGACGAAAGTCAAGTGCCTAGGTAGGTGCTACAGCTGAATTTAGAGCTGGTTGCCAAGTGTTTTTGGAGTATGCATATAGTCACTCGGAATGTATGAATGGTAAGTCACAGATATGATGTCTATGTTTGAAGTGTAAGAATGTAAATTATATGGACAGAGACATGGTAAACTATCATTTACCTGTTTCTGGGTTCATGAGAAATTACGAAGAATGCTGGTGGGCACATGGGCAGAGAAGAGATGGTGGCATCACACAAGTACACAATTCGGGCAGTAGTACTCATCGTATGAATGAAATGGTTCATGATATTGCAGGGCCAGATTTTTATTGGGAGCAAGGCAGAGAACAACCTATGAATTCTGATGCCAAAGACTTCTTTAAGTTGTTAGACGAGGGTAGCGAGCCATTGTGGCATGGTTGCACCAAACACACTATATTGTCTGCAGTGGCGACATTACTTAACATCAAGACTGATCACAACATGAGCCATGAGTGTTTTGAGTCGCTCTTGAATGCCATTAAGAGTATGTTGCCTGACGGTGAGAAATTACCTGGTAACTATTACTTTTGTAAGAAAATGGTGAAGAAGTTGGGTCTTGGATACCAAAAGATCGATGCATGTCCCAACGATTGCATGTTGTTTTATAAGGAAAATGAACAGTTGACAAGGTGCACATTTTGCAGTCATGATCGGTTTAGGCCTAATAAAGAGGGTGTGACTGCAAAAATATAAAGTATACCGTTTAAGATTCTAAGGTATTTTCCAATAACACATCGACTAAAAAGATTGTACATGTCTTCAAGAACAGCTGAACATATGAGTTGGCATGCGAAATCTCCAGCTAAAGATGGAGAACTAAATCATCCCGCAGATGGGAAGGCTTGGAAAGATTTCAACTTAGCACATCCTGGATTTGCATTGGAATCTAGAAATGTGAGGCTTGGATTGTCCACCGATGGTTTCAATCCGTTTGGCCACTCAGTTGTTCCGTACTCATGTTGGCCTGTGATTGTTACTCCGTACAACTTGCCTCCTTGGATGTGTATGAAACAGCCATACTTGTTTCTTTCACTCGTGGTTCCTGGTCCTAAGAGTCCTGGAAAGAACTTAGATGTTTACTTGAGACCTCTTATAGACGAGTTGAAGGTATTGTGGGAGGATGGAGTACAGACTTGGGATGTTGCAACGAAAACAAATTTCAACCTTAGGGCAGCGGTTATGTGGACTATAAGTGACTTCCCAGCTTATGGTATGTTAGCTGGATGGAGTACACACGGGAAGTTGGCTTGTCCGTATTGTATGGAGCATACAAAGTCGTTTAATCTATCAAAAGGTCGAAAGGCTTGTTGGTTTGACTGTCATCGTCGGTTCTTACCGGTAGATCACCCGTTTCGAAGAAATAGAGAATACTTCAGGAAAGGGAAAGTAGATAATGATATGCCTGCACCGCGATTATCGGGAGCAGAGATGCGAGATCGTGTGATGAGATTGCCGGTTATCCCATTTGGTAAGGTTGATGTCACAAACATAATCAATGGGTTTGGTGAATCTCATAACTGGGTTCGGAGAAGCATATTTTGGGAACTGCCGTATTGGTCTACAAATTTGATTCGTCATAATCTAGATGTGATGCATATTTAGAACTTTATGAATCTCCTAATGGTAAGATTGTCAAACCGCATGCAAGGTACACATTGTCCAAAAAGCAAGTTGAAGATGTGTGCACATGGGTTAAGTCTCTGAAACTACCAGATGGATATGCGTCAAACATTGCAAGGTGTGTTACGGGTGGGAAATTGCAAGGGATGAAGAGTCATGACTGTCGATATGTGAGGCATACAGTTTCGATGAGATATTTACGTTTGTCTCAGACTATTTTGCGGACGAAGTCTTGACAAAGGCCAATCGAGTATCGAGAGATGATGATGGGGGAAATATTGAACTAAATGGTCGGCTCTCTATATTTGGTCTATCGGGCCGCGCTTATGGAAAAGGGAAGCACATATTCCTCTCTGAGCAAGAATTACATGCTGCACATACTTGCATTCTTCTCAATTGCGAGGAGATTGACGAATTTGTGAGGTACACATGTAAACTTGATAATTTATCTTTTAAGTTGAAAATTTATTCCAATATGTTAATGTTTATAACATGGTATAGATTGTACGATGATGAGTTAAAGGTGAAGCATCCCGGCATAACTGATAAAGATATTCAAATCAATCGGGATAAAAACTTTGCACTTTGGCTAAAGGACAAAGTAGTTCAATTTTTAAGCACGTAGTATATATATATATACTCCAAGTTAACTATGACTCCAGGTGGAGATGAACCTGATGAATTGGATCCCAAGACAGTTATTGTGCCAGATGACAGTGATATTGAGGAAGAGTTATTGACTGACACTGACACAGAATCTGAAGAAGATGGTTATGAATCTCCGATACTTTTACAAAATGATTCTGACTCATCAGACAACGATTTTCATTAAAATGTATGTTTAGTTATAATTGTACAAAATGTATGTTTATGTTCATGTTCATGTTCATGTAGTCATGTTCATGTAGTCATGTTTATGACCTCCTATAATAAATGTATGTTTATGTTCATGTTCATGTTCATGTTCAGACAACTATTTTACAGTCATGTTTATGTATCTTTCACTTATGATAATCGTAGTTAACTATTTCATACAATTAATTGTCATTCATAATTTCATACTAACATCCTAATTTTTTTATTTATAGATGTCTTCTGAACCTGCAGTATGAAAGCGCGGGTTGGGTCGGGGCTCTAATCATGTGCCGAAGGCCCCGGCTAATCTGGATGATCGCATTCTTATACAGATCCGTCCTCCTCCAGAAATCACGTAAGTTAAACATCGTGTATGTATAAGGGTTTAATATTTCCATTGTTATAAATATATTTTAATGTAAATTACTGTATATTGTAGTGATTTTCAAGATAGTAAAATTGTGAAGTGCATTCCACAATTATGCTTATAGAACTGGCCTACGCCAGTGATTACATGGGCGAGCACACCTCTCGCCCATAAGGATGCAATTTGGATTGAATTTCAGGTATATTTTTTTTATCACTCTGATAGGTAATACATAGTTAATCAAATAATATTGTTTAGTAATATAACAGTTTTAATATTATTATTGTTATTTTATTTGCAGAAACGGTATAGATGGGATGACGCACAAGCATCAGTTATTCAGACACTATTTTGGCAGAAATGCGCCATCTGAACTAAAGATAATTTGAAAAAGGAACGACAAAAAGCCCTGCACAATGCTGAGATTGACCATCCAGGACAGGGTGAGCAATATATGCATGAGCATAGCCCCTGGTGGTGTGCACAACCCATATGGGTGCAGATATGTGACCAGTGGAGAGCTGAGAGCTGGGTCAAGAGGCGCAAGACTGCCGCCTCGAACAGATCCTCAGGTGTATTAGACGGCGAGAAGGCAAAAGGCAAGTATCGGGCGCGGCAGTATATCACAGCTGCAGCACATTGCTGCCAGGGTACGTATGTTATGTTTACAGTAATCTTTTGTAGCTAAAATATCATATGTTTATATAATAATATGAGAAAATGAATTGTAGGAGTCTCAGTCTCAAGGTCAACCTATCAATTGGTTGGATGTGTATGTGGCCACCCGTGATGGTCTGCCTGAGGCTGTTCAGATAGCGGTAATAAGTTCACTTTATCCTAATATGTTGTTTTAAATTGTGACGACCTTTTTTAGTATTTTTTTAAATTTATTTTAAACTATTTAATTGTTCATCTTCTGACAGGACACTTATAAGGGCTTAATGAACGAGCGATATCCTGAAGGCACCCCACGTCCGTCGATTGATCAAGAATTATGGGAGAGGGCGTCCATCGTGAAGAAAAATTATGTCAAAGGCCAAGGACAAAGACGACGTCCGACCATCAGTGGCACAGGCAGCTCTGCCACCCAGTCTACACAGTCATCAGGTTATCCAGCCTATCATACTCCTGCTGACTGTGTGAGAGCGATCTGTCAGGATCGTGATCTTCTTCGTATACTGGGCGAGCATCTGCAGTCTCTGAGTCCTGATGAGTTGGCGGAGGCAGTGGCGACAGCGGCAGCAGGAGCAGGAGCAGGAGCAGCACGACAGCAGGAGCAAGTATATATATATTGTTTATTGTATAGCTACATTGTCATATATGTTTATAGTCTCTGAGTCAATGTCTTACTTATATGTAACATATATGTTTTATTACTTTGTTAATTACAGGATCCTAATTTGGATGATCCATGAAGAGCGCCTAGACTTGTTTTTTTTAGATTTTTAAAGCCTTGTACTCTTTTAGATTCATTATTTGGACAATTGTATTGGTTTATATGGATGTTTATGATATCGATTGTATTGTGTTGGATGAATGTTTTGTATTGTATTTGATGAATGTTTATTCATGGATGAATGTTTTGTATTGTATTGGATGGATATTAATATGGATGCTTGTTTATATATATTGCTGTGTTGGGATTGAAAACAGGTACAAAGCAGGTTATTTTTGGAAAATCAATAAAACAGGCAAAATTGGAAAATCAATAAAACAGGCAAAATTGGAAAATCAATAAAACAGGCAAAATTATTATAAAAAAAAACATCAGCGACCGCATGCGGTCGCTAACACTATATCAGCGACCGCATAATATAGCGACCGCATGCGGTCGCTATTATCCGTCGCTGCCACGTGTGCCACGTCACACCTGACGAATGACTCAGCATACGTCAGAATAGCGACGGTATCGGTCGCAGAGTGCGGTCGCTAATTATTCGGTCGCTATTGTTGGTCACTGATGTCCTCCCAGCGACCAGATTATCTGCGACTAGTATCAGCGACCGTATGCGGTCGCTGATACTCATCCGCGACCGTATGCGGTCGCTGATATGCTGTCGCTGATAAGCTTTTTTGTTGTAGTGGACCAGGGGGCAGTTCGAAGAAGTTCAATAACTTATGGCGACAGGGGAGTAGTCGTCCACCTGCATCTGCCTCGAAGGTGAATAAGGTTTACACCAAGCTGAACACGGATAGGTCGGTGATTTTGGACCAGATCAGGAAGCAGCCATTCTATGAGCCGCCTCGTGACCACATCAAGTCAGGGCAGGGCAATAACCAAAAATATTGTGGCTACCATCAAGTCCCTGGTCACGATACTAATGAATGTTGTAATTTGAAAGATTTTGTAGAGAGGAAGATTCAAAATGGTTTGTTGGTTCAGTACGTGGCCGGAAGGGACCAACAAGGTTAGCAGAATGTCGATCGTACTGTTCAGACGGTTCAAATGGTGCCACCCGTTCAAAATACTCCAATACCACTGCAAAGGCACGTCGCTGATGTAATAATAGGCGGGACAGCAGGAAAGTTGGCAGGGAAGAAGAGGAGAGGATACTTAGATTCGGTCATGTCCGTGGCGGGTGTTCCCACTAAGATCGACAAACCATTTCCCGGAACTAGTATTTCTTTCACCGATGCGGATTATCCCTCGGAGCCTATCGAGCCGCATGAGGGAGCGTTGGTGATCACAGCGCAGGTGGGTTCGATAGATGTGAAACACATGATGACAGACAACGGGTCTTCTGTAGACATTTTATATGTCCATGCTTATCAGAGGATGCATCTTGATGGGCGAAAGATGGAGGTCGGGCAGGAGGCTCCTTTATATGGCTTTAGTAACGATCCGGTCAGAGTTGCAGGCACCATCGAGCTCCCAGTAATCTTCGACACAGCTCCTCAACAGGTAGAAATAATATGTAAATTTTATGTTGTGCATGTAGATTCGGCTTACAATGCCATATTGGGAAGGCCTACACTGACCGCTCTCCAAGCGGTAACTTCCATCCCTCACTTCAAAATCAAGTTCCCCACGGCACACGGAGTCGGAGAAGTGGCAGGGGACTTAGATCTGGCCCGACGATGTTATAAAAATGCTGTTATTTCCTCCAGAGTGGGGGTCAGCAAACAGAAACAAACCTTGGAAATTGAGATCGAGCCCTTCACTGAAAGCAGCTTGGAGCCGTTGGTAATTCCTGCATGAGAGATGGAAGAGATTGAGCTAGTCCTTGGAAAGCAAGAAAAGACAGTGAAAATTGGTTCGGGTCTGCCAGAACCTCTTCGGACAAACCTCATGGAGCTCCTTCGCTGCTATGTGGATATTTTTGCTTGGGATCCACAAGATATGCCAGGGATTAGCTGAAAGGTTGCTGAGCACAAACTGGAGGTGGACTCATCGAAGATGCCAGTTCGACAAAAAAGGCGAATCATTGCACCTGAGCGTCAGAGAATCATTGATGAGGAGATTGCTAAGCTGATAGCCGCAGACTTTATCTTTGAGATTGACTCCCCGCAGTGGATGGCTAATGTGGTGTTGGTGCAAAAGCAGAATGGAAAGTGGCGGGTTTGCATCGAATACACCGACCAGCTCATCGACGCCACTTCGGGGTATGCATTACTAAGCTTTATGGATGCTTTTTCAGGTTATCATCAAATATCCATGTGCGAGGAGGAAATCCCGAAGACTGCATTTATTACACACCGTTCGGTGTATGCCTACAAGAAGATGACCTTTGGCCTCATAAATGCTGGAGCCACCTACCAGAGAATGATGAACTTCATCTTCGAAAGGCAGCTGGGGAGGAACATGGAGGTTTATATATATGACATGATCGTAAAGAGCATGCAGGTTCAGAAGCACTTGGACGATCTGGAGTAATTCTTTCAGACTGTCCGTCACCACAAGTTGAGGCTCAATCCAGCAAAGTGTACCTTCGGACTCGGTGCAGGGAAGTTCCTGGGGTATCTGGTCAGTCAGAGGGGCATTGAAGCCAATCCGGAGAAGATCCAAGCCATTCTTGACATGAAGAGTCCTCAGTCATTCAAAGACGTCCAACGTTTGACTGACATGATTGCAGCTCTGAGAAGGTTTATGTCGAAGTCTGCGGAGAGATGTTTGCCGTTCTTCGACACATTGAAGGGGCCGAAGAATGCGAAGACGTTCCAGTGGACTTCGGAGTGTGAAAACGCCTTCCAAGGCATAAAGACATATCTGTCTTCTGCTCCTTTATTGGTGAAGCCTGCCCCAGCAGAGACCTTGTATTTGTACCTTGCAGCAAGTTCGTTGGCAGTTGGAGCAGTGCTGGTTCGGGAGGTCAGTGGGAAGCAGCATCCAGTTTATTATGTCAGTCACGTCCTACGAGATGCTGAAACTAGGTACCCGAATATTGAAAAATTTATTTTTGCTTTGATAACTGCTAGTAGAAAGCTTCGGCAATATTTTCAAGGTCGGCTCCTGGTCGTCTACACGGATCAACCATTGAAGAAGGTGATGAGCAAGCCGGAGGTCTCGGGGAGGTTGGCAGCATGGACGATGGAATTGTCCCAATTTTTTATCGAATACCATCCCTGAACCGCTATCAAAGGTCAGGCCTTGGCCGATTTTATGGTGGAATATTCGTTCACCGAAGTAGATGCTGAGCTGCCAGAGGCTGAGACTTCCGATCGAGCAGTTGCTGTTCTTCAGCATGGTCAAAATGCATGGACGCTGTATGCAGATGGGTCCTCTATGGCGAATGTTAGTGGGGCAGGGATTATCTTGACAAGTCCGGAGGGATTCAAGGTGTAGCAAGCTATCAGATTTGGGGTCAAAGCAACAAACAACGAGGCCGAGTATGAAGCAGTGCTAGCAAGAGTTTGACTGACAAAGAGTCTAGAAGTTCAGAAGCTGATCATTTACAGTGACTCTTAGTTGGTCGTCAAACAACTGTCGGGAGATTATGGAGCTCGTGGGACCAGGATGATCAAGTATCTGGCAGAATTAAAAGACCAACTTTAATACTTTGCTTCTTATGAGTTTAAGGGCATAGAGCGTAATGACAACTCCATTGCCGATGCACTGTCGAAGCTGGCCACTATGGATGCAGATGTTTTCAACGGATCGGTTTATTTGGAAGTTTTGAAGCAGCCGAGTGTTCATCATGAAGCGGTGATGTGTATCAGCGATCTAACTGTTGGATGACTCCCTACATCGAATATCTGGCAGATGGCATCCTTCCTTCGGATCAGATGCTGGCAAAGAAGATCAAGTACAAGAGCGCCAACTTCGTTCTTATTGGTGGGGATCTTTATCGAAGGGCATTTTCGTCGCCACTGTTGAAGTGTCTGGTTTCGTTTGAAGCTGAATATGCCCTTCGGGAAGTTCATAAAGGTATCTACGGCGATCACATGGCGGCTAAGTCATTGGCATACATGGTTCTTCGGCAAGGGTACTACTGGCCAACGATCTTTAAAGAGGCTATCGAGTATGTGAAGAAATGCGAGAAGTGTCAGCTCAACAGTCCGATCCCACATCAGCCACCAGAAGAGCTATACTCGATTCTATCTCCTATACCCTTTGCTGTCTAGGGGGTTGATATATTGGGTCCTTTGCCAAAAGCTATGGGACTGGTTATCTTCGTAATAGTCACTATTGATTACATGACCAAGTGGGTAGAGGCGAAGCCATTTCGGTTGATAACAGAGCAGGAATGTTTGAAGTTCATGAAAGAGTCCGTAATATTTCGCTTTGGAATTCCCAAAGTGGTGATATCAAAAAATGGACGCCGGTTCGTGGGATCAAAATTTGAAGGATTTTTGAAGGAGCTGGGGGTTCAGCACAAGAAGACTTCGGTGGCTCATCCATAGTCGAACGGGCAAGTCGAGGTGACCAACAGGACGCTGCTGAACGGGATCAAGCGCAGACTGGATGAAGCTAAAGGAAGATGGCCAAAAGAACTGCTCAGCGTGCTGTGGGCTTACCAGACTATACCGAGGACCACCACAGGGGATTCACCTTTTCGATTGGCCTATGGTACTAATGCCTTAGTACCAGTCAAAATCGGATCTCCAAGTCTTCGGGTCAGTCAATTCAAAGAGATCTATAATAACGAAGGACTGAAGGCCAACTTGGATCTGCTAGAAGAAGTCAGAGAGGTAGCTTTGCTCAAATTGGCTGCTTATCAACGAAGAGTAGCCAAGCATTACAATAAAGGGGTCAAACTTAGCAGATTTGAGGTAGGAGACTTCGTCCTCAGAGAAGCCGAAGCATCTACACCTCAGAACACAGGAAAGTTAATGTCGAACTGGGAAGGACCGTATGAGGTGATCGAAGTACCAAAGCTAGGGACTTATCATTTAAAAGCATTAGATGGATCTGAGTTCAAGAAAACTTGGCATGCAGGCAGGCTTCGAAAATATTTCCAGTAGAGATCGAGTCAGTTTACCAAGAAGTCAGTACATGATTGTTCAACATCTATAAAAGTTCACTTTTTTATAACTGATCCTCTTCTTATTTATCCTTAGTTCACAATGGAGTAAGGAGGTATGGTCGGACCCGCTGGCCATTCGATGGTAGCCTATCTATTTGTTGCCCAGTGTGGTAGACAAATTCTATGTTCCTTTATATTGCTTTTACCGAGGGCGGTAAATTAATAGTTCACCGAAGTAAAGAGGACGGGGTGGACTCGCTGACCATTCGATGGTAGCCTCTTCGGCAGGAGTGTCCTTATGGTTTTGTTATACCCTGCGTGGTAGACAAATTCCATGATCCTCTTAATTTTGATTTACCGCGAGTGGTAAACAAAATGCACTAGAGTAAGGAGGTATGGTCGGACTTGTTGGCCATTTGATGGCAGCCTTATTATCAGGAGTGTCCTTATGAATTTGTGACCCCGTGTGGTAGACAAATTCCATGATCCTTATATCTTGGTTCCTATATAATTTTTTCACCCCGAGTGGTAAACAAAGTTCTGATGATGCAAAGAGGATCAGCCAAATTTATCTGATACATGACCGATCTCACACTTCGAAAATGATAAGTATACATTACTTTATTTTGTTTTTGAGTTCAGTTCATTCAATTCAGTTCATTAAATTTTATCCATTAAATTCAGTTCACTTCATTCCATTCTTAACTATTATATGCCTTAACTAAATTCACAATCTAAGCTCAGTTCATTCAAGTCCATTGGTACCAAATTATTGATAAGAAATGAAAAATATTATGCCGAAGTCAGGACATAACCAATGGAAAATTCATTAATAAATATTAGTCTGATTCATACATAACGATAAACCTATTGTGCAGAAACATAAATTCCAACATAATTTCAGAACAATAAAAGTCCTGATAAAAGTTTTTAAAACAAAATCCTTAAACAACTTCCAAAAAAGACAAAAATTTTCACAAATATCCTCAAATAAAATCCAGAAAGACAAGAGTATTCACTTCATGCATCATCCTCGCCATCTGAAGAGTCGAGAAAAGTTGGGCCCACCTTAGCTAATATCAACTTTTCTTTGCCACGACTTCGGCAGAGCTCATAGCTTTCAGAATATATCTTCTTGATCTCTCTATTAATCTCATCCGATGTCCGATACTCTTCACAGATCTGCTTGCGAAGGTCATCGGTTAGAGGAGGCCCAAGGTCCCGAAGAGCCTTGAGTTCTCGGATTTCTTCTTCAAGCTTCTGACGCCTGTTCAGATGGAGAGTTTCTACTAGTTCTAGCTTTTGGATCATTTTAGTCAAGATCTTAGCATTAGCCTTTAGCTCTTTTTTCTTCTCCATCCTTATTTCGCTTCTCTGAACCAAATCAACGTTCATCTTGACGATCTCCTCATATTGTGCTTTAGTTGACTTCAGTTCTTCATTGGATGTCTTCACATCTCCTCTGGCTTGGGCCAAATCTTTCCGAAGACCTTCAATCATGTGAAGAACGCTCTCACGTTGAGTCCTTTCATGAGCCAGAGCAGACTTCAAGATGGCATTCTCCTTTCTCATTGCCTCTTCTTCGGCTTCAGTTTCGATAGACTTTGGATGCAGGCATCCAAATACGGCATTCACCTACGCATATTCAGCATTATTTGACCAATTTCAAATGTCTAAATATGAAGATAAGTACGAAAATTGCAAAGAAAACCACTTTACCTTCGCCAGATAACTCATGCCTTCTTTGAGCAGATCCATGTTTGAACTATTACCAAATCGATGGTCATTGGTGTCACGAACGAAAGCATCAAATAATTGGAAGGGGAAGTTGGCATTAAATCAAGTCCACATGGTTGGAGAGGCCATAACATCATGCTAAAATTCAGAGGTTGACTGTCTGGGAAGAGAGGGCATGGACTGATTGCGAACTGTCGAGGGATCCACATATATGTTTTCTGGAGAGGGGGATCGAACAGGGTTAGATTGCTGGACCGGTGAAGGGATAGAAGGAGACCCTGGGTGACTATCAGATGGCTGTTTTCTCTTTCGAGGGTGCGTAGGAATGGATTCGAGTGCTTCACCCTCGTTCGACACTTGAATTTCTGTGGGAACTGTTGGAGGGATGTCAGTCGAGAAAAGAGGAACTCGAAGTTCATTAGCAGTCAAAGGGGTAATTTTTGTCCTCAACTTCTTAACACGAAGGACCTTCGCCCGACCGTGTATAGGTATGTTAAGTAGGCTTCTCTTAATTGGAACAGGTTCATAAGGTACAGAACTAGGGTTGGATGAAGGGTTTGCTTATGGAATTGCTTCTGGAATTATTTCGGATCGCTTTCAGGATTTGTTTCCAGCTAGGTGGATTTAGATTTCTTGGCGGCTCTTTTCCTTCGACGAGGTCTGAGAGATTCTTCAGGAACAATGGGTTCATCAGTTTGGGGTTCGTCATTCTGAGGAGAAACAGCGGGGGGATCAGCTCGGGGAGATTCTTCAATCGGAGGCTCTTCACTTGCATCCGTAATCTTCCATGCCAAAAATTCTTCCAACTCTTTTACTTCCGAAGAAGTTGGTTTGATCAAAGACACTGCAAATAACCATGTATCAAAACCCATGTCACTTAAATATCTCAAAAAACTGTGTTACAAAGTTGTTCGAAACTTATATTTATGGTCATATAACCAGGCTTGCTTAGTCAGAAGTGCAAAACTCCATTCCTTCGGAGGAATCTTCTTCAAAAAATCTGCCATTTCCTTCACACGCTTTTCGGGGATATCTCTAAAGTCAGCTGAGATCCGATCAGAGATAGTCCAATCAGGAAGAGAAGAGATTTCGGGCCCTGCAACAAAAAACCATTTTTCGTGCCAAACCTTGTTGCTTGAAGGGGTATCCATCAGGGGTCTCTTCTCAAATCTGGCATTGGGTCGAGGAGACTGTTTGCTCAACATTTTGAAACCTCGTTCTCGGGATCTATCGGCTGAGAAGAGGGTGAAGAAGATGTCGACAGATGGAGGAATCCCTAGTTCGTGACAGAAGGCAATGAATGCCATAATGTGGATATAGGAATTAGGAATCAACTGGGAAAATACCATTCCTATAAACCCTAGGAGGGTAACGACGAAGGCATGGAGGGGTAGGCGAATTCCCTTTTCGAGAAAAGTAACTGGCATGGCAACCCAACCATCCGGTCGATGGTACATACGTTCTTCGGGAGTAGGAGCCCTTATTGCGTATATATCCGAAATCTGATAGCGAGTCCGGAGGATACGTATCTCAGTTTCCATAACAGTAGAGAGGGTATTGGCATGAGGAAACTATTCCCCATCCTTAAAGAAGTCAGTAGGTGGCAGAGAAGGTATCGAGGGCGAATTCTTCCCCATGGTTATTTTGGATTGGGGATTTGAACTCGAACCCTCTTGATCAGGGTTTGGATTGATGGAAACAATGTTAATGGGAGTCAGTAAGAGAGGAGAACTCTGATTGGTATTCAGGACCACCATTTTTGAGATTTCGCAGAGAGAGGGAAAGAAGTTCTGGAGAGAAGAAGAAAGCTCAAAGGTTCAAAGTTCAAATTGGTAGGTAAAACTGTCAGAATTGGTAAAGTTTATCTTTTATACTGACGGTTACACGGTGTACAAGGCTGGCACATTAAATGTTAGTAATGATTTAGAATTTGAATGGGAAGCGTCCGGTTCCGGGTCCAGATATTTATCAGACAGAGCCTTTCTGATTTGGGCCTCCGGTCTCCTCTCATTTCATCTCATGAACCATAACCGGGTACATTTCGATTATTTCTCATTATGGACCTTTAGTATAATATCATGGACCATTAATTTATAGTTTTCTATTAAACATTCTGTTACAACAAAAAACTAGGGGGCAATGTTGGGTCATGATATTTCCCCTCTTTGGGCCGAGTAAATTGGGCTTACTTATTTAATTAACCTATTGGGCCTTCATTATTGAACCTTGAAAGTCATTGGGTCTAATCACCATATTACTTCTATTTAACCCTATGAAACTGGGTCGGTTCATTGGACTAACTCATTGGATCTTTTAATATCTATTACTTTGACTTGTAATGATGAAAAAGCATGACAGTTGACTAAGACACCTGCCATGCATTAATGTGGATGAGATTATAGCTGGTCGGTGGCATAAACAGTGACTGAAGGTAGTGGGTAGTTGTATGCAGTCGGCAGAGCCCATCAGATCAGGGGGTTGTGTTAGATAGGAGTGGGTGGCATGGTAATCCGGGCAAAGAGAGTCTAACCTATCAACCAAGTCTTCACAAACAGGTACGTACACATTCATATTCACATACACACAACTGAAAAGTATTATCTCTCTCAATACACTAGACATTACATCCTCCATTATTAACCTTGTGAACACGTATACTGACTCTCACGCCTGAGCTATCCCCAGACGGTCCAGCCGTCAAGCTTTTGGTGTCTTATCGTGTTTACTGTGTAGGATCAGGCGTCTTACGTGATTGGGACGTTGGAAAAGATCTTGGCATTAACAACAAATAAAATCGAATGAAAAAAGTAATAAAGAATGATTGAAAGAATAGTTTTGTTGTGGTTTTCAAATATAAATGGTGGGCTATTTTTGGTAGCGTTGAGTTGGCTTGCTTTAAATAGTAGGAATGTATTACTGTACGTAATATTAAAATATGGCATGGGACTTAAAATATGGCATGTGACTTGTGAGTTTTGAATATGTCAAGGTAGTTAAGGTACAAGTTGGAGGCTAGAAGCATGAAGCTGATATTTGCCTATGTTTTAAGCGGATCCGGTTAGCATGAAATTATTTTTTTAGTATTCTATTGGTCAATTGACCAACTTACTCCAATGCTAACCAATTCCGTTTTAAGCAAGGTATCAATTATTAGTTTAAAGACATTTATTTTTGCTAATGTGTTTAATTTTGGTGGTTAATGTTGTTAAGCAAAAAAGCTAAGCAGCCACTATTTTGAAAAATTTAGTCATTTTTTTAAAAATGTTGATGTGGCATTTTTAAAAATATAAATAAATGTCAACATAGAATTTATTTAGTAATGATAAACAAGTCTTTTATCACTTTTTTTTTATTTTTATTTTTTATCAAGTAATGTTTCAAATTTCTATTTATTTTTTTCAAGTAATATATTTATAAATTCATACTCATTTTCCTCCACAACTTAGTCATGTCTTTATTTTTATATAATCTTTTGGGTAAGCCTGTGATAGACTAAGATGACCCAAGAAGATACTATTGGACTAGTGATTTAAGGTCTTATTTGAATTGATTTGATTCGATTCAAACTTGGGATTTGACCCGAGATTTATTCCGAACTTAAGAATTTGACCCGGGTCATTTCACTTTGATGTGATGTAGAATATATTTTCTAATCTTATTCGTTTATTAATAAAAAGAATTGATTTATCTAAATATATTTTCTTTATCCACATTGTGATGTTGAATTAATTGTGATAAACTCATTATTTTAAGTAATACTTTTAGAATCATGATAATGATCATGCTAATGAGATTTAAACTCTAATCAACTCAAAACTAAAATTGTTCTTGATCGTTGGATCACTAAGAAGGGGATTAGTGAACCCGAATAGATTAGTACATGATATGTTTGCTCTTATAGAGAGGATGATTAATCTCATAATCATTTGTGTAGAGACACTAAAACAAGGTTATAGGTGTTTATTAAAGAATAAGTTCATTGAACGTGACTCGCTAAAGTAATACCTAATGGAGTTTTACTTGCCTATCAATAAGAATTCCTAATGTGATAGTAGCAGAAGTGATCCTTTGACTTGATATCATCATAGTATCTTGTGTATGATGAGTTATTCTTTGACACGTCTCTTAAGATATTTAGGGTGTATCAAAGGTTATTCTTTGGTATAATAAGTTGTACATGGAGATATGTTAATGGTTAACAAAGAATCTACCACTTCTAGTAAAAGGAGAGAATTTTCTGACTGTGACGGCCCCAAATCTGGGTTACATGACCCCCGAGTTTGGTGCTCACGATCGAACATATAAATAACATCTAACTACTCATTCATTGATGAATAGCAATACACATCTCATTAACATATATAGTTAATACATTGTCCCAGGTTATCTAACCATGACTTAACAAACATACCCCTTAGATATACAAAAGGGTTTACAAATACAACATAATAAGTAATGTTCATTACAACTAATCACGTAAAACACCTTTTCCCTTGTTCTTCTCTGCCCCTTCGACTTCTTCGTTCTGAGCTGAAATATTTTATTTAGCAAGGGTGAGCAACAAATTTTCCTCGCAAGTTAAGGCATACAATGGATGTATAAGAATCAAGAACAACAGACTATCTATTTTGATAGAATGACACCAAAGTTCGGTGAACTTTGAAATAGCTGAACAATTCGTTAATCACTAACAAGTCTTCTCGCAACCTATGCAACACAATAATTCGATAATGAAAGAGTAAAATGCTTTCAAAGTTTCTACTATATTCTACTAAATAACAAGATATAATTACTTTTTAAAGTTTATGCCAAATGACCCCAAAGGATCTTGAAATTATCTTCTCGAGTAACTATCACAGATTGACTTTGATATAACCAATAACAAGTTGGAAATATTTTTCCAGAATTTATGCTGAGTGATCCCTAAGGATCTTGAACTTCTCTTCTCGAGTAACTATAAAAAATTTACTTTTATATACCCATGTGTATCAGATAACCATAAAGATTAAATCATACCCCCTCAGCAAGTATATAAAGTGATCAGCTTTGTTATACCCTATATTATGCATAATACTTACACGCGTGCAACGGCTGAATATACGACCAAAATGTTCCCTTTGTATAAAAGGTTGTTCTTCTCAGTTTTATAAATAGATTTTTAATCTTAACAACGAAATACTATGATTTCAATATCTATTCTCTTTCTCGATCGAGCCAAAACAATTGGCATTGACTTGTCAATAATAATTGAATTCTCTTCTCGAACCTACCAAGTTCCAATTTCAATATCAAATCACTTTCTCGATCTGGCCGAAACAATTGGCATTGACCTGTCAATAATAATTGAATTCTCTTCTCAAATCTACCAAGTTCCAATTTCAATATCAAATCACTTTCTCGATCTAGCCGAAACAATTAGCATCGACCTATCAATAATAATTTAGTTCTCTCCTCTTCTCGAACCTATCAGGTTTTAACAAAAGTTTGTCTAGCCAGAACAATTAGCTAAGACATTTCTCAACACGATTTAACAATAGACATAATTTGACTGTACTATTTGAAATCAATAATAGCTTCTACGCATGTAAATATCCAACAACAGTTATTCTCCAAGTATATTCTCAGAATCATTAATTCATTTTGAATTAATAAACATGCTCTAACTGCGAATAATCAACCATAATTCTCAGACGTGGTTTAATTAACAATAATTAACCGCCATACTATTTAAAAGATATAACTCAAGGTTGAGTTAAGGAAACTTGCCTGATTCGTTGACTACTGCTACGTAATTTAAGTTAACTTCTTTTGTAAGACCTATCATTAATAAGATTGGTCTTTCAATCATCATATCATACTTTTTATCATAATACAATTACTTTATTAATCAATTATCTAACACTTCATCATATAATTAAATATTAGATAACACCTTACAACATTAGTATTATTATCATCACTTGATAATTCTTTAATCACTATATCATATACATTATGATTTAACACTCTAATAAGTCAAATACTAATCCAGCAACCTAGATTCTAAATCCAGTAACCAAATTGTCAATCCGGCAGACTGGATTCCAAATCCAGTATCTAGATAGCCAATCCAGCAAACCAAACTGTAATCTAGTAAACTAGATTCCAAATCCAGCAACTAGATTGTAGCATCCCCGAATCCGGGTCCCAAATCGCCGCGGATTCGGTATACTAATTCTATCACTATTTGCGGAAGATATAAACATACATTGTTTATACATTAAACTTTACACATCATTCCCAAGGTCTACAACCTTAACTTAATACATACCTTCAATATTAAAAAAATTTACAATGCTATTTTCAATAGAAAATTTATAGACTTAACTGCAACATAATTAAATCTTGCACTTTGCCTTTGCCTCTGTCTTTATTCAAGCTTTCATCTAAATCTGAAAATTTTATCATGATATAACAAGGGTGAGCAACAAATTTGCCCAGCAAGTTTTACATACAATGAAGATATATATCATGATTGAAAAGAATAAATAAGCTTTCAAGTTTTCAACAATATAATAATTATGAAATAACATGAATTAAGTTTCAACGATTGAATGACTGAACCAATAATATTGGATGTCAACAATTAACATGAACAAGTTTAACTGAAACCTATGGTAATGAAGGTGATCAGCCATTCATACCTGATGAACATATACAACATGCACAATGTGCGAATCAATAAATTATTGACGTGGTATAATCAACAATAATTAACCACTAACATGCTTTGAATTAACAACTCAAGTTGAGTTAGGAAACTTGCACAATAATTAGAAGTTCAAGTTTAGGAACTTGCCTGTACCGTTGATTATCGCTATGCAATCTAATTTAATCTCTTATGAAATACCTATCATTAATAAGATCGATCCTCCAATTAGCATAATACATTTATCTCTCAACACGATTACTCAAATAATAAATTAGCTAACATTTAGCCACATAATTAAACATTGAATAATTCTTTAACTCATTAGTAATATTATTATCCCTTAATAATATTACAATCACTTAACCATTAACTTAAACTTTTGTCTAATATATATATATTTTTTATAGAATATTTCCCATTCACAAATATTATTAATCATTTAATAATATTTAGATCCTTTACTAATATTATTAATCATTTAATAATATTTTAATCACCTTCTAATATTATTAATCATGTAATAATATTTTACTTATTTCATAAATAATAAAGGTCTCACACTCTTTAAGATGCAAATATTTTACATCTTGAAGCTTAAACCATTTAAACTTTATTTCATAAATATCTTTTACATCTACTCGCAAATTCGGAGTTTAAACAGCTAATGCATAACTTTTATAGTAAAACTTAATTTACTATATAATTTCTTTAATATAAATAACTTTTACTTCAGTTTGTCCGTTCAATAGTCAACACTGACCGTTGCCTCATATATAAAACTTTTATCTCGCTAGCACATTCGCTTTATTTTTCATTTTACGATTATTCGCATTTTCGTTTCATATATATATATATATATATATGAAACGAAAATGCGAATAATCGTAAAATGAAAAATAAAGCGAATGTGCTAGCGAGATAAAAGTTTTATATATATATATATAGAGAATATATCTTAAGCTCACCCCTTATTCAACTCACCCGAGCTCACCCCCCTTTAGCGACGGACACGGCGACGGATTCGATCATACAACCGTCGTCTATACTTTTAGCGACACCATATGTTGTCCGTCGTTAAAGTATAGACGACGGTTGTATGACCGAACCGTCGTCGGGTCCGTCGCTAAATGGGGGGTGAGTTCGGGTGAGTTGGATAAAGGGTGAGCTTAAGATCCGGACCGTATATATATATATATATATATATATATATATATATATATATATATATATATATATATATATATATAGGGACCGGATCAGGTCCGGGAGTCCGGATTTTAACAAAATTCGGACCTTTTTTTTTTTTTTTTTTTTTGCTTTTTTTTTTTGAAACAACAAAAAAAAAAAAAAAAAAATTTATGGAACTGAAATTTTTCCATAATACAGTGTTTTGGGCGTGATTTGGATGCCTATACCAAAACATTTCTGTACAGTCTGGGCAGACTGTACATACATTGGTTGGTGTGGGTGTTAAAAACACACCCAAAACACTGTTTTATGGAAAAATTTCAGTTCCATAATTTTTTTTTTTTTTTTTTTAGTTGTTTCAAAAAAAAAAAAGCAAAAAAAAAGAAAAAAAAATTTGGTCCGCATTTTAGGACCTGTCCGGACTCCCGGACAGGATCCTGGTTGTATATATATATATATATATATATATATATATACAGAAAGGATCAAGAGCATAATTTTTAAATAGCATAATGCCTTAAGTAGCATAATTTCATCAAAACGACGTCGTTTTAATGGGACGCGGTGGCATTTTTGTAAATACCATGCCACCGCATATTTACAAAAATGCCACCGCGTCCCATTAAAACGACGTCGTTTTGATGAAATTATGCTACTTAAGGCATTATGTTATTTAAGAATTATGCTCTTGATCCTTTCTGTATATATATATATATATATATATTACGTTACATAAATCTCAGCTCAAAAATTTTATTTTGAGCACCGAAAACCTCAAAATATTATTTTTATGATTAATACAATTTTTAAAAGATTTTACGCTCTTCGTTGCACCATAAATTAATTTTATAGGCAATTGCAATTTTTATTTCACTTAAATATGTAATTTATATTTATTACATATTTTTATTACTTTATTTATGCCCGAAAAGAAGTTTATCGGCGTAAAATATTACATATAGCCAAATCTCGCCCCGTAAGAATTTATTAGATTTATTATGACTTATTATTACGCCGGAACGCGATTCGGAACGGTGAACGTCAAAATCGCTCGACGCGCCGACGCTCGGCGTTCGCTCAAATTTTAATCCTGGCATGCTTGTTTGCCCATTTTTAACTCTCAAATCATGAGTCATATAACAGCGAAATTTCGGGCGTATTATAGACCCCATGACATAGTATTTTAGAAAAAATTTCACACCGCGAAAATGGATCACGGAAACTAATCAAAACAGGTCTCAAAATTCATGTCGTGTAACAACACTGCAGCGCCAGCAGCAGCAGGCGTCGGCGAACGCTGAGAGCTGCTTGGCATACTCTGCTGCAGCACTTAACGACTTAGCCACTTTGCAATCTTCTTACGCTTTGCTCGCTTATTGGATCATTTTCAAACTTTAATATGCTTTTCGTATCATATGAGACTATTTTTGAAAAATATTAAACACCCATTCCGGGTTCGATAGGCAGCCCAAACATTTCGCCAAAAGCGGACGTTCATCACAGTTTTTCAACTTTTTGCCAGATTTACCCTCTCTCGCTAAAACAGTCATAACGTTTTCGTTTTAAAACATTTTTAAGCGATTCTTGAGCCCACGCGAAGCTAACTTCCGGGACTACAACTCTTCCCTACTGACTTGTTTCCAAATTCCGAACACATCAGCCCAGAAATTCCGTTCAAGTGAACAGAACCGCACTTGATAGACAGTTTGGACACTACTACTATGAAATGTCATAACTCTCTCCTCCGAAGTCGGATTTAGTCCGTTCCGGAGTCTATGGAAAGCTTATTCAATGTACTACAACATATCAAAAGCTCATAATTTTCTGGAATATTTAACTAATCCCGAAATTTCCTTTTTGTGGCAGCAGTCCACTAATTTTCTAAGTTAAAAACTGTTTTGCTTTTCTTTCTCTTGATCAAGCTTGTAAGCATCCAAAATGATTAGATCCATACATAATACACTATAAAACATGTAGATCTAAGATTTTTTAGAGTTTAAAACATAAGCTCTTGTTCTTGACAAAAATCATCACAATAAATCATATTAAACTAACTAGAGTTTTAAAATAGGAGAACTTTTAAACCTTTTGTTTTGATGGCTTTTCTTCCTCTCCTTCCAAAGGTGATTATAGAGCTTGGAGGCAAGGAAATTTCTCTTCCTTCTTCCCTCAAGGAGCTGCCGAACCTACTCCCTCTCTTCTCTCTCTATAATTCCGAAAATGAAGAGACAAATGGCTTTGGGAGAAAAATGAGAGTGAAGTAGCATTTTCTCTCTCTTTCTAATCTTATATAATGATCTAATACATTGTATGTGGCTGTCCCAAATGCTGAGCTTGCTGGATTGCTATGTTTTAAGGCACATGGAGTAGGCTAGGTTTTGGTCACCAACTCACATAGGCAACAATTTCAAGCAACCTTCTCTTAGCTCTTTCTTGCTTTTTTTTTTTTTTTATCCAAATTCGGCCAAGTGGCCATTCTTCTAGATAACCGGCCATATGGCCTAAAATTCCCACATGCTAGCTTCCTTTAATTGTTTTAATTGGCCACATGTAGCCTCTTAATGCCACATATAACAATTGTCCAATACCCTTCTTTAATTGGGTTTTAAAAAAAATTGGACTATGTCCCATACATAATATTTTGGGCTAGATTAATAATTAATCGCCCTTAACCCATATTATCTACAAGTCCCATACTTAATATACTAATTGGGTTTGTTTAATTCAATAACTTCTTTAGTCCATTAAATCAATTTCTCTTGGACTCTATATAAATTAATTGGGCTATGATATTATTATAGTCCATTACTTTTAATTCTATTTCATTCTACCCTTATCATTAAATTAGGGTTTACATGCACTCAATTGAAATAAAAATTCTTACTTAAGTACATTTAATTTCTTAACCTAATTAGACTTGCTATAATTAGGCTATAAAATTAATTAACTGAGATGTATAAAATAAACCTCTTATAATTGGTATATATTTTAAATACCATAATTCTCTCAAATTAGGTCACTAGTATATAAAATATTAGGACCACTAAATAACGATAACCATTTAGGTTATTTAATAATCACACCTAATATATATATTAGGTTACATAACTTAATTCTTAATTCACCTCTATATACAAAATAAATGTATTCACATTATATATTGTATATTTATTTACTTATATCCATAATTCACATAATCATAACATATTTCACTTTTCACACTAATTTTGACTTTTCTCCATAAAAAGTCAACTATTGACTTTGACCAAAAGTCAACATTTACACATTTTGTGTTTACTGTTCATTTTGACTAAACTTGACGTTTCGGACGCAACCGAGCAGTCCATGCTTCAAAATTCTATCTCTAACTCAAATTTTGAGTTTTAAATTACTTCATTCTCATTACTAATCGTATTAACTAACGACTTTATACTTCTTCAAATTCTTATTTGCCAGTCAAGGCCAACACTCAAGCTATGTTAATTACTAACACAGTTAAATCTTGATCCTTATGTCATTAACTTGATTTATCATTCCTCTTGCTAAAATATATATAGCACCTTATTAAGTATATATATTTCTATACATATACTCATCTTCATTTAACCTCATAGCATCTCTTCATGTGAAATCTTATCTCCAATAATAAAATTTCCATATATACTTATATAACATTTCTTAGACTATTCAGTTCACATCGAATTTACAGGTATCGTAATACCTTATTCTTGATATTCCTTCAAGTACATATTAATTCATTTCTAGGGTTTTGGAATTTTGAAATCCATATTTTCTCTATTCTCATTAGAATATCAAACCATATAGGTTTTACTTGAAAAATTTAAATAAATTCTCAAATTCTCATCTAGGTTTTATTCTTTAACCTTTATTCTAATCATTCAAGATTTTAGAAATTTTCGGGTTGTCACATAGATTGCAATCCAACAAGCTGGATTCAACATATTTTCAATTCAATAAACTTCTTTTCAATCTAGGAAGCTGGATTCATTAGATTTTACACTCCAGTAAATTGGATTCATTATCCTTCAATTCAGCAAACTGGATTCATAATTTATTCAATTCGAATTCCATATCCTTTTATCGAAAACACCAAATCAACTTATTATTTTTATATCATTTTTCCAAACACATATACATATATTTCATACACAAAAAGTATTTTTCCATAATTTTCCAACTTCCTTTAGTATTTTCCAAAAATCATTTTTAGTTCGTAGCTTAAGAATTTAGCCCCATCATGCTCAACTTCAGAATTTCCCATCTCTTGGAACAATCTTATACGTGTAAACATGAGCCTCCAGTTTAAATTTCGTGGCCATCGGAGTTATAGAACTCTGATTATAGCCGTTTTCGTCAGAAAATCACAAAAATTGAAATGGTCATAACTTGGTCATTTAAAGTTGGAATGAACTCATTTTTGGACAGGAGGTACTTTATACTATATATTTTCATTTTCCCAAAAGGCCAAAAGTTTTCTCACAAATTAAGTGACCAAAATAGCCCTTACAAAATCTTGGGCAATAGCTTTTCCCCTTTTTCACTTTTTCGTGCTTTGTTAAAAATAGTCCACACGGAAATCTACAACTTCTTTTTAGTGATTCTACTTGGAGATGTTAGAAAACGTATCATAGTATCCTCTTGACTGTCCCTACTCTTGACCGTCCAAAAACAATATATTTTCTTTATTTACAACGAAACTGTTCTTGCTAAATCAATCACTACAGACTGTGTACTCAACATTTTTGAGTGCTACCACTTGGGTTTAGTAGTTAGCTTACATATCTAACACCTCTCTTTGACGGATTGCAAAAAAAAAAGGTGTAGATCAAAAACGGTGAAAATTCAAAGTACATAGAAATTTTAGAATTTATAAACTAGAAAATCACTTTTATTTACTTTTGATTTCCAACTAAAACAACACCTAATATGGGTATAACTAAACATGAAACACTCAATAACAAGTATATTCATGGTTTTTAAGTTTAGAAACATAGTTTCTTAATTCATCAAAACAAATTAACTAAAAGGAATAACTAGCTTATATGTAGATTTTTATACCTTAGCTTATTTCCTTCTCCTTCTTGCTAAGTAAGAGATGAAGTGTGTTGATATGAAAATCAAACTCCCTCCCTTCTACTTCTCAAGGCTGCCAAATTTGCTTCTCTTCTCTTTCTCTTTCTTTTGATTAGTTCATTTAGTTAGAAAAATAAAAGAGATGAAAGAGAAACTAAATACGATAGATTAGATATAGATATATTACAACTATCGCATTCCTCCTCATTTTTTCTTCCACAAATCATCCGTCCATGTGAACCCATATTGCTCCCACCAATTCTCTCTCTTTCTTAATTACCAAGATATTGCTTACAAGAATGAACAAAGATGTTGGTGAAATAAAAAAATAACACATAGGAGGAGTTGGTAGGAGTTGCTCACCAACTAAAGTAAGCAATTATCACATTCTTCCCCCCTCCTTTTTCCTCTCTAATACCCGGCCACTTGGCCTTATTATCTACTAATTGTGGCTTTCTTTTTATCTCTTATTTAGTATACAAAAGGTCCAACATAACCCCTCTCAATTGGGCTAAAAGTTGGACCACTCATTTAATTCTTTTGGGCTTTCCATTAATTAATTTCTTTGGGCCATAACAAATCACATATTCCCACACTCTTAATATTATCATTCCCTAATTATTTAATTAGGGTTTTTATTTTCTCAATTATAACATAAATCCTTACTCATGCACATTTATTTCCTTAACCCAATCAGACTTTCTATAATTATGTTATAAAATTAATTAAGTGAGATGTATAAAATAAATCTCTTAAAATTTGTATATATTTTATATACTAATATTCTCCCGTATCATAACCCTTAAGTTATTCAATTTTTTATTCCTAATTTATAATTAGGTTACCACATCTTCTCTTATTTGTTTATAATAAACTAATAAAAACAAACACATATTACTCATATGCAATTACTCACATATAACAATACACAAAACCATATAAGTCTTTCACACAATTTTTTTTAAATCCATACCTTATTTCCAGTCTAGGTCTTATTATTCAACCTTTATTTAATCAATTAAGACTTTACTAATCCTATAAATTCTCGGGTTATCACAGTGACGCCCCCAGAATAGGTCCAATCCACCCAACCCATTCTGAGTCACCAAATACATGGTACAAATAATAACTACAACTTCATTATTATAATTGTCGTACAAAATACGACAACAAATATGCTGTGAGTTTAAATATAAATACTATCTTCTAGACAATATCCAAACTCAAATAAGTCCTCATTATAATTATTGATACACTATTTTACAAAATAGTGAGGACTTCTAGAACAACTGTTTTGAAACATCACTCCATACCCCGACTAGTTCTCACTATATTCTCACCTCCTGAGAAGAAAAATAGAATAAAAGGAAAAGGATGAGCTCAACTAGCCCAATAAAGAATATTATGGCTAAGATAATTAACTTATCAATAGCCTTCGTAAGTAATAAATCAGATATTTAGAACATATGGTAGATGATAAAACTTTTCAACCATAGTTGCTGCGGAACGAACAATCCATTAGAAGAGTCATATAGACCATAAAGTCTATTATCTTCTCCATGTTAAAAGTCCACCAACAATATTTTATCCCTGTAACATCAATCAACATTTCATGTCCACAATCATGTGAATAACTCATAATCATAATTGAGGTTCTAAATTCCTCTTTGCATCCAGGACGAAGATATTTTTCATCACCCGTCTTTACCTGAAACATCAAAGATCATGGTTACACCAAATCATAGTTCATGTTCATAATCATACTAATAAATTCATTTTTGCACTACGGGCCAAAATATTGATCAACAGTTCATCTTTGCACTACAGGCCAAAGATATTCAACAACATGTCATTTTTGCACTACAGACCAAATATATTAATATCACAAAGAAATATATAATCATTTCAGAATTTATATAAACAATAATTATAACCATGTTAATCAATTCACCTTTACACTTAAGCTACAGATATATATATATATATATATATATATATATATATATATATATATATATATATATAAGAGGTAAATGCCACGGATATTCTATCCAAACACGACTGTTCAAGTTTGAGGATATATATATAAAAGCAGTAAACGCTCCAGATATTCTATCTAGGCTCAATTGATGGAGTTTGAGGTCGATATATATATATATATATTAAAATAGTAAAAAGGTTAAAAATCTAAAAAATCTTATAGTTGGCTGCCAAGAAGACTTCAGATAGTTTTTAGGGCCTGAAAACTCGGTTTACATCGGTTAAACTTCAGTATGTTGTAGAACACGAGCTTACAAGTATTTAGAAAGAAGAATCACTCAGTTTAGAGCACTATAGAAGAGGTTAAGGGCTGAAATGGGCAGAGTTTTCTCTCTTTTCTTCTTGTTTTTCTTTTTTTCCAAATGAGCTGCTAGGAGCTCATATTTATAGACCAGATGACCACGGGTCAACCCACGGCAGCCGCGGGACTACCTGCGACTGCCCGGACTGTCCCAGGCTTTTGTGGGACCCGTCATCTCGAAGTACATCCACTCGGGCTACGCGCTGTCCGCTCGAACGTTCATAACTTTTAATTCGGGGATCCGATGGAGGCGTGCTGTGATGCCCCCAAAATAGGTATACATCACTTATTCTAAGTCGCCAAATACATGGTACAGAAACAAGTACAACTTCATTAATACAATTATCGTGCAAAATATGATAACACATATAATGTGAGTTTGAATACAAATATTATCTAATAGAAAGTATACAAACTCAAAAGGAGTCCTTAATACAATTATTGATACACTATTTTACAAAATAGTGAGGACTAATAAATCAACTATTCTGAACCATCACTCCATACCCCGACTAGTTCCTGCTATGTTCTCACATCCTGAGAAGAAAAATGGAATAAAAAGGAAAAAGGTGAGCTCAATTAGCCCAGTAAAGAATATTATGACTAAGATAATATACAACAAATTATCATTAGTCTTTAACAGGGAAAAATTTGATAGAACATAATAGACAACAAGTTTTAGATCAACAACTACAGCGAAAACAGCAATCCATTAGAAGAGTCAAGTAGAGAATGAATTCTTCTGTTTTCTAAGATTTAAAAGTACATCATCAATATTTTATCCCTGTAACATCTATCAATATACATCTTGAATCAAATATTCATCTTTGCACTACAGGCCAAAAATATTCATTTGTATCACCAGTTGGTCATGTTCATCTGAACACCTGTTCATCTTTGCACTACGGGCCAAAGATATTCATCAGTTAATCATTCATCTTTACACTACATGCCAAAGATATTCAGTAAGATCATCATTTAGGATTGAGGATGATGAAAAATATCTTAAAGAAAACGAATCCAGTGAGATAAAAGATCAAAGATTTGGGATTCGTACTTTAGTTTATCCAAGTTCAAAAATACCTTATAATAATCAATTGTGGAGCGAAATTCAAGGATAAAGATCAAAACATGGATACAATCAAAGATAGTAACCATAATAGACATCTTGGAAAAGAAAGAAAAAAATTTATTTTTCTGTGAATAGTGTCGTATACGTGAATAGTGTCATATACGTGAATAGTAACCTCGACATAAAAGGTAGAAATTTCACAATAAAATCCATACCAATATTTCGGTATAATGATATTGAAAGAATAACATCATTATGAAGAAAATAACATCCATTATCTCAAAATAACAGTATTTTTGATCTGAATATCGGATGTAAAGCCGAAGGAAACTTGCACTGAATAACAACTCCTAAAGTATCTAAATACTCACAAAATATGTATGACCCCAACTTTTTAATGAATAAAATCAAATTTCCTTTATTTATTATTGTGAATAATAAGGTATTAATTTGATATAATAACTTTGGTTATGGGTGAAATGTGAAAATTTTGCAAAATAAGCAAGTGGTTATAAATTATTCATTTTGTCGGTAGAATATTCTTTCTGTCGGGGAATATTCGTACGACGCCGTAGCCAATTGTGGGCCCCATAACGGATAACGGTCGAATGAAGAAAACGACAAAATTGAATAACAACATAGTTGTTACTGTTAACACTGTTGGAATACCCGGTAGTTAAAGTAAGTAATACGTGTTGTTGCACAGTAGCATACGGTATTGCATAGTATTGTTGAATTATTGATCCTTACGTAAGAAAACACAACTCAATAATTGTCACAGTAGTTACTGTTAAATATTTTATTTTATTGATTCAATAATTGTTGCATTGATATTTTATATTATTGTTGTTTCAATTATCGTCACTGCACAGTATCTCCTTTATCAGATCAGTAATTCAGATTATTTGGAATAATATTATTAGATAATATTATTGGCAATGTCTAGGAAGTTCTGTCAAGGAGAGGTTTGGTCACCTAATTGCGCGTCAGTAAAGAGAAATCCTTATTGGAAAGCCCCCTCTTTCCTGGGAACTGTCTGGTTGTCATAAATGTGATTCTGTAATATTATTTGTGAATAATTAATCATTGATTCATATGATAAGGAAATATTTATTTTATGTGGATATAAATGATGGATTTATTTATGTGATTATAAATGAAGGAATTAATGTTGAGGTGTTTTATTAGTATTTTGTCGGATTGGAGGTATTAAAAATCAAATCAGTGTTTTTTGAGATATATTACGGGAACCGTTAAAAATGAGCGTATGATTTGTTATGAATTTTAAGAGGTGGCTGATTCAGAAATTAGGTTATAAATCATTTTGGTGTAAAATTCTAGAATTGGTGGGCCCCACTCTTGGTTGGTGAAGAAATGTGCTGAAATTTTTATTCAAATGTGGTGGGTGGGAATAGTAGTAGGTAAAGCCATCAGGTTGTAGGTTAAGTCTGCTTCGGCGTGCTAACATTTTCCTATAAATAGAGGGCTAAGTTAGAATTGAAAATCACACCAGAAACAAGTTTTCTCTCTTTCTCTCTCTAGATTATTGAGTGTATTTTGTGAGTATTTAGATACTTTGTGAGTTTATGTTAATCAGTTTAAGTTTCCTTCAGCCTTATACCGATATTCCGATCAAAAGTACTGATATTTTGAGGTAAGGGATATTATCTTCTTCTTAAATGATATTTTCTTCAATATCATTATGCCGAAATATTTGTATGAACTTTTTATCAAATTTAGAACTTTTTGTGTCTGGGATTACTATTCACGTATACGGCACTATTCACGAATACGACACTATTCACCGAAAAATTAAATTTTCTTCTTTTTGTCCAAGTTGTCTATTATGATTACTATCTTCGATTGTATCCATGTTTTGATCATTATTTTTGAATTCTACTTCAAAATTGGTTATTTCGAAATATTATTGAACTTGGATAAACTGTAATACGAATCCTTAATATTTGATATGTTGTCTCACTGGATTCATTTTCTTTAAAATATTTTTCATCATCTTCAGTCCTAAATGATGATACAAATGAATATCTTTGGTCTGTAGTGCAAAGATGAATGATTACCTAATGAATATCTTTGGCCCGTAGTGCAAAGATGAATAGGAGTTGAGATGAACATGACCAACTGGTGATACAAATGAATATCTTTGGCATGTAGTGCAAAGATGAATATTTGATTCAAGATATATATTGATTGATGTTACAGGGATAAAATATTGATGATGGACTTTTAAATCTTAGAAGATAGTAGAATTCTTTCTCTACTTGACTCTTCTAATGGATTGCTGTTTTCCGCTACAGTTGTTGATCTAAAACTTGTTGTCTATTATATTTTATCAGATTATTCCCTATTGAAGACTAATGATAATTTGTTGTATATTATTTTAGTCATACTATTCTTTACTGAGCTAGTTGAGCTCACCCTTTTGTTCCATTTTTCTTCTCAGGAGGTGAGAACATAGCATGAACTAGTCGGGGTACGGAGTGATGGTTCTAGAAAGTTGTTTTAGCAGTCCTCACTATTTTTTAAATAGTGTATCAATAATTGTATTGAGGACTCCTTTTGAGTTTTTATACTCTCTATTTGTATTTAAACTCATAGTTTAATGAAGTTATATTTGTTTCTGTACCATGTATTTGGCGACTCAGAATAGGTGATGTATACCTATTTTGGGGCATCACAGTTTGTATCAAAGCTTAGGGATATGATCCCTGGCTGAGATGTGAGACAAGAACTAGGAGGGGAGAGACGGGGAATCCCTTCGCTAGTATGACCTGACTAAGTTTATTTTGTATTTATTTGGTCGGTCAGAGTATAGGGATAATATGTTGCATGACTATTAACCCTTGTTTTATGGCATTATTTAAGAATGGCAGCTGAGAACGTTAATAATGGAGTGAATCAGACCTTGGATACACCTTTGATCACTACCCAGGGGAACGTGCAACATGAAGGTAATAATCCTCCTGTAAACAACGTTACCGAACAAATGATGAATGATGGGATGTTTAGAAGTTTTTTGCAGTTCATGTAAAACCAGACGACGGAGACTCGTGCACAAAATACGGGTGGAAATGCTAGCAATGCGCGGCTTGTCACAGCCAAGTAGTTCAAAGAGTTGGGACCACCAGAAGTTAAGGCAAAGCCGGATCCGATCATGGCGGAAACGTGGGTCAAAAAAATTACCAAGATATTCGATGTCTTGGGATGTACGGATGAATAGAAGGTTCCATTTGCCACCTTTATGTTCTGCGGTGAGGCAGACTACTGGTGGGAGTTTGTGAAGCATACCCAGCCAGCCGCACTCAGTATTTCTTGGGAAACGTTTCAAAAACTATTCAATGACAAGTACTTTCCTGAAAGTAATTGACATATGAAGGTGGTGGAGTTTATCAAACTGGAATAAAACAACATGACGGTGTCCCAGTACGAGGTGAAGTTTGCATAGTTATTCATGTTTGCACGTCATTTGGTTAAAAATGAGGAACGAATGACGAGGATGTTTCTGAGAAGTCTAAATCCTGAGATTCGACAATATTTTATCTCTCATTAATTTTCTTTATATTCAGATGTTGTAAACAGGGATCAATTATTAGAGCGAGATAATGAGTATGTTCAACCGAGGGAACACAACCATGGTCATACCGGTGGCAGCGGTCATCGGAGCAATGACAACCAGAGGGAAGGAAAGCATTCAGACAAAAGCGGTAACCACTCTGGTGGTAATCGTGGCTGTGATAATAGAAGGAGCGAGTCGGGAGGAGATTTCAAAAGGAGAAGGTACAACAATTATAGCGTAAAGACGTCAGCACCAACATCAACTTTTTCTAGGGGACGAGAACGACCACCGGTCGTATGTTACAAATGCGGGAAAGAGAGGACACATCAGCCCAAACTGCCCACAACAATCCAAGGTGTATTATAACTATGGAAAGGAAGGTCATATATCTAGAGATTGTCTAGTTGCTGAAACCAAGTTCAACAGGGATGGTGACTCCAAAGGCTGTCCCGAACAAGTTAAAGTCGGTGGTTCTTGGAAGGGCGTTTGTCGTGACTTCCCAAAACACGAGGAACCCAAACGAGGTGATCACGGGTAAGCAAATCATAAACTCTTGCAAAGTTTATACCTCATTAGATACCAGTTCTACCCATTCTTTTATCTCTCCTGCTTGTGCTCAACGTTTAAACTTGACTCCAGGAGAAATTAGACTTTGATTTATCTGTTGAGACTCCGTTAGGAGAAACTTTCGTTACATCTACTATTTTTAAATCTTGCATGATTCAAGTCGGTACCATCACATTACCTGTCGACCTTATTTCGTTGAAAATTCTTGAATTCGATGTGATTTTATGGATTGATTGGTTAACCACGCATAATGCTAAAATTGATTATTTTTGTAAGGTTGTTAGTTTTCATATTCCTAACCAACCAATTATGCGAATTCAAACAACCAAACCACTAAAATCAGTCACTGTCATATCAAGCCATATATCTATTCGTTTATTGAAAAACAGATGTCAAGCTTTCTTAGCCCATGTCACGGACTTGAACAAAAACACGTCAAATTTGAATACTATTTCTATTGTTAGTGAATTTCCTGATGTATTTCCTGAAGAACTTCCCGGTCTACCCCCAGAACGTGAAGTTGAATTCTTTATTAACCTTGAATCTGGTATAAAGCCCATTTCTAAAACCCCATATCGTATGGCTACTATTAACTTCAGGAGTTAAAGGTCCAACTACATGAGTTGTTGGACATCGGTTTTATTCAGTCCTAGTACATCTCCTTGGGGTGCTCCTATGTTATTCGTAAAGAAGAAAGACGAGAGTATGCGACATTGTATTGACTATCGAGAGTTGAACCATATCAATATCAATAATAGGTATCCGCTACCTCGCATTGATGACCTGTTTGACCAGTTGCAAGGAGCACAATTCTTTTCAAAGATCGATCTTCTTTCTGGATATCATCAACTGAAGATTAAAACTTAGGATATTCCAAAGATTGCCTTCAAAACTCGGTACGAGCATTATGAATTCTTAGTCAAGTCTTTTGGATTGACTAATGCTCATGCTACTTTCAAGGATATGATGAACCGTGTGTTTAAAGATTACTTGGATCAGTTCGTTGTTGTCTTTATTGATGACATCCTCATCTATTCCAAAAAGCCGTGAAGATCATGAGCATCATTTGAAGCTGGTACTGCAAAGGCTTCGTGATAACAAGTTGTATGCCAAGTTGAAAAAATGCGAGTTCTGACTTGAGGAAGTAGCATTCCTTGGACACGTGGTGTCAAAACATGGAGTATCTGTCGACCCGACGAAGATTGAAGCCATACAAAGTTGGGAGTAACCAAAGTCGGTGACCTAAGTACGTAGCTTTCTGGGCTTAGCTGGTTATTATCGAAGATTCGTGGAAGGATTTTTTCGAATCGCTACTCCGTTAACTCAACTAACTCGTAAAGATATAAAATTCGGTTGGAACGAGGATTGCGAGAAGAGTTTTTAAGAACTCAAGAGAAGACTCATTTCGGCACCTGTTCTTACAATACCATCTGGTTCGGATGGATTTGTTATCTACAGCGATGCTTCAGGCAAAGGGTTAGGATGTGTTCTCATGCAACATAGGAAAGTCATAGCCTATGCCTCTCGAAATTCAAATAATATGAGAGGAATTATCCTACTCATGATTTGGAGTTGACAAGCAGTCGTTTTCGCGTTGAAGATTTGGAGACACTACCTGTATGGGAAGAAAGTGGAGATCTATATAGATCATAAAAGCCTCAAATATTTCTTCACCCAAAAGGAACTCAACATGAGGCAACGACGTTGGCTCGAGTTGTTGAAAGATTACGATCACACCATCCAATATCATCTTGGAAGAACAAACGTGGTAGCTGATGCATTAAGTAGATGATCATATGCGGGTACGAGTGCAATGTTGTTAACACAAAGGTCCATTTTGTATGCTTGCAAAGGATGGAGATATAGATGAAGGCTCCAAGTACCCACGTGATGATATCAAACATGCGAGTAGAACCGACTTTAATCGATAAAGTTAAAGCTGCTTAAGCTACGGACATGGAGCTGATGCGTATGAAGAAGAAAGTGCAAGAAGGTGTTATTCCAGAAGCAAGAATCAATGAAGAATGAATACTTTGAGTCAACTCCAGACTTTGTGTTCCTAACGATTCTGACTTGAAGCATAGAATCATGATGGAGGCACACAACACACCGTTTGCAATCCATCCTGGGAGTACCAAAATGTATCATGATCTTTGACATACATTTTGGTGGAGCAATATAAAAAGAGAGATCGCGGAGTTTATCTCGAGGTTTTTAACTTGTCAACGTGTAAAGGCAGAGCATCAAATGCCAAAGGGTCCATTACAACCACTTGAGATTCCAAAATGGAAATGGGAACACATTACTATGGATTTCGTTACGGGTCTTCCCAAGGTTTCTCATGGCATAGATGCGATTGGGGTTATTGTTGATAGATTAACTAAATCTGCCCATTTCTTGCCCATACGTGAGACTTATTCCCTTGAACGTCTTGCTAGTATATGCATGAACAAGATTGTGAGATTTCACGGCATGCCACTATCCATAGTTTCAGATCGTGACCGAAGATTCACTTCATGATTTTGGGTTAGCTTACAGAAAGCCATGGGCACGGATTTATGATTCAGTTCAGCATATCATCCTCAAACTGACGGACAATCAGAGAGGACTATTAAAACTCTTGAAGATCTATTAAGACTCTGTGTCCTAGATCTCAAAGGGAGTTGGGATAAGTACCTACCATTGGTGGAATTCTCCTACAATAACATTTATCAGGCGAGCATAGGTGTGGCTCCATTCGAGACATTGTATGGAAGAAAATGTCATTCTCCAGTATGCTGAGACGAGGTGGGTGAAGCAACATTGTTGGGACCAGAGTTGGTACGCATGACTACAGAGAAGATCCAAACGATTCGACAACGTATACAAACAACACAGGATCGACAAAAGAGTTATGCGGATCTTCATCGAAAGGACGTGGAATTTAATATTGGGGATCATATATTGTTACGTGTTGCACCATGGAAGGGAGTTACAAGATTTGGGAAGAGAGGAAAGCTCAATCCAAGATTTGTTGGTCCATTTAAGATTCTTGACCGAATAGGAAATGTGGCCTATAGACTCGCATTACCTCCAAGTATGTCTCGTGTTCAAAATGTTTTTCATATATCTATGCTTCGTAAATATGTTAAAGACCCGAACCACATTATTGAGTTAGAACTAGACGAGATAGCTGAAGATTTAATGTATGAGGAGCTACCTGTTAAGATCTTGGATAGGAAGGAGCATGTCCTACGCACGAAGGTTATACCACAAGTTAAGGTTTTGTGGAGAAACAATGCTATTGAAGAGATGACCTGGGAGTTGGAATCAGAAATAAAAGCGAGCTATCCTCACCTTTTCGAAACACCAGGTACGTACGTCAATTTCGAGGACGAAATTTCATAAGGAGGGGAGGTTGTAAGACCCCAACTTTTTAATGAATAAAATCAAATTTCTTTATTTATTATTATGAATAATAAGGTATTATATTGGTATAATAACTTTGGTTATGGGTGAAATGTGAAAATTTTGCAAAATAAGCAAGTGGTTATAAAATATTCATTTTGTCAGTGGAATATTCTTTCTGTTGGGGAATATTCGTACGACGGCGCAACCAATTATGGGCCCCATAACGGATAACATCCGAATGAAGAAAATGACAAAATTGAATAACGACGTAGTTGTTACCGTTAACACTGTTGGAATACTCGGTGGTTAAAGTAAAGTAATACGCGTTGTTGCACAGTAGCATACGGTATTGCACAGTATTGTTGAATTATTGATCCTTACGTAAGAAAGCACAACTCAATAATTGTCACAGTAGTTACTGTTCAATATTTTATTTTATTGATTCAATAATTGCTGCATTGATATTTTATATTATTGTTGTTTCAATTATCATCACTGCACAGTATCTCCTTTATCAGATCAGTAATTCAGATTATTTGGAATAATATTATTAGATAATATTATTGGCAATGTCTAGGAAGTTCTGTCAAGGAGAGGTTTGATCACCTAATTGCGCGCCAGTAAGGAGAAATCCTTATTGGAAAGCCCTCTCTTTCCTGGGAACTGTCTGGTTGTCATAAATGTGATTCTGTAATATTATTTGTGAATAATTAATCATTGATTCATATGAAAAGGAAATAATTATTTTATGTGGATATAAATGATGGATTTATTTATGTGGTTATAAATGAAGGAATTAATGTTGAGGTGTTTTATTAGTATTTTGTCGGATTGAAGGTATTAAAAATCAAATCAGTGTTTTTTGAGATATATTGCGGGAGTTATAATTTTTAATCCGACCGTTACATCGTTGTAATTTTTGGATATGTTATACATATATAAGTTGAATATATGTCCACAAATCTTGAACCGTTAAAAATGAGCGTATGATTTGTTATGAATTTTAAGAGGTGGCTGATTCAGAAATTAGGTTATAAATCATTTTGGTGTAAAATTCTAGAATTGGTGGGCCCCACTCTTGGTTGGTGAAGAAATGTGCTAAAATTTTTATTCAAATGTGGTGGGTGGGAATAGTAGTAGGTAAAGCCATCAGGTTGTAGGTTAAGTCTGCTTCGGCGTGCTAACATTTTCCTATAAATAGAGGGCTAAGTTAGAATTGAAAATCACACCAGAAACACGTTTTCTCTATTTTTTTCTCTAGATTATTGAGTTTATTTTGTGAGTATTTAGATACTTTGTGAGTTTCTGTTAATTAGTGCAAGTTTCCTTCAGCCTTATACCGATATTCCAATCAAAAGTACTGATATTTTGAGGTAAGTGATATTATCTTCTTCTTAAATGATATTTCTTCAATATCATTATGCCGAAATATTGGTATGAACTTTTTATCAAATTTGAAACTTTTTGTGTCAGAATTACTATTCACGTATACAGCACTATTCACGAATACTGCACTATTTATCGAAAAATGAAATTTTCTTCTTTTTGTCCAAGTTGTCCATTATGGTTACTATATTTAATTGTATCCATGTTTTGATCATTATTTTTGAATTCTGCTTCAAAATTGGTTATTTCAGAATATTATTGAACTTGGATAAAGTGTAATACGAATCCTTAATCTTTGATCTGTTATCTCACTGGATTCGTTTTCTTTAAAATATTTTTCATCATCCTCAGTCTTAAATGATGATACAAATGAATATCTTTGGCCTATAGTGCAAAGATGAATGATTACCTAATGAATATCTTTGGCCCGTAGTGCAAAGATGAATAGGTGTTGAGATGAATATGACCAACTGGTGATACAAATGAATATATTTGGCCTGTAGTGCAAAGATGAATATTTGATTCAAGATGTATACTGATTGATGTTACAGGGATAAAATATTGATGATGGACTTTTAAATCTTAGAAGATAGTAGACGTCTTTCTCTACTTGACTCTTCTAATGGATTGCTGTTTTCCGCTGCAGTTGTTGATCTAGAACTTGTTGTCTATTATATTTTATCAGATTATTCCCTATTGAAGACTAATGATAATTTGTTGTATATTATCTTAGTCATAATATTCTTTATTGAGCTAGTTAAGCTTACCCTTTTGTTCCATTATTCTTCTCAGGAGGTGAGAACATAGCAGGAACTAGTCGGGGTACAGAGTGATGGTTCTAGGAAAGTTGTTTTAGCAGTCCTCACTATTTTTAAAATAGTGTATCAATAATTATAATGAGGACTCCTTTTGAGTTTTTATACTCTCTATTTGTATTTAAACTCATAGTTTAATGAAGTTGTATTTATTTCTGTACCATGTATTTGGCGACTCAGAATAGGTGATGTATACCTATTTTGGGGGCGTCACAAAATACGCTCGATAATATAGATAGAGAGAAAAAAACTTGTTTCTAGTGTGATTTTCAATTTTAACTAAGCACCCTATATATAGGAAAATGCTAGAACGTCAAAGGAGACTAAATTAATAAAATAATATATATAGTTTCCTCCTTCTACGCCACCTACCAAGACCAGCCACCAGCATGCCATTTCTGAAAAATTTTTGCAGCCCACATGTTTAAAACAAAAGTGGGTCCCACCCATAATTTTATTAAAAATATTTAATTTCCGAAACTTCAATAATTCATAATAAATAGCCCTTTTATCAAAAAATACGAATTTTATGTCCTATTCCATAGGAAATCGAATTCTCTACAACTTTGCAGAAGAAAGTTTTTCCAAATTCTAAGCAGAAGAAAGTTTTTTCAAATTCTAAACTGAAAATGTCCGAAATCCACATACGTATGATCTTTAATACATCAATTCCGACAAAATACAGATAAAACACCTCAACATTAATTCCTTCAATTATATCCACATAAAAATAAATATTTCCTTCATTTATATCCACATAAAATAAATATTTCCTTATCATAAAAATCAATAAACAATTATTCACAAATAATATTATAGAATCACAATAATGACAACCAGGCCATTCTCAGGAAAGAGGGGGCTTTTCGATAAGGATTTTTCCTTACTGGCGCGCAATTAGGTGACCAAACCTCTCATTGACAAAACTTTCTAGACATTGTCAATAATGTTATCTAATAATATTATTCAAATAATATGAATTATTGATCTGATAATGAGAAATACTGTGCAGTGATAATTATTGAAATAACAATAATATAAAATATCAACGTAAGCAATTATTGAACCAATAAAATAAAATATTGAACAGTAATTACTGTAACAATTATTGAGTATTGTCTTCTTACGCTAAGAATCAATAATTTCAAAAATATTGTGCAATACCGTGTGTTACTGTGCAACCACGCGTATTACTATATTTTAACCACCAGGTATTCCAATAGTGTTAACGTTAACAATTACGCCGTTATTTATAAAAACTCAAACTTGTCATTTTCTTCAACCGACAGTTATTCCGTTATGGGTCCCTCAAATGGTTGTGCCGTCGTACAAATATTCCCTGATAATAAGAATATTCCCTGATAAAATGAATATTTTATAACCACTTGCTTATTTTGCAGCACATTTCACCCATAAACAAAGCATTATATCAAGTTAACACCTTATTAATTCAAAACAATGAATAGAGGAAATTCAATTTTATTTATAATAAGTAGGGGTCTTAGAACCTTCGCTCCTTATGAAATTTCGTCCTCGAAATTGACTGTACGTACCTGGTGTTTCGAAAAGGTGAGGAGACCTCGTTTTCATTTCTAATTCCAACTCCCAGGTCATTTCTTCAATGACATGGTTCCTCCACAAAACCTTAACCTGTGGTATAACCTTGGTGCGTAGGACATGCTCTTTCCTATCCAAGATCTTAATAGGTACCTCCTCGTACGTTAAATCTTCGGCTATCTCGTCTGGTTCTAACTCAATAATGTGGTTCGGGTCTTTCACATATTTACGAAGCATAGATATGTGAAAAATGTTACTGAACACGAGACATGCTTGGAGGTAATACGACGTGTATAGGCCACATTTCCTATTCGGTCAAGAATCTCAAATGGACCAACAAATCTTGGATTGAGCTTTCTTTCTTCCCAAATCTTGTAACTCCCTTCTATGGAGTAATACGTAACAATACATGATCCCCAATATTAAATTACACGTCCTTTCGATGAAGATCCACATAACTTTTTTGTCGATCATGTATCGTTTGTATATGTTGTCGAATTGTTTGGATCTTTTTTGTAGTTATATGTACCAATTTTGGTCCCAACAATGTTGTTTCACCAACCTCATCCCAGCATACTGGAGAACGACACTTTCTTCCATACTTGCCTGATAACTGTTATTGTAGGAGAATTCCACCAATGGTAGGTACTTATCCTCAACTCCCTTTGAAATCTAGGACACAGAGTCTTAATAGATCTTCAAGAGTTTGAATAGTCCTCTCTGATTGTCCGTCCGTTTGAGGATGGTATGCCGAACTGAATCGTAAATCTGTGCCCATAGCTTTCTGCAAGCTAACCCAAAATCGTAAAGTGAATCTTATGTCACGCTCTGAAACTATGGATACTAGTATGCCATGCAATCTTACAATCTCATTCACGTACATAATAGCAAGACGTTCAAGGGAATAAGTCTCCCGTATAGGCAAGAAATGAGTAGACTTGGTTAATTTATCAACAATGACCCAAATCGCATCTATGCCTTGAGAAACCTTAGGAAGACCCGTAACGAAATCCATAGTAATGTGTTCCCACTTCCATTTCAGAATCTCAAGTGGTTGCAATGGACCCTTTGGTACTTGATGCTCCGCCTTTACACGTTGACAAGTTAAACACCTCGAGATAAACTTCGCGATCTCTCTTTTCATATTGCTCCACCAAAATGTATGTCGAAGATCATGTGATACATTTTGGTACTCCCAGGATGGATTGCAAATGGTGTGTTGTGTGCATCCATCATGATTCTATGCTTCAAGTCAGAATCGTTAGGAACACAAAGTCTGGAGTTTAGTCAAAGTATTCCTTCTTCATCGATTCTTGCTTCTGGAATAGCACCTTCTTGCACTTTCTTCTTCATACGCATCAGCTCCATGTCCGTAGCTTGAGCAACTTTAACTTTATCGATTAAAGTTGGTTCTACTCGTATGTTTGATATCATCACAGTGGGTACTTGGAGCCTTTACCTCTATCTCAATCCTTTGCAAGTCATACAAAATGGACCTTTGTGTTAACAACATTGCACTCATACCCGCATATGATCTTCTACTCAATGCGTCAGCTACCACGTTTGCTTTTCCAGGATGATATTAGATGGTATGATCGTAATCTTTCAATATCTCGAGCCAACGTCGTTGCCGCATATTGAGTTCCTTATGGGTGAAGAAATATTTGAGGCTTTTATAATTTGTATATATCTCCACTTTCTCTCCATACAGGTAGTGTCTCCAGATCTTCAACGCAAAAACGACTGCTGCAAACTCCAAATCATGAGTAGGATAATTCATTCTCATATTCTTTAAATTATCGCGAGGCATAGGCTATGACTTTCCCATGTTGCATGAGAACACATCCTAACCCTTTGCCTGAAGCATCGCTTGTAGATAACAAATCCATCTGAACCAGATGGTATTGTCAGAATAGGTACCAAAATTAGTCTCCTCTTGAGTTCTTGAAAACTCTTCTCATAATCCTTAGCTCCAATCGAATTTTGTATCTTTACGAGTCAGCTGAGTTAACGGAGTAGCGGATTCGAGAAAATCCTTCCACGAATCTCCGATAGTAACCAGCTAAGTCCAGAAAGCTACGTACTTCGGTCACCGACTTTGGTTGCTCCCAACTTTGTATGGCTTCAATCTTCGCCGGGTCGACAGATCTTCCATGTTTTGACACTACATTGCCAAGGAATGCAACTTCCTCAAGCCAGAACTCGCATTTATTTAGCTTGGCATATAGCTTGTTATCGCGAAGCCTTTGAAGTACCAGCTTCAAATGATGCTCATGATCTTCACGGCTTTTGGAATAGATGAAGATGCCATCAATAAAGACAACAATGAACTGATCCAAATATTCTTTGAACACATGGTTCATCATATCCATGAAAGCAGCAGGAGCATTAGTCAATCCAAAATACATGACTAAGAATTCATAATGTCCGTACCGAGTTCTGAAGGCAGTTTTCGGAAAATCCTCAGTTTTAATCTTCAGCTGATGATATCCAGAACGAAGATCGATCTTTGAAAAGAATTGTGCTCCTTGCAACTGGTCAAACAAGTCATCAATACGAGGTAGCGGATACCTATTCTGGATGGTGACATGGTTCAATTCTTGGTAGTCAATACAAAGTCGAATACTCCCATCTTTCTTCTTTACGAATAACATAGGAGCACCCCAAGGAGATGTACTAGGACGAATGAAACCGATGTCCAACAACTCCTGTAGTTGGACCTTTAAGTCCTGAAGTTTAATAGGAGCCATTCAATATAGGGTTTTAGAAATGGGCTTTGTACCAGGTTCAAGGTCAATAAAGAATTCAATTTCACGTTCTAGGGGTAGACCGGGAAGTTCTTCAGGAAATATGTCAGGAAATTCACTAATAATAGAAATATTATTCAAATCTGACGTGTTTTTGTTCAAGTCCGTGACATGGGCTAAGAAAGCTCGACATCCATTTTCAATAAACGAATAGCTTTATGGTTTGATATGACTAGTGATTGACTTTAGTGGTTTGGTTGTTTGAATTCACATAACAGGTTGGTTAGGAATATGAAAACTAACAACCTTACGAAAACAATCAATTTTAGCATGATGAGTGGTTAACAAATCAATCCCTAAAATCACATCAAATGCATGTATTTTCAACGAAATAAGATCGGCAGGTAATGTGATGGTACCAACTTGAATCAAGCAAGATTTATAAATAGTAGATGTAATGAAAGTTTCTCCTAACTGAGTCTCAACAGATAAGTCAAGGTCTAATTTCTCCGGAGTCAAGTTCAAACATTGAGCACAAGTAGGAGAGATAAAAGAATGGGTAGAACCGATATCTAAAAAGGTATAAACTTTGCAAGAGTTTATGATTAGCTTAACTATGATCACCTCGTTCGGGTTCCTCACGTTTTGAGTAGTCACTGACAAACGCCCTTCCAGGAACCACCGACTTTGACTTGTCCGGGATAGCCTTTGGAGTCACCATCCCCGTTGAACTTGGTTTTGCAACAAGAAAATCTCTAGCTATATGACCTTCCTTTCCAAATTTATAACACACCTTGGATTGTTGTGGGCAGTTTGGGCTGATGTGTCCCTCTTTCCCGCATTTATAACATACGACCGGTGCTCGATCTCCTCCCCTAGAAACAGTTGATGTTTGTGCTGACGTCTTCACATTGTCATTGTTGTACCTTCTCTTTTTGAAATCTCTCCCTGACTCGCTTCTTCTACCATCATGGCCACGATTACCACCAGAGTGGTTAACACTTTTGTCCGAATGTTTTCCTCCCTGTTGGTTGTCATTTCTCTGATGATTGCTGCCACCAGTATGACCTTGGTTGTAGTCCCTTGGTTGAACATACTCATTATCTCGCTCTAATAATTGAGCCATGTTTACAACATCTAAATATAAAGAAAATTTATGAGAGATAAGATATTGCCGAATCTCGGTTTTAGACCTCTCAAAAACATCCTCGTCATTCGTTCCTCATTCTCTACCAAATGAGGTGCAAACCTGGATAACTCTGCAAACTTTGCCTCGTACTGGGACACCGTCATGTTGTTTTGTTCCAGTCTAATAAACTCTACCTCCTTTATACGATGAATACTTTCAGGAAAGTACTTGTTGTTAAATAGTTTCTGAAATGTTTCCCAAGACATGTTGAGTGCGGAAGGCTGGGTACGCTTCATAGATTCCCACCTAGTAATATGCCTCATCGCAGAACATAAAGGTGGAGAATGGAACCTTCTATTCCTTCATGCATCCCAAGACATCGAATATCTTAGTAATTTACTTGATCCACTGTTTCTGCCTTGATCGGATCTAGCTTTCCCTCAAATTTTGGTGGTCCCAAATCTTTGAACTGACTTGGTTGTGACAAGTCGCGCATTGCTATCATTTCCACCCGTATTGTGTACACGAGTCTCCCTCGCCTGATTTTGCATGAACTGCAAAAAGCTTCTAAACATCCCATCATTCATCATTTGTTCGGTAGAACATAATAGACAACACGTTTTAGATCAACAAATGCAACAGAAACATCAATCCATTAGAAGAGTCAATTAGAGAATGAATTCTACTATCTTCTAAGATTTAAAAGTCCATCATCAATATTTTATCCCTGTAACATCAATTAATATACATCTTGAATCAAATATTCATCTTTGCACTACAGGCCAAAGATATTCATTTGTATCACCAGTTGGTCATGTTCATCTCAACACCCGTTCATCTTTGCACTATGAGCCAAAGATATTCATCAGTTAATCATTCATCTTTGTACTACATGCCAAAGATATTCAGTAAGATCATAATTTAGGACTGAGGATGATGAAAAATATTTTAAAGAAAACGAATCCAGTGAGATAAAAGATCAAAGATTTGGGATTCGTTCTTTAGTTTATCCAGGTTTAAAAATACCTTATAATAATCAACTGTGGAGAAAAATTCAAGAATAACGATCAAAACATGGATACAATCAAAGATAGTAATCATAATAGACATCTTGGACAAAGAAAGGAAAAAAATTATTTTTTTGTGAATAGTGCCGTATTCGTGAATAATGCCGTATACGTGAATAGTAACCCTGACATGAAAAAGATAGAAATTCTACAATAAAATCCATACCAATATTTCGGTATAATGATATTGAAAGAATAACATCATTATGAAAAAAATAACATCCCTTACCTCAAAATAACTGTATTTCTGATCGGAATATCGGATGTAAAGCCAAAAGAAACTTGCACTGAATAACAACTCTCAAATTATCTAAATACTCACAAAATACGCTCGATAATATATATAGAGAGAGAAAATTTGTTTTTGGTGTGATTTTAAATTCTAACTAAGCACCCTATTTATAAGAAAATGCTAGAATGTCAAATGAAACTAAATTAATAAAATAATATATATATTTTCTTCCTTCTACGCCACCTACAAAGACCATCCACCAGCATGCCATTTCTAAAATAAATTTGCAGCCCACATGTTTAAAACAAAAGTGGGTCCCACCTATAATTTTAATAAAAATATTTAATTTCTGAAACTTCAATAATTCAAAATAAATAGCCCTTTTATTAGAAAAATACGAATTTTATGTCCACTCCATAGGAAATCAAATTCTCTACAACTTTGCAAAAGAAAGTTTTTCCAAATTCTAAAGAAAATTTGTCCAAAATCCACATACGGATGACTTTTAATACATCCATTCTGACAAAATACGGATAAAATACCTCAACATTAATTCCTTAAATTATATCCACATAAAAATAAATATTTCTTTCATTTATATCCACATAAAATAAATATTTCCTTATCATAAAAATTAATAAATAATTATTCACAAATAATATTACAGAATCACAATAATGACAACCAGGCCGTTCCCAGGAAAGAGGGGGCTTTACGATAAGGATTTCTCCTTACTGGCGCATAATTAGGTGACCAAACGTCTCATTGACAGAACTTTCTAGACATTGCCAATAATGCTATCTAATAATATTATTCAAATAATATGAATTATTAATCTAATAATGGGAAATACTGTGCAGTGATAATTATTGAAACAACAATAGTATAAATATCAACGCAGCAATTATTGAACCAATAAAATAAAATATTGAACAGTAATTACTGTAAAAATTATTGAGTAGTGCCTTCTTACGTAAGAATCAATAATTTCAAAAATACTGTGCAATACCATGTGGTACTGTGCAACCACGCGTATTACTATATTTTAACCACCAGGTATTCCAACAGTGTTAACGGTAACAATTACACCGTTATTTATAAAAACTCAAACTTGTCATTTTCTTCATCCTACAGTTATTCCGTCAAATGGCTACGCCGGCGTACGAATATTCGCCGACAACAAGAATATTCCTCGACAAAATGAATATTTTATAACTACTTGCTTATTTTGCAAAATTTACACATTTCACCCATAACCAAAGCATTATATCAAATTAACACCTTATTAATTCAAAATAATGAATAGAGGAAATTCAATTTTATTTATAATAAGTTCGGGTCTTAGACGTTCTGTACCTTATCAAAAAGTCGTTGTCGAGAGCTACACAATGACATGGGATTAGAGATTGTCCTAAAGCCGGGAAGATGGGTCCATGACCAAATCTCCAAGTATTCGTTATCTATCTGTTGAGCTGTCTTGTGCATTTATCACTTGGGATTTTAGTTATGGTTCTTGTGGGACATCTTTGAACGCAGTTTGAGTTGAACTGTGCTGAGATGAAGTTGATGATGTTGAGGTGGCAAAATGACCATTTTACCCCTCCCAAGGTTGTCTCCGGCTTTGACACAGTTGTATCGGTCTTTTCTCAGGGTTATCTCCGAGATTGGCCTGTTGTAGACTCTGACTATCCTCAGGGTTATCTCTGAGGTTGGTTTTGTGACGAGTGAGAATTTTTGTGACGACCCCAAAATAGGTATACAACACCCATTCTGAGTCGCCAAATACATGGTACAGAAACAACTACAACTTTATTAATATAACTGTCGAGCAAAATACGACAACACTTAAACTGTGAGTTTAAATACAAATATTGTCATCTAGACAATAACTACACTCAAATAAATCCTCATTACAATTATTGATACACTATTTTACAAAATAGTGAGGACTACTAAAACAACTTCTAGAACCGTCATTTCACACCCCGACTAGTACTCGCTACATTCTCGTCTCCTGAGAAGAAAAATGGAACAAAAAGGAAAAGTGTGAGCTCAACTAGCCCAGTAAAGAACATTATGACTAAGATAACATAGAAAAAATTATCGTTAGTCCTCAACAGGGAAAAATCTAATAGAATACAATAGACAACCAGTTTTAAATCAATATTCGCAGCGGAAATAATAATTCATTAGAAGAGTTAAGTAGAGAATGAAATCTACTATCTTCTATATATGAATTTAAAAGTTCATCGTCGATATTTTATCCCTGTAAAATCAATCAATATATATCTGGAATCAAATATTCAACTTTACACTACAGGCCAAAGATATTCATCAGTTGGTCATGTTAATCTAAACACATGTTCATCTTTACACTAACGGGCTAAAGATATTCATCAGAAATCATTCATCTTTTCACTACAGCCCAAAGATATTCAGTAATATCATCATTTAGGACTGAGGATGATGAAAAATATTTTAAAGAAAACGAATCCAGTGAAGCAAAAGAACAAATATTAGGGATTCGTATTACAGTTTTATCCAAGTTCAATAATACTCCATAATAACAAATTTTGAAGCATAATTCAAAAATAAAGATCAAAACATGGATACAATCAAAGATAGTAACCATAATAGACATCTTGACAAAAAGAAGAAAATTTTATTTTTTCGGTGAATAGTGCCGTATTCGTGAATAGTGTCGTATACGTGAATAGTAACCCCGACACAAAAAGTTCCAAATTTGATAAAAAGTTCAGACCAATATTTTGGCATAATGATATTGAAGAAAATAATATCATTTAAGAAGAAAACAACATCCCTTACCTCGAAAGAATAGTACTTCTGACTGGAATACTGAATATAGTGCTGAAGGGAACTTGCACCGTATAACAAAACTCAAAGTATCAAAATACTTACAAGAATACGCTCAATATATCGAGAGAGAAAAAGATAGAAGATTTCAGTTTCTGGTGTGCTTTTCAATTCTAACCTAAGCACCCTATTTATAGGAAAATGCTTAGAACACCAAAGCAGAAAATTTAATATAATATTAATATATTATATATAAATTCCTACGCACACATTCTAAGATCTGAATTCAACCATGCTTGACAACAAATAAGCCCCCCAAACATATCAAAAATGTTTTTCTTTTAAAAAAAGTTAAAACTTTTAAAAAATAATTATTTCAGAATTTCAGAACTTCAATAATTCATAATAAATAGCCCTTTTATTAGAAAAATTCGAACCTCATATCCTTTTCATAGGAAATTTCATTATCTACAACTTTGCAGAAGAAAGTGTTCCCAAATTCCATACAGAAATTGATCGAAATCCACTAAACAGGACGATTTTACAGGCTATAATTAAATTTCAGTCAAGAAATGGGGTCCACCGACACACAAAACATGTGTTAATCATTTAATACAACAAAAATACTCTTCCTCTTCATATACTCATATATCCCACATTCATTGTAAAAATATCACCATTATTATATTATTAAAATATAATAATATATTTAAATGAATTATTTTATCAGAAGAAGATAAAATATTAATTTTCAACAATTGTCACATTAAAAATTTTCTCCATCTATATCAACATAAAATCAATATTTTCCTCATCAAATAAATCAATAATTAATTATTCACAAATAATATTACAGAATCACAATACTGACAATCAGGCAGTTCCCAGGAAAGAGGGGGCTTTCCAATAAGGATTTCTCCTTACCGGCGCTCAATTAGGTGACCAAACCTCTCCTTAGACAGAACTTTCTAGACATTGCCAATAATGCTATCTAATAATATTATTCAGATAATATGAATCATTGCTCCGGTAATAAAAAATAATGTGTAGTGATAATTATTGAAACAAAAGTAATATAAAATATCAACGTAGCAATTATTAAATCAATTAAATAAAATATTGAACAGTAATTACTATAACAATTATTGAGTAGTGCCTTTTTACGTAAGAATCAATAATTGGTGCAATACCGTGTGCTACTGTGCAACAACGCGTATTATTGTGTTTTAACCACCGGATATTCCAACAATATTAACGATAACAACTACACCGTTATTTATAAAAACTCATACTTGTTGTTTTCTTCATCCAATCGCTTTCCGTTTTGGGGCCCATAAAAGGCTGCGCCGTCGTACCAATATTTCCCGACAGGAAGAATATTCCACGACCAAACGAATATTCCCCGACAATAATGAATATCTTATAACCACTTGCTTATTTGAAATATTTGCGCATTTTACCCATAAATAACCACATTAATCAAAACAACCCTTACTATTTCAAAATAATAAATAGAGGAAATTCAATTTATTTATAAAAAGATGGGGTCTTACAACCTCCCCTCCTTATGAAATTTCGTCTTCGAAATTGACGTACGTACCTGGTGATTCGAAAAGGTGAGGATACCTCACTTTCATTTCCGTTTCCAACTCCCAGGTCATTTCCTCAATAGGCATGGTTCCTCCACAAAACTTTGACTTGTGGTATGACCTTTGTGCATAGGACATGCTCTTTTCTATCCAAGATCTTGACCGGTACCTCTTAGTACGTTAAGTCTTCGGCTATCTCGTCTGATTCTAACTCAATATCGTGGTTTGGGTCTTTCACATATTTACGTAGCACAGATATATGAAAAACATTATGAACACGAGACATACTTGAAGGCAATGCGAGTCTATAGGCCACATTTCATACTCGGTCAAGAATATGAAATAGACCAATAAATCAGTTGATTGAGCTTTCCTCTCTTCCCGAATCTTGTAACTCCCTTCCTATGGAATAATACATAAAAATACATGATTCCCAATGTCAAATTCTACGTCCTTTCGATGAAGATCCGCATAACTCTTTTGACGATCCCGTGCCATTTGTATATGTTGTCGAATCATTTGGATCTTCTCTGTAGTCATCTGTACAAACTCTGGTCCCAACAACGTTGCTTCTCCCACCTGATCCCAACATACTGGAGAGTGACACTTTCATCCATACAATACTTCAAATGGAGCCACACCTATACTTGTCTGATAACTGTTGTTATAGGAGAATTCCACCAATGGTAGGTACTTATCCCAACTCCCTTTGAAATCTAGGACACAAAGTCTTAATAGATCTTCAAGAGTTTGAATATTCCTCTCTGATTGCCCGTCCGTTTAAGGATGGTATGCCGAACTGAATCGTAAATCAGTGCCCATAGCTTTTTGCAAGCTAATCCAAAATTGTGAAGTGAATCTTGGGTCACGATCCAAAACTATGGATATTGGCATGTCATGCAATCTCACAATCTCATTTACGTACATACGAAAAAGTGGTTCAATGGAATAAGTCTCCCGTATTGGCAAGAAATGAGCAGACTTAGTTAATCTATCAATAATAATCCAAATCGCATTTATGCCTTGAGAAACCGTGGGAAGACCCGTAACAAAATCCATGGTAATGTGTTCCCACTTCCATTTTGGAATCTCAAGTGGTTGCAATGGACCCTTTGGTACTTGATGCTCCGCCTTTACACGTTGACAAGTTAAACACCTCGAGATAAACTTCGCGATCTCTCTCTTCATATTGTTCATTAAAATGTATGTCGAAGATCATGATACATTTTGGTACTCTCAGGATGGATTGCAAATGGTGTGTTTTGTGCCTTGATCATGATTCTATGCTTTAATTCAGAATCGTTAGGAACATAAAGTCTGGAGTTGACTCAAAGTATTCCTTTTTCATCGATTCTTGCTTCTGGAATAGCACCTTCTTGCACTTTCTTCTTCGTACGCATCAGCTCCATGTCTATAGCTTGAGAAGCTTTAACTTTATCAATTAAAGTCGGTTCTACTTATATGCTTGATATCATTACGTGAGTACTTGGAGCCTTTATCTCTATCTTCATCCTTTGCAAGTCATACAAAATGGGCCTTTGTGTTAACAACATTGTACTTATACCCGCATATGATATTCTACTCAATGCGTCATCTACCACGTTTACTTTTCCAGGATGGTATTAGATGGTATGGTCGTAATCTTTCAATAACTCGAGCCAACGTCATTGCCGCATGTTGAGTTCCTTTTGGGTGAAGAAATATTTGAGACTTTTATGGTCTTAATATATTTCCACTTTCTCCCCATATAAATAGTGCCTCCAGAGCTTTAGCGCGAAAACGACTGCTGCTAACTCTAGATCATGAGTAGGATAATTCCTCTCATACTCTTTAAGTTTTCGCGAGGCATAAGCTATGACTTTCCCATGTTGCATGAGAATACATCCTAACCCTTTACCTGAAGCATCACTGTAGATAACAAATCTATCCGAACCAGATGGTATTGTCAGAACTGGTGCCGAAATGAGTCTCCTCTTGAGATCTTGGAAACTCTTCTCACATTCCTTGCTCCATACGAATTTTGTATCTTTATGAGTCAGCTGAGTTAACGAAGTAGCGATTCGAGAAAATCCTTCCACAAATCTCCGATAATAACCAGCTAAGCCCAAAAGGCTACGTACTTCGGCCATCGATTTTGGTTACTCCCAACTTTGTATTGCTTCAATCTTCGTCGGGTCAACAGATACTCCATGTTTTGACACCACGTGCCCAAGGAATGCTACTTCCTCAAGACAGAACTCGCATTTCTTCAGCTTGGCATATAACTTGTTATCACGAAGCTTTTGCAGTACCAGCTTCAAATGGTGATCATGATCTTCACGACTTTTGGAATATATGAGGATGTCATCAATAAAGATAACAACAAACTGATCCAAATAATCCTTGAATACTCGATTCATCATATCCATGAAAGCCACAGGAGCATTAGTCAATCCAAAAGACATGACTAAGAATTCATAATGCCCGTACCGAGTTCTGAAGGTAGTCTTTGGAATATCCCCAGTTCTAATCTTCAGCTGATGATATCCAGAACGAAGATCGATCTTTGATAAGAATTGTGCTCCTTGCAATTGGTCAAATAGGTCATCAATACGAGGTAGCGGATACCTATTCTTGATGGTGACATGGTTCAATTCTCGATAGTCAATACAAAGTCGCATACTCCCGTCTTTCTTCTTTACAAATAAAACATGAGCACCCCAAGGAGATGTACTAGGACGAATGAAACCGATGTCCAACAACTCATGTAGTTGGACCTTTAACTCCTGAAGTTCAACAGGAGCCATTCGATATGGGGTTTTAGAAATGGGCTTTGTACCAGGTTCAAGGTCAATAAAGAATTTAACTTCACGTTTTGGGGGTAGACCGGGAAGTTCTTCAGGAAATACGTCAGGAAATTCACTAACAATAGAAATATTATTCACATCTAACGTGTTTTTGTTCAAGTCCTGTGACATGGGCTAAGAAAGCTTGACATCCGTTTTTCAATAAATTAATAGATTTATGGCTTGACATGACAATGATTGCCTTTAGAGGTTTAGTTAGTTGAATTCGCATAATAGGTTGGTTAGGAATATGAAAACTAACAACCTTACGAAAATAATCAATTTTAGCATGATGAGTGGTTAACCAATCAATCCCGGCCTAAAATCACATCAATGCAAGTATTTTCAAAGAAATAAGATCAACAGGTAATATGATGGTACCAACTTGGATCAAACAAGATTTATAAACAGTGGATGCAATGAAAGTTTCTCCTAATGGAGTCTCCACAGATAAGTCAAGGTATAATTTCTCCAGAGTCAAGTTTAAACGTTGAGCACAAGCAGGAGAGATAAAAGAATGGGTAGAACCAGTATCTAATAAGGTATAAACCTCGCAAGAGTTAATGATTAGCTTACCTGTGATCACCTCATTTGGGTTACTTGCACTTTGACCAGTCACGACAAATGCTCTTCTAGGAACAGTTGACTTTGACTTCTCTAGGACAGCCTTTTGAGTCACCATCCCCACTGGACTTGGTTTCGCTACCGTATAATCTCGAGAGATATGTCCTTCCTTTCCACAATTATAGCATACCTTGAACTTTTGTGGACAGTTTGGGCTGATGTGTCCTTCTTTTCTACATTTATAGCATACGACCGGTGATCGTTCTCCTCCCTTAAAACTAGTTGTTGCTGGTGCTGACGTCTTCACAGTGTCATTGTTGAATCTCCTCTTTTTAAAATCTCCCCCCGACTCGCTTCTTCTATTTTCATGGCCACGATTACCACCAGAGTGGTTACCGCTTTTGTCCGAATGTTTTCCTCCTCGCTGGTTTTCATTGCTCCGATTATTGCTGCCATCGGTATAACCCTAGTTGTGGTTCCTCGGTTGAACATACTCATTATCTCACTCTAATAATTCAGCCCTGTTTACAACATCTGAATATAAAGAAAATTTATGAGAGATAAGATATTGCCGAATCTCAGGTTTTAAACCTCTCAGAAACATCCTCGTCATTCGTTCCTCATTCTCTACCTAATGAGGTGTAAACCTGGATAACTCTGTGAACTTCGCCTCGTATTGGGGCACCGTCATGTTGTTTTGTTCTAGTCTAATAAACTCTACTTCCTTCATATGGCGAATACTTTCAGGAAAGTACTTGTCGTTGAAAAGTTTTTGAAATGTTTCCCAAGACATGTTGAGTGCGACAGACTGGGTACGTTTCATAGACTCCCACCAGTAGTTTGCCTCGCCACGGAACAAAAAGGTGGCGAATGGAACCTTTTGTTCCTCCGTGCATCCCAAGACATCGAATATCTTGGTAATTTGTTTAACCCGCGTCTCTGTCTTAATCGGATCCGGCTTTCCAATAAATTCTGGTGGTCCCAACTCTTTGAACTGCTTGGCTTGTGACAAGTCCGCGCGTTGCTATCATTTCTACCCGTATTTTGTACACGAGTCTCCCTCGTCTGATTTTGCATGTACTGCAAAAAGCTCCTAAACATCACGTCGTTCATCGTCTGCTAAGTGGTGTTGTTTACAGGAGGAACATTGTCGGCCTGTTGCACGTTCTCCTCATTGATGAGTAAAGGTGTCTCCACAGTCTCATTCATTCCACTGTTAGTATTCTCATCTGCCATTCTTAAATACTGCCATAAAACAAATGTTAATTAAATAATTTAACATATCACATATTAACCATATGCTCCGACTGAACAACAAATAAGCTTAGGTATGCCACACTAGCAAAGGATTTACTCATCTCTCCCCTCCTAATACTATTCCCTGATTTCCTACAGAGACCATATCCCTAAGCTCTGATACCAACTGTGACGGCCCCAAAATAGGTATACAACACCCATTCCGAGTCGCCAAATACATGGTACAAAAACAACTACAACTTTATTAATACAACTGTCGAGCAAAATACGACAACACTTAAACTGTGAGTTTAAATACAAATATTGTCATCTAGACAATAACCACACTCAAATAAATCCTCATTACAATTATTGATACACTATTTTACAAAATAGTGAGGACTACTAAAACAACTTCTAGAACCATCATTTCACACCCCGACTAGTACTCGCTACATTCTCGTCTCCTGAGAAGAAAAATGGAACAAAAAGGAAAAGTGTGAGCTCAACTAGCCCAGTAAATAACATTATGACTAAGATAACATAGAAAAAATTATCGTTAGTCCTCAACAGGGGAAAATCTAATAGAATACAATAGACAACCAGTTTTAAATCAATATTCGCAGCGGAAATAATAATTCATTAGAAGAGTTAAGTAGAGAATGAAATCTACTATCTTCTATATATGAATTTAAAAGTTCATCAGTCGATATTTTATCCCTGTAAAATCAATCAATATATATCTAGAATCAAATATTCAACTTTACACTACAGGCCAAAGATATTCATCAGTTGGTCATGTTAATCTAAACGCATGTTCATCTTTACACTACGGGCCAAAGATATTCATCAGAAATCATTCATCTTTGCACTACAGCCCATAGATATTCAGTAATATCATCATTTAGGACTGAGGATGATGAAAAATATTTTAAAGAAAACGAATCCAGTGAAGCAAAAGAACAAATATTAGGGATTCGTATTGCAGTTTTATCCCAAGTTCAATAATACTCCATAATAACAAATTTTGAAGCATAATTCAAAAATAAAGATCAAAACATGGATACAATCAAAGATAGTAACCATAATAGACATCTTGGACAAAAAGAAGAAAAAAAAATCGGTGAATTTATTTTTCGGTGAATAGTGCCGTATTCGTGAATAGTGCCGTATACGTGAATAGTAACCCCGACACAAAAAGTTTTAAATTTGATAAAAAGTTCAGACCAATATTTTGGCATAATGATATTGAAGAAAATAATATCATTTAAGAAAAAAACAACATCCCTTACCTCGAAAGAATAGTACTTCTGACTGGAATACTGAATATAGTGCTGAATGGAACTTGCACCGTATAACAAAACTCAAAGTATCAAAATACTTACAAGAATACGCTCAATATATCGAGAGAGAAAAAGATAGAAGATTTCAGTTTCTGGTGTGCTTTTCAATTCTAACCTAAGCACCCTATTTATAGGAAAATGCTTAGAACACCAAAGTAGAAAATTTAATATAATATTAATATATTATATATAAATTCCTACGCACACATTCTAAGATCTGAATTGAACCATGCTTGACAACAAATAAGCCCCCCAAACATATCAAAAACAGTTTTTCTTTTAAAAAAAATTAAAACTTTTAAAAAATAATTATTTCGGAACTTCAGAACTTCAATAATTCATAATAAATAGCCCTTTTATTAGAAAAATTCGAACCTCATGTCCTTTTCATAGGAAATTTCATTATCTACAACTTTGCATAAGAAAGTGTTCTCAAATTCCAAACAGAAAATTGACCGAAATCCACAAACGGGAGATTGTACTAGGCTATAATCAAATTTCAGTCAAGAAATGGGGTCCACCGACACACAAAATATGTGTTAATCATTTAATGTAAGAAAAATACTCTTCCTCCTCATATACTCATATATCCCACATTCATTATAAAAATATCACCATTATTATATTATTAAAATATAATAATATATTTAAATAAATTATTTTATCAAAAAAAGATAAAATATTAATTTTCAACAATTGTCACATTAAAAATTTTCTCCATCTATATCAACATAAAATAATTATTTTCCTCATCATATAAATCAATAATTAATTTTTCACAAATAATATTACAGAATCACTAATACTGACAATCAGGCAGTTCCCAGGAAAGAGGGGGCTTTCCAATAAGGATTTCTCGTTACTGGCGCGCAATTAGGTGACCAAATTTCTCCTTAGACAGAACTTTCTAGACATTGCCAATAATGTTATCTAATAATATTATTCAGATAATATGAATTATTGCTCCGATAATGGAAAATACTGTGTAGTGACAATTATTGAAACAACAATAATATAAAATATCAACGTAGCAATTATTGAATCAATAAAATAAAATATTGAATAATAATTATTATAACAATTATTGAGTAGTGCCTTCTTACGTAAAAATCAATAATTGGTGCAATATCGTGTGCTACTGTGTAATAACGCGTATTACTGTGTTTTAACCACCGGGTATTCCAACAGTATTAACGGTAACAACTACGCCATTATTTATAAAAACTCATACTTATCGTTTTCTTCATCCAATCCCTTTTCGTTATGGGGCCCATAAAAGGCTGCGCCGTCGTATGAATATTCCCCGACAGGAAGAATATTCCACGACCAAACGAATATTCTCCGACAATAATGAATATTTTATAACCACTTGCTTATTTGAAATATTTGCACATTTTACCCATAACTAACCACATTAATCAAAACAACCCTTACTATTTCAAAATAATAAATAGAGGAAATTCAATTTTATTTATAAAAAGTTGGGGTCTTACAATTTTGTAATTAATTTTTAAATATTTATTGAATTAAATAAATATTTTGTTAATTTATTAATTGAATTAAATAAATATTTGATGGAATTGTGGTAGATTAATATGATTAAATGTGTTACATTGATTAAATTTAATTGTTTTGAGACGACATTGATGATGCTGAGGTGACAAAATGACCATTTTACCTCTCTTGAGGTTGTCTCCGGCTTTGGCTCAGTTGTAGCAGTCTTTTCTCAAGGTTATCTTTGAGATTGGCATGTTTGTAGACTCTAACTGTCCTCAGGGTTATCTCTGAGGTTGGTTTTGGGACGAATGAGAATTTTGTAATTAATTTTTAAATAATTATTGAATAAAATAAATATTTTGTTAATTTATTAATTGAGTTAAATAAATATTTGGTGTAATTTGCTTACAATAAAAGTTACCACGCAAGTATCGGCATGCCTCCTTACGAAGCGTTGTATGACAGAAAGTGTAGAACTCCATTATGTTGGGATGAAGTTGGTGAACGCCTAACTACTAGGACCAGAATTTGTGCAATAGACTGCTGAGATTGTCAAAGTGACCAGGACAAGATTGATAGCTGCTCAGGACAGGCAAAAGAAATATGCTGATCAACACCGATAAAATAAAGAATTTGAATCAGGCAACTACATTTTCTTGAAAGTGAAGGGAAAGATCCGATTTGGTAAGAAGGGAAGATTGAGCCCGAGTTTTATTGGACCCTTTGAAGTTTTGCGAAGAATTGGAGAAGTCGCGAATGAGGTAGCCTTACTTTCCGGTATTAGAGCATGTCCATAATATTTTTCATGTTTCTGTGTTACGACCGTATAAGCCCGATTACAAGCACGTTATAGAATATGAACCCTTACAATTTGAGAAAGACTTATTTTATGAAGAAGTTCTCGTTCAGATAGTCGACAGGAAAGAACAAGTGCTCAGAAAGAAAGTAATACCTTCTGTTAAGGTAATTTGGAAGAACCACAACACTGAAGAAGCCACGTAGGAACTGGAAGAACAAATGATAAAAAATTATCCTCATTTATTTGCTTAATATGTGTGTAGCAATTCCGTGGACAAAATCTTTGTAGGGGGGAGAATGTAACGAGACAAATTAAGTAAATCTTAATTCTGGGGATAGAATCCTTTTAAGAGGGGAAAGATGTGACAAATAAGAATTTTATAATTAATTTTTAAATGTTTTTGAATTAAATAAATATTTTGTTAATTTATTAATTGATTTAAATAAATATTTGATAGAATTGTGGTAGATTAATTTAATTAAATGTGTTACATTGATTAAATTAATGTGGAATAATTTTTGGTTCAAAGTGTGAATTTAATTAGGATAATTAAATTAAATTAGTTATTAAATAAATTTAAGGTTATTTTAATTAATTAGAGATTTATTGTTTTGTTATAAATAATAAATGAGAATTTTAATTATGTGACGAGGTGATTTAATGGGTAATATTACCTTTTATTTAATTGAGTTAAATAATATTATTTGATTAATTAAAGTGTGACAAATAAACTATATAATAAACAAGTTAATTAAAATAATGGGAAAAAGATTTAAATTAGAATAAACTAAACATGGACTTGAGGACATTGGAGCAGTTAAGGCCATACTGCACTTAACCGCTACCCATGTACGCACCAGATATATTATACGCATTCTTTTATTCATTCTTTCAAGTCTGGAGAATATAACTCAGACATTGAAGAAAAAGAAGTTAGAGAATTAAGAAGTTTCTTTCAAATTCTAGCAATCTAAACAAATAATCAAGGGTAATTTCTTAATCCCAAGTTTCAATTCATGATTTTAATGTTTCTCCATAAACGTATATTTAAGTTATCAGTTAATTGAAATTCATAATTTATTTGTTAAAAACTTGATATTAGATGTTTATTAGCATGTATAGTTCAATTATATATGATTTGTATGTGTTTTAAAGTAATCAAATTCATGTAAATTTATTGGAATTTTGTAGTTTACATAGTAAGAACATATGAATATGGCCCATATGTACAAAAATTCATGCTTCAATCGCATATTAATCGGTGAATTGATAATTGATTATGGTTATACATGTAAAAACAAAAAGAACAAAACTTAAACAGACCAATTTGGTGTTATAACGAATCTGTAATTTGTGATTTCATGAAACTTGATGAAATTTTGAAAAATAACAAGAACTGTGAAAATTATGAGTTCAAATTCAGTTGTTTATGTGATTTATGTTGTTAAAAGCATGCTAAGAATGTTATAAAATGTTTATGTAAATTCAGAACACATACGGTGAAATTGAAATCGTTGTTTGAGCAAAGTTTTGGCCTAATTTAGCCATGTTATGTGTTTTTTCGACAAACTTCAGATTCTGGAACTGGCGCGTCGGCTGCAACGCCAGATTTAAGCTTAAAATCCGCGTTGTAGCGACAGAAGTAAGCCTAAAGTCCAAGCTGCAAGCGTCAGCTGAGCTGCAACGCCAATCTTAGTTTAAATGGTGGAGCTGTAGCGTTAGATTTAGTTCAAATGGTGGAGCTACAGCGCCCCTTGGCAGTTTTTCCTAGAAATGAGATTTTCAATTGTTTAAGTCCAGGAAATGTAATTGTAACCTAATCTAATGAACATGAAAATGTATTAAACATATAATGTGATGTTAAAATAGATTCTTTACATGTCAATGATGTTCTTACGTGTTTAATTGATAAGTCGAATGCGTATTTTACTCGTCATTCATGAAGTCTAATAATGTGTGAGAACTTATATTATAATCAGAGTTTAGCGAGAAGAGAATGAACTTATAATGCTAGTTATGTTATAATTAACTAGTATTGTGAATGTAAATCGTATGTAGGATTAATTTGAGGAACGCGAATAATTAACGTGTAATCTATGCACAAGGCAAGTTTTCTAACCCTAAACTTTATTTGAGCAAGTTTCTAAACATTACTCTTATGTTGAGCAAGTTCCATACCTTATCTTAATTATGATTACGCAAGTTTTCAAACTCTATTCTTACATTGAGAAAATTCTTACTCTATATTATAATTTAGCAAGTTTCTATTTCTAAACTTTCATTGAGTTAAGTTCTTAATTCTTATTATGGTTGCATCAGCTTCATATTCTTATTTTGAATTATTCAGAGTTTAATCATTCAAATTCATGATTCCATATGAAATGTTCTAAATCATTTGAAGTATTACTTTTGTTATATAATGTTCATTTAATTTTATAGCGTTAAGATTCAATTATTGATTTGAGTATTGATTTCAATATTGTATTGAAACATTGAATAGATAGTAAATCCTTATTGATTCAACTAATCCTTAGGTGATGATTATTGAACTCTAAATTACCCTTGAGATCAATCCAAACAAAACTTTCTTTGGTGCGAATCTCTAATGTTAAAGCTGAGATGAACAACCCTGCTACAGGGATTATATTACACGATAGCGTTAAGATGTTGTGCACATACATGGTACTAAGGTCTGATCCCCCAAGGTACAAGAAGTAAGGTCCATATAGTCTTACGACTGTTAAAGGTTTAAAGTAGAAATACTTGAAAGTCTGGGTCATAGCTCATGGTCTAGTGACCCTCAGATGTACTTTTGATTCATGTTCTAATCTTGATTCAAAAGCCGAGCTTTCTTTTGGTTCAATACCCATTGTTTATTCGCATGTTATTATTATTGTTATTGTAAACTTTTGGGCAATTGTTGCTCACTCTTAAATAATATTATTGCAGCTAAGATTGAAAGAGTTGATGAGCCATCCACAAGTAAGGGCAAGGGCAAAGCAAGCAAATGATGAAGACTTATTTAATATTTGAGAATGTTTATATTAAGACTTATGATGTGATGTTTAAGACTTATTTGTTTATGATGTTTCCGCACTTGATGTATTAAGGTTAGATAACCTGAGATTTATTTGTTAAAGTTGTTGTAACCCTTTATTGGGAAGATTTTATTTCAATTTTATTGCTATCATTATTATGGGTAGTTAGATGTTAATTATATTTTGTTGAGTGAACACCAAATCTGTGGGAAGTTTGAGTACCTAGATTTGGGGGTGTCACAGGGTTTGACCTCCTGGGTTGACTATGGGCTTTGAACTTGATCTTCCGGGGTTGGAAACTTGGATCTCTCGAGGTTATCTCTGGGGTTGGAAACTTGATGTGACTTCCAAGGTTGCCTCTAGAAGACGATTCTGCCCTCCTGCAGGTTTGGTAATAGGAATGCAAAATTTCGAGTGTCTACAGATGCCCCTCTTTATCATGTTCATGCAATGCAATGACATGGATAGGATAAAGACTAATAGACACTTGAAATATGATAAACTTAGGATGATGCAAATGTAATGCAGCATGATGCAATATTATGCTAAATGTTATTGGAATGATTTCCAACAGGATGCGATAACTGCTTGCTCCCACCACTTCTGTTGAGGGATGAAGTTTTCAATGATGGCTCTGTGAACTGCTTTGACGTCTAATTGAAAGATAGTTTACAAAGCTCTCATTACCAAAATCTCCTGATGCAACGCTGGGGTTGTCGTCAGCGGTTTGAACTATCTGTGACGCCCCCAAAATTAGGTATACATCACCCTATCTTGGGTCGTCAGATACATGGTACAAAATTCAAATACAACTTACTAATACAACTGTCGTGTACAATACGATAAAACATAACTGTGAGTTTGAATACAATTATTGTCTACTAGAGATTATACAAACTCAAAAGGAGTCCTCATTACAATTATTAACACACTATTTCACAGAATAGTGAGGACTACTAATGTTATCCTCTGGATCGTCACTCCGTTCCCCGACTAGTCCCTGCTATGTTCTTATTTCCTAAAGAGAACAGTGAAAGAAAGGGTGAGCTCAACTAGCCCAGTAAGAAATATTATGACTAAGATAATGCAGAATAAATTATCGTTAGCCTTCAACAGTGTTAAACTGATAAAATATAACAACATCAAGTTTAACTGCAGCGGAATAAGAAATCCATTAAAAGAGTCAAGTAGAGAATAAAATCTACTATCTTTTATGATTTAAAAGGTTTTTCATGACTTTTATCGCTGGGACTCAGCTTAATAAATAATTCACATCATCGAATCACCCCTGCACTACAGCCAAGGATATTCTTTAGTATCACGACCATAAATTATGCACACACTATAGCCAAGGACATTCGTGTATTCATTAATGGTCATGATCATGCCAACAACTGTCTATCAATGTACTACGAGCCAATGATAACTTTTACCACATCATTTGTAACATTACGGTCATGATTACACCGAATAATCCCTGGTCATAATCATACCAACTCCATTTAGGCACTATAGGCCACAGATGACTTTCAACATAATATAAACATGAGGATGATGACAATGATATAAAATTCAATAAAACAAGTTCAAGAATTAATTTATCCAGGAACTAATAATGTCCAAATTATCAACATGATACTGCTTTGTAGAGTAAAATTCAAGAATGATCAGAAGAATATTTCCATGAAAAGATACTGGATGAAGCGCAAATATCAAGGATATTCTACTAATTTCATGGAGTATAGAAGTCAAAACTTTAACTAACTGAGTATAATAAAGAATGGAATAACAAAAGAAATCACCATGCATGCGGTACTTCGTATACACAGGTTATTTTAACAGAATAATAATAACGAAACCAGGTCAGGCAAATTTTGCACCGACAGGATGCTCCAATAGAATAATAAATACGGAACCAGGTCCGGTGTAAAACACACAGACATGATGTTCCAACAGAATAATAATAAAGACGGAACCAGGTCCGGTGTAAAACACACAGACAAGATGTTCCAACAGAATAATAATAAAAATAGAACCAGGTCCGGTGTAAAACACACAGACAGGATGTTCCAACTGATTAATAGAAGAATGTCACCAAGTATAGGGAAAACCGCGTATACAGGTTATTCCAACAGAATAATAAGAAATGGAATAACAACAGTTCTCTTCATGAATAAGAAAGAATAACACCCCTTACATTAGTAGGAGATTGAATACTGTAGTAGTGTAGTAACATAATACTCTTCTTCTATCTTATTCTCTCTATATTTTCTCTCTCTATAGCTTGAATGGATTCGTGAAAAATAATGAAGCACTAGGCCTCTATTTATAGAAGATTTCTAGCTTAGCACTTGAAATGTGAAAAGGCAAGTGGCTTTACGACTAGTGATGTGAAAAGAAAAGTGGCTTGACGCATGTAATGTGAAACACCAAGTGGTTTGACGCATGTAATGTGAAACACCAAGTGATTTGACGCTTGTAAAGGTAATTACTATTGACGAAGGTAATTACTATTGACGAAGGAACTCTTAGATGATGACATATGGGCCCCCCCCATAAAATAACCAAACTTACCACAAACGTCTCATAATAGACTCTTTATATACATCAAGGATTGAATAAATATTACCACAAATCATTTTATTTTTAATCAACACATATTTAATCTTTCAACAATTATTAATCATTTATAACTTGTTGTCTCAATTATTGATTTAATAATATAACATATTATACAGATGATATTGTGACAATAATTGAATCAATAATATAAGAGATATGATACAGCAATTACTGTAGCAATAATTGAGTATAGCTGAGTGACTTCTCACGTAAGCATAAATAATCAATACCGTGTGCTACTATGCAACCATGCGTATTACTGTACTTTTACTACCAGGTAGTTCAATAGTTTTAACGGTAACACCTCCGTCGTTATTTTCATAAAGTATTTTTGTCGTTTTCTCAATCCGACAATAATTCCATTGTGGGGTCCACAAATGATTGTGTCGTCGTACGAATATTCCCCGACAAAAAGAATATTCCCCGACCAAACGAATATTTTATAACAACTTGCGTACTTTGCAAAATTTATAAATATTACCCATAACTATAACATTATATCAAATCCACACCATAATTTTAAAAAAATATTTCGAGAAAATTAAATCTTTATTCATAAAATCTGGGGTCTCACACTGTCCATCAGTGCTATCTGAGCCTGATTTGATGACAAGTCGCAAAGATGTTTTCAAGATCCTAGTAGTGGAGGTTTCCAATTGTTGAGACCATCGGATATTGACATTGGCGTTGTCACCAACGTTCTTGATCCTTTGGAAATGCTTTCCACCGAAGACGTTCTTCTCTTTTGTGTGCGACTCTTGGTGATTGTTGATCTTTCATCCGGATGATGGCTTGGCTTTGTTGCCACCATGGGATGTTTCTTGCCATTACGTTGGCACTATCATCATCGTTCTGACTTTCTATCAGGTCAATGTTGATAGTTCCTCTGGGTATAGAGTTTTGATTGCTGGGGATCTGTATAGGCAAATTCCATCATCGGTCCTCCCCGATGAAAATGGTTTTCCATGGTTTGTATCATCAGACTTCTCTAATGCTTCGCTAGTTTTCCAACAGCTTGCAACATCAGATACCCTGATCTTCATTGAAGTAGCTTTTAACGACTTACATCACCGGATCATTTCAGGTGCTTCACTGGAGTTGTCGCCAATGACTTGCAGTGTTAGGGATGTTTGACCCTCGTTGAAGTAGCTTTCAACGGCTTACATTGTCCATGATGTCTGAAATCTCCACTGTGGATGTATTTCTAACGAGCTACACTCTTGACGTGGTTGAATGTTTTTAATTGCAATTGTTGGGTGTAATATAATTAAGCACGTCACACAAGTATACATGATCAACAAGTAATATAATGATAAGTTAAGTATCATTCCCACAGAGACAAGAATTAATTTTAATCTAACAATTACCAGCTTTGTATTATTTCAATTTTATTAAACTAACCGAATTAATGATTGAAAATAATGAAAAACTAACAAATAAAAATCAAAACAAATCAACACAACTAATTACCACAAATTTTAATCAGATAATGGAGAATTAAGCCTACAACTTCACTTTATGCTTCACTCATATTATCACACTTCTTTTCAATCCAATTAACAATTCCAGTTCATTAATGAAGAATACAAAAGTAGAATTAGCCATCTCTCAATGCACTAACACCATATCAACTTAAATTCACAGATGATAGAATTAAGCCAAACATTCTAATTAACTAATTCACTATATCTCAATGTGAATTAAAATTAAAGAAGGTTTAAATTCCAAGTTCTTACATAATTACATGCGATCTTAGGTATATCTCTATCATAAACATACATCATGAATTCCATCAAAACGTAGAAATCACAAACACATGCTATTATGACTAAGTTTAGACTCATATCTCATCTCTCGAATCCATACAAATCTATATAAAATTGGTGATCAAGCAATTCATAATTTACGCACAAATCATAATAGATGAACTGAATAGATAGCTTTATTGAATTGAAATCAAAGCATGATAATCATCGTTACACTTAAAGATCCATTGTAAGCTTAATAAGATAATTTAGTTCATAACTAATGAATTAAACACTGGATAGAATAAAGAAATCATCATCCCAACTACATAAACTGAAATAAAAGAACAAGAACAGTATAAAACCACCCTTCTCTTCACTCAATTCTGCAATCTTCGTGCTCCTTGTTCCTTTGCTCTACTCCTCCACAATATTCTCTAAATTATGGCTTCAAAGTTGAAATTGATGATTGTATGATTAACTGATTAATTGAATAGCTTAAGTCTCTGAAATAGTAGCTAATTAGGACCTCTTTCCAGTCCCAATTGCATACAAAATCATTCCGTCCACGCCATAACAATATTAGAATTGTAATAAAACTCCTCTTCTGATCCGCGTACCCTCGCCCCAGCGGGGTGTTAAGTTTCTTTTTGTCACGTGTCCACCTCCGCCCCGGCGGGTGTTTCCTTTGTTAAATAGCCCGCCCCTGCAGGGTACTATAATGCAGTTTACTGTTTTCCTTGCTTTTCATTCCAATTCCCGCCACATTGCCACCATCATACCTTAGCTAACACATACTGAAACCTGCAAACAAAACAAGCACAAACACATACAACTATACTAAAATAGACAGATTTAACACTTTTTAAGTCCAAATAGGAACCTGATTCGTAGGTATGAAACCCACTCATTAAATTCCCCCAAACTTAAACTGTGCTAGTCCTCGAGCACAACAATATGCAATGCAATATAGCTAACTACATGACTACGAATCCAGTTATCAAAAAGAGCACAGTTTATTCAAATGCCTCAAAGAAACTATAAAAGACATGACAGCACATCATACCAAGATAAATCAATAACTTCATATCAATAGCCAAATCTTTTCCTGTTATAACTGATATAGTTCGTGTGTGCTTAACAACCATGCTAACTGACACAAAGTTAAATAAAACACATAATATGCCTCTTTAAAGGAATCATACAACATAAAGTCAAGAAATCCCAAAAATAAGCAAATTCCGGCTAAAACCAAACAGTTACCAAATCTAGAAGTAAAAATGGGATACTTATGCTTTATTTATTTACATACAGGGGCTTTTCCGCTCTTTTACCTATTTTTATTTTTTATTCTACTCATGAATGTGCAATGTCTAGTAATCTTAGGATTTTCAGTACTACCCCTTATCGAGCTTTCAACCAACGACTCCTAAACTGTAAGGCTTTAAGGCGCTAGGTGTAGAGACATCCCATCGGGCGTACTTACTCAAGTAACAAAGACTACAAAACTAGACTAGCCACGATGTTTATTCATACATTTATATATATATATATATATTCTTTTTTAGATATATCCCAAATTTTCCCCTAAACTTAGGCTTATGTCTAATCCTAGCCATCACTACCTATTCACGAATTTTATTCATTCAGACTAGCATTATCCTTAAGAGTTCAATTATATGCCAATTTAAATCCAATCAGTCAACAAAGTTGTTTCTTAATATGTTATCCTGATTATACCAGTTTCAAACAGACAAAGATATAAATCATGATAAGAAATTACATCAAAGCCTTGATAGTCAATACTAATCTTGGCCCAAACAAACTTTAACCATTTAACAGCGAGAATTATGCAGATATGAACTAAATGCAACACATAAATAGTAAACTAACTAATATTTTTGAGATTTTCAATTTTCTATTTTTTAATAACTCAACAAAAACATAAACATAAAACTATTTACAACACTAAACTACTAACTATGTAAATAGAACTATATTATACTAATAATGCAAATACATGAATGCAAACATAAAATAGTATGAACTAACTAAATGCAATTAACACAAGAAAACTAACATACTCAACAGAAATAACAAATTAGATAAAACTACTAAACTACACTACTGTTCCCTCAAACTTATCAGACACAATGTCCTTATTTAGAAAATAAAGCAGGAAAGTATAAGAGGACTTCCCTGTAATAGCTAAGCAGGAGGTGGTGGAATCTCCTCAACATCAGAGTTAGATGGTGGATATCTTGGAAGTGGCAGTGGATTCGGAAATTGGTACTGGTCTGTAGTGGCGGGATCCATTCTTTGAAATGCTTCAGCCAATGAAGCATGTAAAGTGTTCGTTGTGGTAAATAGATGATCTTGTCTTACTGTAATTCTCTTTAGATTCCTATCTTCTTGTCTATCTCGATCATCAATGTGTCGCTCCAAGCTGCGGAATTGGGTGCTGAACATATACTTTGTTAACTGAATATTCCTTGTAGCCTTCTCCATACCCTCAGACATCTCATCAGCCTTAAATTCATCATCCTCAGAGGTATCTTCTATCCTCCTCCTCCTCAGGAGCATCGGGAAATATAAATTCTAACCCTCTTGAATGTGACTCCCCTCCAGCTCATATATTGAATATCTAGCAATCATGTTCGAATTAAGTAGCTGGAGTGGATGCTTGTACGTGCTCATCTGCCGACCATCTAACCCTGACTATCTACACAGTCCACAGATAAGTGAGGGGTGTGGCAATCCCCTGAGAATTTTCCGTGCAAGCAATGCCTGATTAAGAAGTTGATGATGACACCGATATCAATATCAAAATCCTTCACTATGGCATATATGAGTAGAACCTTTTCTTTAGTCACTTCACTGGTATGTGTCGATGGAAATAGCTTCGCGTAAAGAAATGCATACCAAATCTTTCCATATAAACTCATATCTTTTTTCATGAAAAGGGTTCCTCCTTTTTTCTGTTTCGCCCATGTAGTGCTCGATTTTGATATTTCATTAAGAATCTGATCGTAGTTTGGGTTGTTGTCTCGCAGTTGGACATACTGACAAACTTTTGGGGCTCGCAAGTTGTAAAATTCATTGACCGCCTCTAGACTGAATGAAACTTGTTTGCCACGAACAGATGCCACAAACGGTGATTTATCCTCTGCATTAGCATAAAATTCTTTCACTACTACCACCACTGCAGGTTCCGGCTAATCAGTAAATGTATCCCAACCCTGCTCATTGATTTGTCGCCACATGTGTTCATCAATTGAATCTGGCCTTAAGCCACTTTCCGGTGTCAATGCTTTTGGTGTGAAATAATCGTATTTATCAGCCGCATAGGCATTGACAAATTTTGTTTGTCGAAGCTACGTGTTGGTGGCAATGAACCTTCACCACGTTGATGTTTCACATGCGTTTTTGGCGTCATTCCACACTGATTCAATTATCAAATCCTCCAAACTTTCTATTGGGAAATATCTCAAACACTTAGTGTACATAACAACTCACAATGCCCCAAATTAAAGAATGAAATCCAAATATGAGGAAAAATTGATAAGAGTTGCTTACCTACATTGATTTATGTACTGTGTAATGAACTTGCAATGTTAGTTAACCAATTTCTAAGTTTCCCCCTTCCTTCCTTTCTTGCAACCCAAAAATTAAGGAAACCCTAGGTTTCTAATATCAAAATCAGAGGATTTGGTGTACAATAGGTGTGTATGTTATGTGGAATGGATGGAATGTGAGTTAGGTTTATATAGAATGAAAGTAGTGATCGAATTTGATGGAAATTGTGTGTTAGAGATGGAGTTCGTGGGTAGAGAGAGGCATTGGATTGGGTTAGAAGAGATAGAAGTGGAGTAGACACGATTGTGCAGAAGGTTTATAAAATGGATTTTTCGTACCCCCGTCTGGGCGGGTGGTATTTTGCCTTAAAAGGCCCGCCGGGGCAGGTAGATACAGAGGCCCCCCCCAGCCAGGGTGGGCATGTCAGGCTATAAATAGACCAGCCGGGGCAGGATATGTGATTTCTGCAGAACTTTAGTTTTTCAGCTATTTTAACCCACATACGTGCAAAACTACATCATCAATCCCTGAAATCCAATAAAAAAAATTCAAGTTAAGTACATGGAGTTTGAGCAAGAACGCTATACATTACTATAATAACTAACTAATTACCTAAGAATTGCACATGATTGAACTATGTAATACTAAAATTATTAATTAAACTACGAATTAAGTGACATGAAACTAAAGTACTATTTTGACAAGAAAATTGGGTTACCTCCCAATGAGTGCTTGTTTTTGAGTCTTTCAGCCTGACTACTCCCTATGTCATGGCGCATTAACAATAGTGATTGTGGTGGCTTGATTGTCGATGTCACCACCCCAATAATGCTTTAAACGCTGCCCGCTGACTTTGAATATTTCAAACGGATTCTAGCTATAGAGTTCAACGGCGCCATGTGGGTAGACTGTCTTGATAGTGAATCGCCCTGACCATCTTGATTTGAGTTTCCCGAGAAATAACCTCAATCGTGAGTTATACAATAACACATATTGGCCCAGTTCAAAATCCTCTACAAAATCTTTGGATCGTGCCACTTCTTGACCTTTTCCTTATACAGTTTAGAGATTTCATATGCTTGCAGATGAAACTCATCCAGCTCATTAAGTTGCAACAGTATTTTCTCACCTGCAACTGTTTGATCAAAATTTAACTTTTGAATGGCCCAGTATGCTTTATGTTGAAGTTCAATTTGTAGATGACATGCTTTCCTGTAAACAAGTTGATACAAAGACATCCCAATTGGGGTCTTGTATGTTGTTCGATAAGCCCATAAAGCGTCGTCTAACTTTAGAGACAAGTCTTTTCTGTTCGGATTCACCACTTTTTCTAAAAAAAAATTCACCTCTCTATTTGAAACCTCAGCTTGGCCACTCGTTTGGGGATGGAACTTCTGAGGATCACAGGATGATCTTACTGAAGGTTTTGGAAGAAGCCTACTTGCCAACATCAGTGGATGTAGAAAATTTTCAACATTTGATTGATCACATTTTTAACAACAATGTGATATCTTTCACTGATGATGATATACCGCCCGAAGGGACCGGTCATTGAAAGCCATTACACATTGCGATTTTGTTCTCCGGGTACATGCTAGCTGGAAGTCTTGATAGACAGAGGTTCGTCTCTGAATAAATGTCCTTACGCTACTTTACTGAAGATGAATGTCAATCTCAAACGGATTCAAAGTAGCCATACAATCATCAAAGCTTTCGACGAAGCCCGCCTGAAATTAAGTTAGAGAGATTGAGCTACCAATTGAAATTGGTCCCCATACATTCTACGTATCTTTTCATGTGCTCAAAATAGATTCAAGGATACAACCTACTATTGGGAAGATCGTGGATTCTTATGGCTGGGGTCAGTCCCCTCCACTCTTCATAAGCAATTGAATTACATCATGAATGACAGCCTATTCATGGTAAATGCTTGAACCGGAATGTCCTAAACAAAGTGACATACCCCTCATCAGTTTTGATTCAGAAATTGAACCGGTCAGTTTTCATGCCTTGGAGGTGAGCAACACTCACTACCACCCTATTGGGGCACCACCTCTCACACCCAAGATTTCTGCTGAAGTAATGTCGGCTAATTAAGAAATGATATCTTTGGGATATCAGTCGGGACAAGGGCTGGGCAAAAGTCATTAGGGTATTAAGAACCCGATTCAAGTGATCAGTCAAACTAGGATAGCTGGACTGGGCTATTCTGCCAGTTCCAGTCAAAGGAATCCACATAAGCATCATCAGATTCCTCTAGCTTCAGTTACACGACAATTGTCTTCACCTACAAATCCTGAGTCCGCACAACCTCCTGTAAAGGTGCCAATCAACGTAATGGCTATGTTATTTCCTAAGACGATACCGGTAAAGGAGAAATAAGTCTTTGTTCCAGACCCCAGAGTGGAAGAGGAGGAACGAAGAATTAAGAAAGACATCGTCAGAATGATGTCAGGCATACACATCATTGTCCATGATGAACATACAAACAAATAACCCCAAAAGATGATTGCCCAGATGTAATGGTCATCATTCGGGAGAAGGAGGACAATGACAATCCCTCCATCACTACAGTCCACCAAGACTTTGCCCTTGAGAATTGGATCAGCACTCCTTGCATTGGTCTGCGAGGGTAAAACGGGCAGGAACTTTTTCTGCCCTGTAGATATCATAACTGCTTACTTTTCTGTACAGTATGAGTAGTTGTTTTGTCAGTACATGCTAATACTATGTATGATCAAACCATTTCATATATACTAAGTGAAAGTATATTTTGTTTCAGGACCCTGAATTTAGATGTGTCTGTACTTGCTGATAAGGTGCCTCATCTCCACAAGGATTGTAACTTTAATGTAGAGTTAGATTCAACCTTGATGGAAATACATGAGGACATTGAGGTACCTCTGGATTAAAGAATGGGTCGAAGACAAACCTAAACCCAACCTTGATCAAACCACTTCCTTCAATCTCGGAACCTTAGAAAGCCCTAACTCATGATACAACGTTATACATGTTTTAAAGTTTCCTTATGTTCATTGGATTAGGTTTGGTTAGGTAAGCATCTTCCTAAACAAGCAAAATAATATTTCAGTCTATTCTGCCAGTACCTCGTCGGGGCGAGGTTTTATACTGTGAATCATCTCGTCGGGGCGAGATCTACGTCGGGGAAAATATTTTGACTTGGAAAACTTCGCCGGGGTGAAGAAGCCCAGACTCAACTACTGTAGGTTCGCAATTGACTCTGCTTTAAGCCAAAAACTCCCAATTTCTTCAATTAAACAACAAAATAAACATGCCCATATGCTATAGACTTTACCAAAACATCATAACACATATACATAACCATTCTAACAATTTAAACCAATTAAACAACAAAATTCATGAATCAAATTCCAAGTTCTTGATATTTTTCCAATGTTTAACATGTTTAACGATTTTTTTCATTTCAGAATCGTTTCTAGACCAAATTGATTCGTTTAACTTTCAGTATTTTCGTATTCAACCATATTAACAATGTCTGCCATCAATTCATAGATAGCAACAAGTTTTAGTGTTCAATTTTTGACTCAAATAACAAGTATTTCATGATATTTCTAAGAACTTTTAAAACTTGTAAACATAGAACATAGCAAAGGCAATGTTAGCTCTTGAAGCTTGAAATGAACTCCCTCAATTGTCTGATTATACTCCCTCAATTCTCAGTAACACTCTCTCTAACTTAACTCAATCAACACTCTAGAAAATTGAATTTGAGAAGAGGAGATTGTTATATATAGAGAATATATTACTGTATACAAAACCATTGCCCAATATTTGAATTCAATGGAAGAAAGGAGAAGCTAATGGGCAATGAAGGTTTAGTAGAATAGTGGCTAACTACCCCCATCAACCCACTCCCCTTGCCATCATCACCATCATTTATAAGCTAGCTTGAGAATGGGAGGTAGACTAGGCTAATGGCCATTACACGTGAATGAGAAAAATGGGACAATGAAAATGGGACAAAGCTCTTTAAAACTCAGCATATGCAAAATGGCTACTAGCTTACTTATGCTTTTTACCTTTTCGATGTACAAATGTAACTTTAATGAGATAATATTATTACATTGTGATAAGTTGGGGGTACCTATATACATAATCATATAATCCATGTACATTTGGATAGTCCCAATAATATTTACTATAAATCTGAATATAATTTAGTTGGGTATTAGCAAACCATTATTACCATAAAACTTTATTATTTCAAATCCACATAAATGTTAAAGTAAATATTTAATAATAAATATTTATTTACAAAAAATTATTTCCTCCCATATATTTAAAATACACATTTAATTAACCCACAACACATCATGTTGTCACATAAGCTCATTTATGTAACTTTATTGAATTATATGATTCACCTAATTTTATCATATAGTTTTATATATCATGTAATCACATTGTAATGTCACACCTTATTTTATATTAAATGGATGTAGCAACTTTATAACATATGATCACACATTACTTATTATTGTACATAGCAATAATATTAGTCTATCATACCACTTCAATTATTTACTCATTAATATGTTATTTGTAACATTCCAGAATTTTAAAGTGTAATATTAAATATTTATTGATTTATATAAGTATTTAATGGATATGTTTATTTGTTGAATAAATAATTAAATATTAAATATTAAATATTTATTTGCAATATTAAATATTTAATGAATTATATAAGTATTTAATAGTTCAATTTGAGTTGATGTGGTTTAGTTAATTATTTGTTGAATAAATAATTAAGGAGCTAAGAAAATTAATTATTATGAGATTATATACCAATTTAATTTAATAAGTAAGCTATAGAGCTTATAGTGATTTAAATAAATTATAATATTTTAAATGGGAAATTATAATTTAAAATATTAGTTGGTCGAATAAAATTACAATTATAAAAGAAATTATAGTTATGTGATATTAAATTATTTGCTAAAGTAATTTAATAGATTAATGTTTTAATTTATTAATTAATTAAATAAAAGTGTGACTAATAACCTTGCTATAAAGGATTTATTAAAATAAATTAAAGGACTTTAATTTAGTTTTTGCCAAACATGTTTTATTGCATAATAAGTCTTTAATCTAATGATGTTTTAGCAAACAAGGTATAAGGATTAATCCATTTGTTTTAGTTAGACTTACCAAACAAGGTGTAAGGATTAAAGAGTTATTTTATTAGCTTAACCAAACAAGCCTTATGACTTTTGATTTTCAAAATTTTATAACTAATGTCAGTTAAAATCATATACTTAATATCTATATTATTATTATTATTATTATACGTTATATGATAATACGTAAACTAGAGTTGGGAGAAGAGAGAAGAAGAAGAAGAAGAAGAAGAAGAAGACAGAGAAAATTTGAGAAAACTCTATAGAGAAAGTGAGTGATTCTAACAGGTTTTTGAGAAAGGAATTGGAGAGAAGAAGCTTGAGAATAACCATCATCTTCTTAATCAAAAGTAGGAGCTTAATCTTTTGTTTAAAAGTTAGTTTTCTTCTTCTTCCAAAAAGTTCTCTGTGAAATTTTATAAAAGATAAATTGATGGTGTTTATGGTTATATGATAAATTATTGATTATAAAATGATTACATGAGTTTATATATATGATTATAGAGAAACTAGTTCATGTATGTATGTGTTTTCTGAAGAAAAATCATATTACAAGTGTTTACATAAAAATATATATGAATATGGCTTAATTTAAAATAGAAATTAAGGTTTAATTAGTTGTTAAATTGATAAATTGATTATGGAAATTGATAGGGTATGTATAATCATAACTATGATGTTTTAAATTTCTGTTTTGATTGAAAAACAAAATCACAGTGTTGATTTTCATTAAAAATGTCAACAATGGAGTTTTTGCCAAAAACATTGAAATTGGATGTTGTAAATTTGATGTTTATGTTATTCTATGAGTAGAAACATGTTAGAAGTCTTCACAATATGTTCATATGAAGTCTATACATGTATTACATGTTAATCAGTCTATTAGATTCGAGCTTTTAGGCTAAATTGGCTTTTTCTTGTACTGTTGCCGAAGCTGTCAGTCGATACTGAAGTTTTACGTCGCAGCGCGGCCCAGCAGTATAAATATCACACCGCAGCGCTGGTGCCATGCCGCAGCTGCCAACCAATGGCATGTGACCTAAGCCGCAGCGCCAACTCAGCGTTACAGCGCGAACCACAGGTGTAAACTGTGGCGCCGTAGCGCGAAGTTAGCAGAATGTTCTGACAGTTTTGTTTAAGTATACAAATTTTGAAAATAAAGGTTATGTGTTAATAATATGAATGCTAAATGATGATTTCAGTAGTATTAAACTATGAATGAGCATGTTATCAAGTGTTAACTAGTATTAACATAGTTTGATTATGTGAATGGTTGATTTGACCTACATGATGTATATATTTGTTTATATAGATATAAAATGTTGGTGATGACTAATTATGTCATGATGACATATGTATAGGGTATTGATTCAAGTTGTAAGGTTTAGCTTGTGCTAAAGGCAAGTTTTCTAACTCTAAAAATTCGTTGTACAAGTTTAATTTCGTTGAGCATATTATTGCCTTTTAATTCCATTTCAATTATATAAGTTGCTAACTCTACACTTTCGTGGAGTTAGATTGTTTATTATTGATAAAGCTCTTATATTTATTGGTTCATGAGGATGCAAGTATTCTACATCTTACATCTTATTATTGAACAAGTTTCTTTAATATGTAATTCGTTAGTTAGCATGTGAGTCACTGTATTCTAGTGATGAGCAACTTTGTCGTTCAATTTACTATTCATGATGCATGTTTAGTACTCAATTCCTCAATAACCTTGAATGTTACGATTATTCCATGCTTATGCTATTAGATTATTCCTAAAGCATTATAGTTAATTTACAAATATCAATTCAGTTATGATTATTCCATAGCATACAGTTATTTCTTTTGTAATTAACTAATCCTTAGTTGATTACCGTTGAATTCTATATTACCCTGTAATGTATCCAGACCAAACTTACTTTGGTGCGAACTTGTATTCTAGATACTGAGATGAACAACTCTTTTAATAGAGGTTTACGCTTAGTGTTGAAATGGTTGTGCATAATACATTGTACTAAGGGTTGATCCCCCTAAGTACGTGGAGTCCTTATAGTTTTATGACGGTTAAAGTTAAAGTTGAAAGATTACTTATAACTGTGGACATGATTCGTGGTCATTAGACCCTCAGTGAATGTTATAATTTTCAGAAAGTTAATAGAATATATTGTTCAGTTCTATTGAGCCTAATATTAGCAGTAGATGTAAAAGTTTAAAGATTTACTTATTGTTATTTCAAGTGGGCCTTGTTTGCTCACTCTTTCCTGTAAAATTTCTTACAGCTAAGGTTGAAACGGGTGACGTACCTAGCACCAGTAAGGGCAAAGGAAAGATTAATAAATATTGAAGACTTGTAATAGTTTTGATAGTTTACTTTCAGACTTTGGTTTAAAGATTGTAATAAAGTTTATTTCATTTTCGCATTTGAATGGTTGTTGTTAAAAGTTAGATAACCTGGGAGATTTTTATTTAAATTTAGTCCTGTATGGGCAGGTTTTATTATTCAATTTTATTATAATTGGGTAGTTATAAATGAATGTTTTGATTAAGTGAACACCAAATCTTGAGGAAATGAAGTACCAGAATTTGGGAGTGTCACATTATTACTCATAATAACATTTAATTTAAGAATATAGATTAATCCTTCCACTCATTAAATCATTCCTTCATTAATTTAATTAATGAATTTTTTAGTCTTCCATTATGCCACGCTAGGCAATTCCCGTAAGCTTTAAATTTAGTTTTTCATTAAAACCTTCACATTCCTCAATTATTATAAATTTAATTTAATTTAATTGAGTTATCCAATCTCATGCCACATAAATATTTATATTAGAATAAATATTCACACATTTATTAATATTATTTATAAAATTCACGGGTATTACAAAAACTACCGTTCGAGTAGGCATCGAGACAGTCCAGTGATCAACCGTTGTCAGCTACTAGCAGGGTAGGTGTTGGTCAATTTTTCAACTAATAATTAAGCGCAAGTATACGTGGTCAATGAGTAATATAATGAGAAGAAAGTTGTCGAACTCACGAGGAATTATCTCTAATGATTTATCAAGTACTAACTTTATATCGCCTCAATCTTATTTTAACAATTAATTAAAGGGATAAAAGCTAAAGAGTACAATTACGCTACAAAACATAAATAGATAGTTAAGGAGCTAAGAACACAATATCCCCACACAAGCATTTGTAGAACATTTGGTGTGCAATGCTTCATTTACATCTCCTAACTATCCAATTGATCATAATGGTCACAACGAATTGTCAACCGAGAATTCATTAGTATTCATATGCCTCTTCCAAGGTTCATATAAGCATATCCTCTCTAGATCCACCCAAAAGGGAATAGAATGAAAAGGAACATCCTAGCTACATAACCCATCATATTCCTATGTGAATTAACATTAGACAAGGAATTCAAGCTTAGATTCTCAAATTGGCTACACATGGCATTTAGGTATATTCCTATCCTACACACAAATAATGTATTCCAACACATGTAGAACAAGCATAATCACATTTCAATATATTCATGGTTTACATCTATAATCCATTTTCAAATTTCATATAGACTACCAAATTAATTACTAATTCCTTAGCAATTAAACATTAAACACAAAATATAGAGAACCAATTCATATGGTGTCAATCAAAGAGAAATTTATTCAATACAAGCTAAGCAAAGGGTTCAATTACATTCAAGGATCCCAAACTAATAAATATATAAAGGAAAAACAAAGAAAAGATAAAGGAGTGGCTTCCTCATTTTGGTAGATAAAACTCCATTAGATCACATCCATTGAAGCTCTTGAAGAACCATGACCAAAGGCCAAGGCCTCCCTATTTGATGTCTAGCCTCCCCCCTCTTCCCTTTGATATCAAAAATGAAGATAAAATGAAAAGAAGTGAAGGAATGAGGTAATGGGTCATTAGGTTAGGCATTTAAACACTGAAATCTATCAAAAATTTGTGTCAAGCTCTGCGGCGCCTTGATTTGGCTTGAAATGCGCGCTGCAGAGCTTCAAACAGGCTGACCTACTATTTCGGGGCACTGCAGCGCCAGAAATACACTAAGAAGGGGCGCTGCAGTGCAAGGCAAAAATCTGGAATTTTCACCTTTGACATCTGTTAGGAAAATAGCCTTAACGTCTTTATACGAACTCCGATTGAGGCGATTCAAGATGATCCGGAAAGAGGAGATATAGATCTACATTTTTCATTATTTGAGTTCTTTGAAATAATGGATAGAGAAATGCTCAAATTCGTTTTGAAGTGATTGTTATGCAAATGGCAAGCCAAAAATGTGAATCTAGCAACCCCAAATGTCGATCCAAGTGACATTTATTCCAATTCCTACAAAACAATGTAAAAACACATAAAACTAATACAAAATCATATGAAAATAATATAAAACCACATTATACAACAATAAGCTAAAAACACACATTAACCAAATGAAATACCTTAAGACTTACAAATTATCAAGGCAAAAAGTACTCAATACTTAGGTAATAAATTACTCATCAAATACCCCCAAACTTGAATCTTTGTTTGTCCTCAAGCAAAACACTAAGAACAAAAACTATAAAAATAAATTCTAACAATCAACTACTTGAGCAATGAATTAATAAGTTTAAACAATGGCCTTAAAGATGTTAAAACATGATAAGTCCAGAAAACTTTCAAAATGTCACAACATCTAGGATTTCAACTTTCTTGTTAGTCATACTTTGCTTAAGACCTTTTTCGTGTGTGTGTGTGTGTATCCATTTGCTCTAAAATAATTATAGCTCGGATAGGCTTATGCAACCATATTACCTTATAAAAGAAATAAACTTCAAAAACTACATGCTTAAAACATCATTCACCGCAATTATAGACAAATCAAACATTCCAAAAATTTGAGATCAAAGGACTCTTAGGTGAATGCATTTTATGCTCCATCTTACCCTAAGTCTGCTTTTATGGGCTAGTGCATTTTACGCTCCATCTCTACCCACCGCGAGATTTTTGATATATTTTTATTTCTACCATTTTTTTATAGGTGAATGCATTTTACGCTCTATGTCCCTAAGTATGTGTTTATGAGTGAGTGTGTTTTACGCTCCATCACAACCCACCACATGACCAATTTATAAAACTTAAGTATATTACTTCGAGTGATGTTTAAACGAGTTCTAGAGCTTATTGATATCTCCCACAAGCATCCGGTCATATAAGCCTTGTAATATCCTGAGTGTTTATGATAACGATCCTTAGAGAAGGAAATGAATGGGTTAAAGAATATATAATACTCAAAATATAATTGAGTTCAAGTGAATGTTGTGAAATAAAAACTATCAAGAATTGTTGAGAGGAACAGAAAATATAGAACCTAAGTTAAGGTAATACGTTGAAGTTGTTCTACAATAGACTTCTAAAAGAGACGAGATGAAAACTAGGTAAGGGAGATTTCGATGATTCCGAGGACGGAATTCTAATAAGGAGGGGAAAATGTAACGAATGTGATTTTTATAATTAATTAAAATATTTATTTGAGTTAGATAAATATTTTAGTTGATTTATTTATTGAATAATAAATATTTGATGTTGGTTGTTATGGCTTAATTTAATTAAGCGTTATAATTTGATAGATAATTTTATAATTGATGTGCATTTTATTATTAAAGTTTAATTGATTGTACTAATAAAATAATTTTAAATTATTTAAGTGTGACATTAGAAATATGTTATATGTCATAGTAAAGTAATAATAATATATAATGAATAGCCTAACCATTGAATTACTTAACTAATGATGGAAGAAGAAGAAGAAGAAGAAGAAGAAGAAGAAGAAGAAGAAGAAGAAGAAGAAGAAGAAGAAGAAGAAGAAGAAGGTAACTTCTAAACTTTTATTTAATCTTTGATTTTTTTTTGGTAGATTTATGTTCTAAGGTAGTAGATCATTCTTAATCTTGTTTGTATTGGTTTAATCTTGGATTATCAAGAATCAAACAAGAGGATTCGAGAAAGAAAATGAAATGGAAAGAAAATTTGAAGAAAAAAATTCGTAGGTTTTGAGTAATTGTGGACAGATCTTGTAAAATTCATACCTCTTTGGGTATAATGAGTTAGAAAGTGAGCCTTATATCAAATCAAAGATATGAAAGTAAGCTATATTCTGAAAGTGGAATCACATGAAAACTCTTTGTAGATTGTTTTAGTAAGACTAGTCCGAAGGGAAAATAATCTGCCAAGAAAATTAAAAAAATTACGGTTTCTGACTTTGAACAATTCATAAATATTCGTGTGTTTTGAATCTGAAGAAACTTTAAACTGAAAAGTTGTATATATGGAAGTTTACTAGCCAGTCTCGCGAGATTGAGCCATTTTATGGACCAGAACATGTCCGATATAAATTGTTTAGTAAGGATGTCCAGAAAATGAAATTTTCTAGACTAGTTGATGAATTACAGAATCTGGTTTAGATGGACAAGGGTCTGACTTTAAGGCCTAGATGAGGTTGTAATACACTGAGTAAGGGTTAATTCTATATAAGAAGGAACAAAAATGGACATGTAAAGAAGGAGTTACGTTAAAAACGAAAACAACGTTTTGTTAAAGAAATTGTGAAGATGAGTTTTATAATTTTGTTTGAATTAAGATTTTGGGTGATGGTATATTTTGATGATTAAAAATATGTTTTGACATATGTAATGAGTATAGATATGTGTTATCATATTCTATGCATAATTAACCATTTAAGATCAAGAGTTGAGATAAGTTAATGTGTGCACATAACGTGCTCAATAAAATGTCTAAGAGTAATAGTGTTTCTAAACTTTGGTATACAAACTGTCAAACTAATGGCTAATATTGGATATTTGAGTATAGATGATAATACAAGAATAATAATGGAAAGAAATCGAAAAGGGCAATTTTTGATTTTTGAAGGAAAATTAAACATGTAAATAATGTGTTGAATATGCATTTTTGAAACCAAAGTGGTATAATAAAATGGTGTGATATATGCACATTAAACTACAAGTGCGATAGTCTAGCATGTGTGGTGATGAAAATGAAAATAAAACCGAGTTGCATATAAAATAGTTAGATGTCTATAAAGACATTATAAAGGATAATAAGATAAAGTAAGGTCTTAGAATAAATTTGACCATGAGATTGAGTATTGATTTTATTTATTATCAATCTCACAATCAATGTAGGTTGTGCAAGGACGCGAAGTATTAGCTTGTCAGTAAAACGCCGATAAAGGCGAGTCTTTCAGTTTCTATTTGCTATGTGAACTTGGTGATTAGCTGTTTTAAATCTTTATTGCAAAGTGTATGATGTGTTATATGTATGTTGAATGTATGAAATGTTAAAGTCAACTTATGACTACGTTGATTGAGTAAAGCATGCTGATTGAGTAAGGAACTCAATCTTTATACTTGTTGTATGAACTGTAACATGTATGTTATGTCAGTCCAAGGTTTATGAGATATATGTTGAGCATGTTATTATGTGTTACGTGATGCATGAAAACTGTTAGATTTTGATGGGTTGCCGAGCTCAACCTTGCAAATAATCATTTTTGCAGGTTAAGGATTGAAGGTAAAACTATGTGCTACTTGAATGACGTGGATCAGAAATAATACACGGAGATTAATATTTTAACTAAAGTTGTTATTTCTTTATACCATGATTAAGATTCATGAGATGTACTAAATGTTTTATGATGTATAGTTTTATGTTGAGTTGTAAAGCTAAAGTTAGAGTTATCGGATTGAAATATAAATTTTTATATAATAATAGTGATAAAGCGAATCATAAAATAAGATTGATTCAAAGACATGTAGATGATAAAGGTTTTGATTCAAGGAATTAAAGTAAGAAGACATAAAAGTTTAAATTATTTCATATTTTATAATGTTTAGCATCGAATAATGATGTAAAATCAGAAGGTAGATGTGTTATTAACGACCAAAGTTGAGAATTAATTTGTATGAATTTTGGGGTCGTCACAGTTGGTATCAAAGTTGTAGGTTATAAACCTTAGGTAGGAGTACCGTAGGCTATAACCTTAGAGAAGGAATGTGAAGATAATGAAAGAATAAGCTCAAATAGAGTTTGAAAAATAAGAAGTAATTTAAGAAACGTATAGAGAAGGGATTAAAACATGCGTGAGAGGATTCAAAGAAAAATCTCGCAGAGTTATGGGGTTACCAAACTCCAATAATAAGAATGTAAGGTGATAATAAATAAACAATGTCTATAAGAAGAGAATGATAAAGAAGTTAAGAATAAAAGTTATAGTTAAGTATGGTACAGTTGTACTCTTTAGTAGTTGATGTATGGTATCTGGGCTAAACGATTCCTTCATAGAGCGGAGGTATATACGAACTAGCAACTCGAAACCTAGTTTGTTGGTTGTTTGTGGGAAACCACACAGCGTTCCATATTGAAACTATTAGAGACTCGATGTGTACCAAGTGTAGAAAATGGATGCGTATGATGAAAATGTGGTACTCAATTGGAATGTTAAGCAATGTAAATGAAGTTGGAAATTCTTAAAGCAGGAATTGTTATATAAACAAGAAGATTCAAAGAAGAATCTTGAAGAGATATGTAGATAAGAAATGGGAGTTACCTAACTCCAATAGCCAAGATAACGAATAATGTCGTAAATGAAAGGAAAAAAAGGGGATCGTAAAACAAAACGATCACGAGTTAACAAAAGAATTTTAAGAGAGATGATTATAGAATAAGATCATGACGTGATCAGTTTAAGTTATAAAAGAAAGATGGTCTGTAATGTTTGAATAATTATAGCTTAATGCTATGAAAATGGAGTACTATGAAATAGTACGAGATAACTCACGAGGAGTTATAGATGATGTGATACGAGGAATTCGTATCGAGAAAATAGCAAGTTAAGAGTAAGATAGAGTTAGGTGGGATTTCAATTGAGGACACATATGATAGCTGAGTTGTACAAATATTTGTATAGGCGAGGGTTTTGTGCTTGCACTAAGTTTATCATATTGATATTCATTGGAATGTTGGTGTCGCGCTATCAATGTATATGTGGCAAAAAGGTGATTCTTTTCTTATGTGTATGTTTAATAGTTAGAAACTATTAAGATTAGACATATATTATTAGGATTAGGCGTGATTCTTAAAACTAATATATATGGTAAGTTCGTGACTCATAATAATATGGTATATTTTGAACCCCTCAGTGAATGGACGCCTATGGTTCGACTAGGATAAGTTCTTAAACTCATATTATTGTGGCAAGTCCTGAACTTCCAATGTGCGGCAAGTTTGATGAACTGGGGTATAATTAAGTTATGAATGAAGAATTGAGGATTATGAGAATAGATAGAATTATTAAGGAATGGATCAGTATAGAAAGTGGAGACATAAGTTTTTCCAAATCTTCTAGCTATGCTAGACTTCAAAATTTTGACATCAAGCTAAATTTGCACTATGTGCCTTTTTTAAATGAATTTTTACTCTCAACACATGGTGACAAATGTTTATGTGTGGACTTCGGGACACTGACACATCGTTACCTGTTGAGATATGATATCACTAAAACTGATTTTCAAAGATTTTTGAACTGTTTAAAGAATAGTCTATGCTAATTGTTTCGGCTAGACGAAAATGATTTGAAAATATCAAAATATATTTTATATCATTAATACATCATGGAACCTGGTGCAAAGATGATAAAAACGATAGAGTTATCAATGCAGAATTTCTTAGTGTTGGATGTGATCTAAGGATCGTCAGCCCACTATAATATGATGTAGTATGACAAAGTAACAAAATGACAGAATCCTCAAATGGACTGTAAATACAGTGCGGTATCATGACGTCATAAAAAGATTTTTGAGATTTATTTAAGATATGAGAATATATATATATATATGTATATTTCGATTGATGTCCGAATTATTGTAGAAGTCTATGCTATTTGATTCAGCTAGACGATTATTGAAAGATGTTCATGAAATTCAAACGTTAATTGAAAAGTTATGCCAAACCAAATTATTTTGGGGCGGATTCAGATGTTGAAAAGCTGAGGTGAACAACCCTATAAGGGGACATGTTTTCGGGGACAATGGTTCCGAGCGTAACGCATATAGTCGTTACAAAACACTATATTGCGTCCCAACGTAGTGGTACAATAGGCTGGCCACCTAGTGTACGTGAGGAGGGTGTTTTCAGTCTTTGTGATTGATAAACACTCTAGTTTGCAGTGTGAAGGATTGAGTTGAAGCACTAGTAAACCAAGAATAGAGTTCACGGTCTTGTGACCCCTCGGCATGATTTGGAATCTTTTAAATTCTTGTTATTCATACCACTTTCCAATTATTGAGCAATTGTGGAAGATTCTTATTATTCTGAAAGGTGAAAGTGGAAAGGATGAGAAAATTAAGAAAAACTTATTGATTTCAAGAAAGAAATGAAATTCCAGAAAGAAGAGAAATGTGAAATTCTTAGAAGATGAAGAGGTGAGGAATATGATGATCTTAGAAAGGTCCTTAGAGAAAGAATTTGGTTGTGGAACCTAATGAATGAATAAAGTATTAACATAAAATCTATTTTGATAGATTGACTAAATGAAGATTAATAATTAAAAATTTCGAGGACGAAATTCTTAGAAGAATGGATGAATGTAATATCCTGAGTATTTATGATAACGATCCTTAGAGAAGGAAATGAATGGGTTAAAGAAAATATAATACTCAAAATATAATTGAGTTCAAGTGAATGTTATGAAATAAAAACTTTCAAGAATTGTTGAGAGGAACAAAAAATATAACACCTAAGTTAAGGTAATGCATTGAAGTTGTTCTACAATAGACTTCTAAAAGAGACGAGATGAAAACTAGGTAAGGGAGATTTCGGTGATTCCGAGGACGGAATCCTAATAAGGAGGGAAAAATGTAACGAATGTGATTTTTATAATTAATTAAAATATTTATTTGAGTTAGATAAATATTTTAGTTGATTTATTTATTGAATAATAAATATTTGATGTTGGTTGTTATGGCTTAATTTAATTAAGCGTTATAATTTGATAGATAATTTTATAATTGATGTGCATTTTATTATTAAAGTTTAATTGATTGTACTATTAAAATAATTTTAAATTATTTAAGTGTGACATTAGAAATATGTTATATGTCATAGTAAAGTAATAATAGTATATAATGAATAGCCTAACCATTTGATTACTTAACTAATGATGGAAAAGTGAGGTTATGCTACTAAGGTGCTGTTTGTTTACATCTGATTGCCTCTTAATGGACTGCCTCTTTTTCGCTAAGAGGCATGATGTTGTTTGTTTTGTTTTTTGTTACCTCTGAATGCCTCTTAATCGGTAAGACAGAAAATAAAATCTTAATAATTAAGAGGTACCTCTTAATGAATTTTTTTTGCTAATTTTTTTTTATATAAATATATTAAACAATATTATGCACTCATTTTTATTAAATTAAATATTTAAAATTATTAAATAAAATTTTATCCTTTAAAATGGTAAAATAGTGTCATTAAGAGACAACTTACTTTTTAGTTATCAAAAAAAAATTTAGATTCAGACCTCATAACCATTCAGATGATCTAATTTATTAAGACATCATAATCATTCAGATCTTAATTCCCAAATTTATCAAACACAACCTAAGATGGCTTAATGTGATATTGGTCATGCATGTAAGAGTTTTATAACATAAGTCTTATGTTATTAGTGGGGGGTTACTATTATATTAATTATTAACATAACTATTACCCAAATGAAGAGTTACACAAGAAGAAATCCTAGAGTTTTTTTATAGCAAGAGTCTTGGTGGAAGAGAGAAATAGAGAAATTGAGAGAGATAAAGAGAAATAGAGGAATTGAGATGAGCTAGAAGAAGAATAATAAGAAGAAGAAGAAGAAGAAGAAGAAAAGGATAGAAGAAGGTAACTTATAAACTTTTATTTAATCTTTGATTTTTATTTGGTAGATTTATGTTATAGGGTAATAGATCATGCTTAATCTTTTTTGTATTGGTTTAATCTTGGATTATCAAGAATCAAACAAGAGGATTCAAGAAAGAAAATGAAATGGAAAGAAAATTTGAAGAATAAAATTCGTAGGTTTTGAGTAATTGTGGACAGATCTTGTGAAATTCATACCTCTTTGGGTATAATGAGTTAGAAAGTGAGCCTTATATCAAATCAAAGATATGGAAGTAAGATATATTCTGAAAGTGGAATCACATGAAAACTCTTTGTAGATTGTTTTAGTAAGACTGGTCTGAAGGGAAAATAATCTGCCAAAAAAATTAAAACTATTACGGTTTCTGACTTTGAACAATTCATAAATATTCGTGTGTTTTGAATCTGAAGAAACTTTAAACTGAAAAGTTATAAATATGGAAGTTTACTAGCCAGACTCGCGAGATTGAGCCATTTTATGGACCAGAACATGTCCGACATAAATTGTTTAGTAAGGATGTCCAGAAAAGGAAATTTTCTAGACTAGTTGATGAATTACAGAATCTGGTTTAGATGGATAAGGGTCTGACTTTAAGGCCTATATGAGGTTGTAGTACACTGGGTAAGGGTTAATTCTATATAAGAAGGAACAAAAACGGACATGTAACGAAGGAGATACGTTAAAAACGAAAACAAAGTTTTGTAAAAGAAATTGTGAAGATGAGTTTTATAATTCTGTTTGAATTAAGATTTTGGGTGATGATATATTTTGATGATTAAAAATATGTTTTGACAAATGTAATGAGTATAGATATGTGTTATCATATTCTATGCATAATTAACCATTTAAGATCAAGAGTTGAGATAAGTTAATGTATGCACATAATGTGCTTGATAAAATGCATAAGAGTAATAGTTTTTCTAAACTTTGGTATACAAAGTGTCAAACTAATGGTTAATATTGGATATCTGAGTATGAAAAGATGATAATACCAGAATAATAATGGAAAGAAATCGAAAAGGGCAATTTTTTATTTTTGAAGGAAAATTAAACATGTAAACAATGTGTTGAATATGCATTTTTGAAACCAAAGTGGTATAATAAAATGGTGTGATATATGCACATTAAACTACAAGTTCGATAGTCTAGCATGTGTGGTGATGAAAATGAAAATAAAACCGAGTTGCATATAAAATAGTTAGATGTCTATAAAGACATTATAAAGGATAATAAGATAAAGTAAGGTCTTAGAATAAATTTGACCATGAGATTGAGTATTAATTTTATTTATTATCAATCTCACATACAATGTAGGTTGTGCAAGGACGCGAAGTATTAGCGTGTTAGTAGAACGTCAATAAAGGCGAGTCTTTCAGTTTCTATTTGCTATGTGAACTTGGTGATTAGCTATTTTAAATCTTTATTGCGAAGTGCATGATGTGTTATATGCATGTTGAATGTATGAAATTTTAAAGTCAACTTATGACTATGTTGATTGAGTAAAGCATGCTGATTGAGTAAGGAACTCAATCTTTATACTTGTTGTATGAACTGTAACATGTATGTTATGTCAGTCCAAGGTTTATGAGATATATGTTGAGCATGTTATTATGTGTTACGTGATGCATGAAAACTGTTAGATTTTGATGGGTTGCCGAGCTCAACCTTGTACATAATCATTTTTGCAGGTTAAGGATTGAAGGTAAAACTATGTGCTACTTGAATGACGTGGATCAGAAATAATACACGGAGATTAATATTTTAACTAAAGTTGTTATTTCTTTATACCATGATTAAGATTCATGAGATGTACTAAATGTTTTATGATGTATAGTTTTATGTTGAGTTGTAAAGCTAAAGTTAGAGTTATCGGATTGAAATATAAATTTTTATATAATAATAGTGATAAAGTGAATCATAAAATAAGATTGATTCAAAGACATGTAGATGATAAAGGTTTTGATTCAGGGAATTAAAGTAAGAAGACATAAAAGTTTAAATTATTCCGTATTTTATAATGTTTAGGATCGAATAATGATGTAAAATCAGAAGGTAGATGTGTTATTAACGACCAAAGTTGAGAATTAAATTGTATGAATTTTGGGGTCGTCACAAGTCTTGCCCATTCTACTAGGGGTCCGTTTACAAATGCATCACCGAACTAATTTTTTCTACGGTCAACTCATTGAACTATAACTTTTTTACAAAAATTAAAATTTTCGTCTAAAAGTGTTAAAAGTTAATAGAAAGTCTACATGGCACCACATAGTCACGCTTACGTGGAGTATAAGACCCACCATAGATTTTTTTAATAATAATAACAAAATAACTTTAGTTTAAATTTTTTATTTTAAAGTTTGAATTCTCTCTTTTTTTTAAATAACAAATAATTAAATTAATAAAAAAATATTAATTAAATAAATTAAAAATAAAATATATTAATATATAATAAGATATATTAATGTATAATTCAAACATAAAATAAAATTGAGAAAAAAATCCTTATTGTTTTATTAAAAAATAAAAATGATGTATATATTTATCGAATAAATTAAAAACTTTAAGCACATTACATACTATACAGATTCACCGCAGTACCACCGCCGCCACCACCACCACCACATTCACCGCCATAACTTCTTCTTAATTGATGTTACCAACCCCTCTAGTATCATCACCATCAACAAGTCCTTTCTGTTAGGTTTGTAATATTCATGAACAGAATCAAATTGCACAAAATAGCGGAAACGTGAAAAATCAGAGTTTTAAAAATTTTACAAATCATATACCCGGATCACACTTTATGCACAATTATTAATTAAACGAAAAAGAAAGAGCAAGAATCATATCCTTGAAGATTCGAGCTTCCTCGGGTACAAGTTTACCTCCAATCCTTTTAGCGTTCAACTTAAATCCACCGGGTTTGGTTCCTTCCTTTGATCAACATTAGCCACCCAAGTGTTTGGCCTCTAGAGATGATCCACCAAGGAAGAAGAAGAATTCAAGAAGATGGGTATTTGGCAAAACCCTAGTTTTCTATCTCTATAGAAAAGAAAGCACTCTCCAACTTTTGGAATTGCGTATATTTTGATATATGATATAAGACTCCTCTTATAAAGATATCAGGTAACCCTATTTAATAAAATAAGGTATTATTTAATTAAACTATTTTAATTAAATGGGCTCCCTAATCTTATTAGGGATAATTAATTAAACTCCTTTAACTAATTTTCCCTCCTAATCTTATTAGGAATAAATGAGAGTACTTATATTAAATTAATTTCTAAACTCTTTTAGGAATTAAAATAATAATAATTGTAATAATATTAATAAGACTCTTCTTATTAATTTATATTTAATATTTCTAAAATATTAAATAATAAATATTAAGCTATTTAATTTATTCTATCATCATAGATTAAATTAAATATACTTAACATATTACTACGATTATGTCGTTAACTTATTAAATAATTATTCTTTCTTTTATGGTGTGACCCTTTAGGTTCTCCATATTAAACCGGTTGTGAATAAATCAATTAGATCAATTTTAATCTTATTTAAATAAATAAATTAAAATATTAATTTATTTAAATAAATAATATTTATTCTACAATAGGGATAAGCCTCCCTAGCGATCAACGACTTTCCAGATAATATAGATTTCAACATTAATCATAAAATAACCTTTGATTAAATAGTTACCGTACAATTCAATCCTTCCACCATACAATGTCCCAATTAAATATAAGACATGGAATTACTGTCAAGTCTTATTTTATTTAATTATATGTATTTCGATCACTCCAAATAATGAAAATTAGAAACTCCTTTCTAATTTCATTCTGCCTTGGCCAATGACTACTGGGTTGTCATTTATCGAATCACATAGGACATTTCTCTTCTTTTATTAGAAGTGGTAGATTCTTTATTGATCATACATTATCTCCATGTACAACTTATTATACCCAAGCATACCCTTTGATATACCCTAAGGGTCTTAAGGAATAAGTCAAAGTATAACTTATCATACACAAGATACTATGATGACCTCATGTCCAAGGATCACTTGTACTACTATCACTACAGGAATTCCTATTGACAGGCAAGTAAAACTCCATTAGGTATTCCTTAGCGAGCCACGTTCAGTGAACTTATTCTCTAATAAGCACCTACATACTTGCTTTAGTGTCTCCACACAAATGATCATGAGATCAATCATCCACATCCAATGAGTAAGCAACATATGTACCAATCTATCCGGATTCACTAATCCCCAATTTAGTAATCCAACGATTAGGAACTATTTTAGTTTTAAGTTTTCAAAGAATTTAGATCTCATTAGAATGATCATCATCATTATTCTAAAAGCATTGCTTAAAACTATGGGTTTATCACATATTATAAAACAGCATCATGTAGATAATTAAAAGCCTTTAATAAATGAATACTTTTTATTCTTAAATGAATAAGATTCTTACAAAGTATATGCTTTATCATCAAACATGATTGGCTTGTATGCATACTACTTTCAATCTCTCACTTGCACTAAAGTCAATCGTCATGGTATATCATAATCTTCTTCTCTAAGTGATGATTATCCTGCTGTTGGATAAGCTTTAGTTAATGGATATGTAATGTTATTCTTGAGAGTCCACTATCTCTATAGTGGTTTCCCATCTTTCAATGATTCTTATAATTAAATGAAAGTGCCACAACACATGTTTAGATCCAAGATGAGACTTAGGAACTATTCCTAGTTCTGTAATGAACTTATCATCCAAACAATCAACTTGCAGCTTCATTTACAGCTATATACTTTGTCTTTATCACTAAACCAGCAACCCTTTGCTGTTTGGAACCTTTCCAATTCACTGCACCACCGTTCAAGGTAACGCTTTACCTTAAAGTGGATTTTCTATCGTCTTGGTCTGTCTGAAAAACTTGAGTCTGTTAAGCCCTCTAGTTTTAATTCTGACCCACCATGAACATGATCACATCCTTAGTTCCAGTTAAGTACTTTAAGATATTTTTCACTGTCTCACAGTGAACTTCTCTAGAATATGACTGATCAACATCAGGTCTCGTACATTTCATTGTATACATGATAGTTACTCATGTGATCTCTCTTTTGGAGTTTATGGGGACTATTAAGAGAGATACAATCTAGGACTCATCAACATGAGACATCTCTTGGAGTTTGCCATGCTGAACGACTTTAGCATCAAATGAATATACGTTCCTTGGGTTAAGTCGAGCATCCTTTTAAATCTATCTATATAGATTTGCATCCCCAATTAAGATACTCTTCCCAAATCATTCATGGAGGAATGTTTAGACAACTTTATCCTTACTAATTGTAGAATTGGTATGTTATTCCTCATCCGTAGTATATCAACATATAATACTAGAAATTTCACGACGCTCCCACTGACCCTTTTGTACACACTAGAACTCTTACCTCATCGTATGTAACTCTGGATCATCATCTTCTATGATGCGTACCTCATCATCATCATCCATGATGAATCTATACCTCCAAGGTATCTTCGGTACTATTCCATATTTACGATTCGGTTGTGGTACAATAGGTCTATCTATAGGTTCCTCTTATTTGACTTATAATGATTTGTGGTTCTTAAACTCTTCAAGATCTATTATCCTCCCACTAGCCCCTTCAATGATAAACATCTTTATCTTAGAAGGCAGCATGTTTCTCAATAAACACCTTTTGCTAAACTTACTTTAGGATGTCCCACAAATCTGTACATGTCAAATCTTGTCCCAAGCTTATCCTTTGAAACCATTTCACATAAGTTGGACAACCCCTTATCTTAACATACTTAAGATTAGGAATCCTCCCTGTCCATAAATTTTATGAAGTCTTTGGGCCGGATTTTGAGGTTACCTTTTCCATAGATATGCAGCCATTTCTAGGACATGATCCTAAAAGGATACTGGAATATCGGTAAAATCATTATGGACCGTACCATGTCCAACAAGGTATGATTTTTCCTTTCAGATACATTAATTAATTATTGTGTATCAGGAGGCGTCCATTATGAGAAAACCATTTAAGATGATCTAGAAACTTATTGCACAAGTATTTATTCCTTGATCTAATAAAAGAATCTTAATACTTTGTCAATTTGTTTCACTTCTGAATTCTTTGAACCTTTCAAAGAATTCACACTTGTATTTCAACAAATACATACATTCAATTCTTTGAATGATCATCTCCTTTTCTTATACTAGTTTGTTCAATTTGCAAAATTATTTTCACGTAAGTCAAGTATATAAAATCCATTAAACAATATTCCAGTTCTATACAAAACATTTTTATTATTATAAATAGAATAACAATTATTCTTAAATATTATACCAAAGATTTCATTGTCCAACAATAAAATGAAATAATGTTTCCAATAAGAACTGGAATACAATAACAACTTATTGACTTAATAGACTTGCCCGTAGGCAATGCTAAACTATAAGTTTCTATGGATAATGTATCAACCTTTGCTTCATTTTCCACACATAGGATTGCTTATCTTTGTTTAACTTTCTACTTCTGCTTGGACCCTTCATAAATCTATATTTATGATAACCAAATCCGGTATCAAATACCCAAGTAGAACCTTGACTTAAAGAAAATTTATTTCAATCATGAACAAAAACTGTATTGTAATCGAAACTTCACTAAGCTTCTTTGGTTAGCCTCTGCAAGATACTTCTCGCAGTTTCTTTTCCAGTGTCCTGGCTTATTGTAGTGGAAGCAAACTCCTTTGTTATCCGTATCAGTTTTGTTCTTATTATCCTTTATTTTTGCCTTTATATTTACCTTCTTAGAATCGTTCTTCTTTTCAGAAGATCCTTTGGCCCCTACCAGTAAGACATGGTCTTTCTTGGTTTGAATGTGACTCTCAACATTTTTCAACATGTTGAGCAAATCAGCGAGGCTAATATCTAGCTTGTTCATATGAAAAATTCACAACAATTATGAAAGGAGTCCGGGAGTGAGTGCAAGATCAAATCTTAGCTCAGCTCTCCATCCATGACAAAACCCGTTGTCCTAATTGTTCAATCAAATTGATCATGTTTAGAACATGTGTCTGTACTGTAGTGTCGTTGGTCATTCTAGATCAGAAGAGCTCCTTAGATATCTGATATCTATTAGTCCTACTTTCCTTACCATTAACTACTTGATGTGCAGGAATATAGTAAGAGCATTCATAGTTTCATGCTGACGCTGAAGCTCGTTACTTATGGATGCGAGCATAATGCATTGAGCCAATTGTGCATCATCTTGCCACTTTCTAAAAGTAGCAATCTCTTCCTCAGAGGCATTGTCTGCAAACATTGCAGGGATAGGCGTATTAAGGACATAAGATAGCTTTTCAGTTGTGAGAACTATTCTCAAATTCCTTAACCAATCTGAGTAATTCAGTCCGATTAATTAACATCTGATATGTTTCGCAGTGATAGTAATTTAGACACTGTAAAAATCTGTAAATAAATTTGTAATTAACAACATTTTAACATACATTCTTTTATTAATTACCAAAATAATTTAGGTCTTGTTTTAAATTGGTATCTTCCACTATTTTCTTCAAACTATATTACTCTCAATATATATAGTTTGGCAATATCTAATTAAAGATATGCTAGTGAGAATAAGGATCTCATTTCAAATGTATATAGCCTTGTGAAGACACAACAAACTATATATAAATAAATAGGTAGACAACTCTTGTCAATTACATCAACTATGCAACTCCTTGTATTTTGCTTCTTAGATCATAATGGTCAAGTGTGTGCACATCCGAACTAAAATGATCCAAGTTAAGTCCAACCTAGCACTCCATATATTCAAAAAAGAAAAATATCATCCTTGTGGTGACACAACAAAACAATACTGTTCAATTTTCTTTATAAGCATCAAATGTGATAAATTAACATTTTAAATACTTAATACTTGCCTTGTGGTGACACAACAAACTCATATTAAATATTTAATACTCTATTAATTTTATCATGCTAGAAGGCGACGTTCGATATTCCAAACATCTTTGAACGCTTAGGACTTAATATAAAAAATTTGAGGGATTTTTATTAATTTGTCTCATCTTGTTTAGCGCGCATTCAAATATATATATAAAATACGCGTCATATTAATTAACATGTGAAGCATGTTTGCATAATATATATATATATATATATATATATATATATATATATATATATATATATATATATATATAGTACAAGCATGCACATATAGAATACTATATTCTACCCGAATTGATTATGGACTTTTATTTTAATTTGGTTCACTAGAGCCACCAAGTGAACCAAAAGGTCAAACCTAGGGGTGCAAGAATTAATATTTAAATATAACTATTACATTTAAACCCGGGCTCCATTACAAACGGGTCTTCAAGCGCTTCTTGCTCCTTGATCTCTAATTTTTCAAAATTAATTCTAACTATTCCTATTACAAAACTATTTAAAATAAATACAAGGGGAAGTACATAGGAGGGAGAAAGAATTTACATTAAGAAAAATTAGAGAAGACGAGGTACGCAGACCCCATTTAATAAAACTCATACATTCATGCATCCATCTAAAATAAAATCCAATCACATTGGTCAATAGTCCATAATCAATCCTATTTATTATCATACACATCACCATATGCATCAATAAATAATATTCATCTCATGAATAATAAACATTCAATATAAATATATATATATATATATATATATATATATATATATATATATATATATATATATATATTGATATCATTTAATGGGTAAATTTAGTTAGTATAAAATCTAATTTTGAATCAAAATAAACTCCTTTATTTTAATCCAAATTTAAATTAAAATAAAACTATTTTAATTTAATTTATCCAAAATAAACTCCTTTAATCAAAATAAACTCCTTTATTGTAATTAATTATGGAATCCAATTCCATGTAAAAAAAAATAAAAATAAAACTCCTTTATTTCAAAGAAACACGGATTCTTTTCCTATTCACAAATAAACTCTTTTATTTTGAATAATATGAAATCTTATTTCATATCTAAATAAACTCATTTGTTTAAGGAAATACGGATTCTCTTTCCTATTCACAAATAAACTCCTTTATTTTGAATAATATGAAATCTTATTTCATATCAAAATAAACTCCTTTATTTAAAGGAAACATGGAATCCAATTTCAACTCCAATTAGTTATCATGGAATCCAATTTATCACATTTGATACTTATAAAGAAAATTGAACAGTATTGTTTTGTTGTGTCACCACAAGGACAATATTTTTCTTTTTTGAATATATGGAGTGCTAGGTTGGACTTAACTTGGATAATTTTGATTTGGATGTGCCACCACTTGATCAAAATAATCTAAGAGCCAAAATAAAAGGAGTTGCATAGTTGATGTAATTGACAAGAGTTGTCTACCTATTTATTTATATATAGTTTGTTGTGTCACCACAAGGCTATATACATTTGAAATGGGATCCTTATTCTCACTAGCAAATCTTTAATTAGATATTGCCGAACTATATATATTGAGGGTAATATAGTTTGAAGAAAATAGTGGGAGATACCCATTTAAAATAAGACCTAATTTATTTTGGTAATTAATAAAAGAATGTATGTTAAAATGTTGTTAATTACAAATTCATTTAATATATAATATATAGTATAAGCATGCACATATAGAATACTATATTCTACCCGGATCACCCTTTATGCACAATTATTAATTAAACGAAAAAGAAAGAACAAGAATCATACCCTTGAAGATCTGAGCTTCCTCGGGTACAAGTTCACCTCCAATACTTTTCGCGTTGAACTTGAATCCACCGGGTTTGGTTCCTTCCTTTGATCAACGTTAGTCATCCAAGTGTTTGGCCTTTAAAGGTGATCCACCAAGGAAGAAGAAGAATTTAAGAAGATAGGTATTTGGCAAAACCCTAGTTTTCTATCTCTATAGAAAAGAACGCACACTCCAACTTTTGGAATTGCGTATATTTTGATATATGATATAAGACTCCTCTTATAAAGATATCAGGTAACCCTATTTAATAAAATAAGGTATTATTTAATTAAACTCTTTTAATTAAATGGGCTCCCTAATCTTATTAGGGATAATTAAATAAACTCCTTTAACTAATTTTCCCTACTAATTCTATTAGGAATAAATGAGAGTACTTATATTAAATTAATTTCTAAACTCTTTTAGAAATTAAAATAATAATAATTTTAATAATATTAATAAGACTCCTCTTATTAATTTATATTTAATATTTCTAAAATATTAAATAATAAATATTAAGCTATTTAATTTATTCTATCACCATAGATTAAATTAAATATACTTAAGATATTATTACGATTATGTCGTTAACTTCTTAAATAATTATTATTACTTTTATGGTGTGACCCTTTAGGTTCTCCATATTAAACCGGTTGTGAATAAATCAATTAGAACAATTCTAATCTTATTTAAATAAATAAATTAAAATATTAATTTATTTAAATAAATTAAAATATTAATTTATTTAAATAAATAATATTTATTATACAATAGGGATAAGCCTCCCTAGCGATCAATGACTTTTCAGATAATATAGATTTCAACATTAATCATAAAAGAACCTTTGAGTAAATAGTTACTGTACAATTTAATCCTTCCACCATACAATGTCCCAATTAAATATAAGACATGAAATTACTGTCAAGTCTTATTTTATTTAATTATATGTATTTCGATCCTTAAATGAACAACTTCAAATAATGCAAATTAGAAACTTCTTTCTAATTTCATTCTGCCTTGGCCAAGGACTACTGGGTTGTCATTTATCGAATCACATAGGACATTTCTCTTCTTTTATTAGAAGTGGTAGATTCTTTATTGATCATACATTATCTCCATGTACAACTTATTATACCCAAGTATACCCTTTGATATACCCTAAGGGTCTTAAGGAATAAGTCAAAGTATAACTTATCATACACAAGATACTATGATGACCTCAAGTCCAAGGATCACTTGTACTACTATCACTACAGGAATTCCTATTGACAGGCAAGTAAAACTCCATTAGGTATTCCTTAGCGAGCCACGTTCAGTGAACTTATTCTCTAATAAGCACCTACATACTTGTTTTAGTGTCTCCACACAAATGATCATGAGATAAATCATCCTCATCCAATGAGCAAGCAATGTATGTACCGATCTATCCGGATTCACTAATCCCCAATTTAGTAATCCAACGATTGGGAAATATTTTAGTTTTAAGCTTTCAAAGAATTTAGATCTCATTAGAATGATCATCATCATTATTCTAAAAGCATTGCTTAAAACTATGGATTTATCACATATTATAAAACAACATCATGTAGATAATTAAAAGCCTTTAATAAATGAATATTTTTTATTAATAAATGAATAAGATTGTTACAAAGTATATGCTTTATCATCAAACATGATTGGCTTGTATGCATACTACTTTCACTTTCATCATCCAAATCTCAAAAAAACCGATTCAAAGAGGAAATCAAGGTAGGAAGATATATGTAGCTCTCTCTTTCTTTCTCTCTCTATATGTATATATGTATGTGAATATTGGGTTTTCATTTAGGTTCTATAATTTGGGGATTTTATTGAGTTCTTACAAATTGAATTTTGAATTCAATTTATAATAGATTTAGTGTTGATGTTGTATCCGAATCTGGGTTTTTCTTTTCTTTTCCCACCCTGCAACTCTCTCTCTGCTTCCTACTCTGGGTTTCTTTAATTAAATTCATTTCATTTTTTAAGATTTAATTCTTTATACTTTAATTATTTCCTTCATGGTACCCAAAATCATTTGGGTGCTTCAATCAAAAGTCTTTACCACTAACATCAATAGAGTGAATCTCTTTCCAGAAACTTCAAAACTCATCACCATCATCAAAATATCTTAGATCCGACGCCGAAGACATTGTTGAAGTTGTTTTTATATATCAAACGACAAAAGTAACAATTTGTGGAAGCAAAAAGGAGGTGAAGAGGAGAAAAATAATCATAATTTAGTTCCGCCATTATTGTAGGTAAATTTTGCTTTTGTCAGATTGCTTTGTATACTCCGATCATGTTCTGTGTAGGTAAAATTAAAAGAATTGGGTGGCATGTTTGAAGATAAAATAGGGGTGGGGATTGTGTTGAGAATCTGGGTTGTTGATGAAGGATGATAATGCTTAGATATGATAATAGATTTTAGATCTCTCTAAACATTTGATGAATTAACATTTTTTTTCTCTTTCCTATTCAAAAACCATATCAGATTTCTCTTTCCTCAACCATTGACCACTTCAAGTTTCTATCTCCTTCGTGGCATACATGTGTATTTTCTGTTAAAAGTCAAAGTCATTTAACGAAATTTATAACGATTTGATAAATATGTGTAGTTCACTGACTCGATTGTAAAAAAATTTAGTTCAATGATGCATTTGTAAGCCAACCCCTAGTAGAATGGGGAAAAGTGTATTTAACCCTTCTCTAATTATACAACTAGTTCATTACAAAAGGATGAGTGCTCAAAAGTAGGAGTCATAAGCAAAGCAATAACCAATAATAAGTCAATCACCCAAACTAAGAAACATTTATCCATTTTTCATGAGTTATAACCTTAACAATCATTTGTCTGATCATAAATTATAGCTCAATTCAAATTAAATAAATGCTCAAGAGACAACCTATACTAGAAATGCAATTAAACCCACACAAAAAAACATAATAAAACAAAACGTAGAATACCCCCAAACTTGAAACTGACAATGTCCTTACTAAACGCAATAAAAGAATTCAATGCAAAAGACTTCCGTGATCATTTATCAGTTGTTGCCTTCCGCAACCGATGTCTACTATTAGCTAAGATATAACATAAAATGGAAATTTTTCAAAATTTCAAAAAATTTAACTAATATGCACAACTAAACATAATAACATCAAAATAACTGACATAATACTAACTCAAGTACAAAGAATATCACGAGTACTCCCAAACTTAAGACAAACATTGTCCTCAATGTAAAGATAGATAAAATTAAAACTGAGGACTTCCCTGAGGTTGTACCAATCCTCATCGATAGCATCCTCACCACCGTAAGTCATTTTGGAGTCATTCCAATTCAAAAGCACCAACAAAATTCAAGCAATCGTGTGCGCCTTCTTTTTGGCCTTAACGTGTGCCTTGACATGCCTTGCCCATTTGCTTTGCTTGGCGATTCATTGGCGAATCATGCTCGTAGCTATTTGGTACCTGAGATTAACTAACACATAAAATTATAACTTGGATTGTCTCCCAATAAGTGCTTGTTTTATAGGCTTCAGCCTGACTTTATTTAAAATAGAAATACAAGTTTAATAAAAATGTGTCATACAAAATCGTACTATAAGGATCCAACAGTTACGCTGAGTCTTGCACAAGAGCAATGCATTTACTTACAATCTTGTCAATCCAATCTCACAAACGATAATAATAAACAGAACTTTAAGGCCCCAACTTACGCCAAGTCTTGCACAAGAGCCACATTTGCATAGTCTTGTCAGCCTATTATCGTAATCGGTAAACACGTGCAAACAAATATCAAACAAATAAAAGATAAATATACGTTCAAATTAAGACTAAATTGATTGAAATCAATATTGGACAATATTAGAATAATAATTCCCTATCAACGACACCCAAAAACTTGTTGGTCGATTTCGCAACCGATAAACACGCGCAAGTATACGCGGTCAACAAGTAATATAATGATAAGAGAGTTGTCGAACCCACGAGGAATTATCTCTAATGATTAACCAAGTACTAAATTTATATCTTCTCAGTCTTATTTAAACAATTGATTACAGGGATAAAAGCTAAAGACTACAATAACGCTACAAAACATAAATAGATAGTTAAGGAGCTAAGAACACAATATCCCCACGCAAGGATTTGGCGAACACTTGGTGTGCAATGCTTCATTTACATCTCCTAACTATCCAATTGATCATAATGGTCACGATGAATTGTCAACCAAGAATTCATTAGTATTCATATGCCTCTTCTGAGGTTCATATAAACATATCCTCTCTAGATCCACCCAAAATAGAATAGAACGAAAAGGAATATCCTAGCTACATAACCCATCTTATTCCTATGTGAATTAACATTAGACAAGGAATTCAAGCTTAGATTCTCAAATTGGCTACACATGGCATATAGGTATATTTCTATCATACTTACAAATTATGTATTCCAACACATGTAGGACAATCATAATCACATGTCAATATATTCATAGTCTACATCTACAATCCATTTTCCAATTTCATATAGACTACCAAATTAATTACTAATTCCTTCGCAATTAAACATTAAACACAAAATATAGAGAACCAATTCATATTGTACTAATCAAAGAGAAAGTTATTCAATACAAGCTAAGCAAAGGGTTCAATTACATTCAAGGATCCCAAACTAATAAATACATAAAGGAAAAACAAAGAAAAGATAAAGGAGTGGCTTCCCCATTTTGGTAGATTAAACTCCATTGGAGCACCTCCATTAAAGCTCTTGAAGAACCATGGCCAAAGGTCATGGCCTCCCTATTTGATGTCTAGCCGCCTCCCTCTTCCCTTTGATAGCAAAAATGAAGATAAAATGAAAAGAAGTGAAGGAATGAGGGAATGGGTCATTAGGTTAGGCATTTAAAGGCTAAAATTTGTCAAAAATCCATGTCAGGCGCTGCGGTGCCTTGATTTGGCTTGAAACGAGCGCTACAACGCCAAAAATACATGCACTAAGAAGGGGCGTTGCAGCGCAGGGAAAAAATCTGGAATTTTCAACTTTGGCATCTGTTAGGAAAATGGCTATAACTTCTTCATCCGAACTCCGATAGAGGCTTTTCAAGATGATCCGAAAAGAGAAGACGTAGATCTACAACTTTAATTCTTTGAGTTCTTCGAAATAATGGCTGAAGAAATGCTCAAATTCTCCCTGAAGTGACTTCTATGCAAATGGCAAGCCGAAAATACGAATCTAGCAACCCCAAACGTCGATCCAAGTGACACTTATTCCAATTCGTACAAAACAAAGTAAAAATACATAAAACTAATACAAAAACATATGAAAACAATATAAAACCACATTATACAACAATAAGCTAAAAACACACATAAACCGAATGAAATACCTTAAGAATTACAAATTATCAAGGAAAAAAGTACTCAATACTTTGGTATAAAAATAACTCATCAGTAGGCACCGTTGTCAACTACCAGCAAGGTAGGCACCGCTGTTAATTACCATCAGGGTAGGCGCCATTGTTAACTACCAGCAGGGTAGGCACCGTTGTCAACTACCAGCAGGGTAGGCACCATTGTCAACTACCAGAAGGGTAAGCGCCATTGTTAATTAACACCAGGGTAGGCACTGTTGTCAACTAACATCAGGGTAGACACCGTTGTCAACTACCAGCAGGGTAGGCACCGTTGTAAACTACCAGCATAGATAGGTCCGGTGATTTCAGAACAATATCCCCAGCAGAGATGTAGAAAATATCTCAATTTATCTTCATCAAACAAGCATCGGTAACACAGTGAAAATCAAACTGTTGTAGTCAACACCTGCATAAGCATCACCAGCATTGATGAAAGTCAACCATCGTAATCAACCCCAATATAGGCATCAACAATAACCAGTAATGGTAAATAAATTTACGATGCGATGTGTGATTTATGATGTTTGAAGTGCAATGCGCGAGTTGCGAAGTGCGATTTGCCAAATGTGAAGTGCGATGTGTGAAATGCGAAGTGCGATTTGCGAAAACATTTTTGCATTCATCATACCATTCATTGCATTGCATCATCAAATATATCTTGTCATATTTCAAGTGTCTAGTAATCTTTATCATGTTCATTGCATTGCATAAACATGATAAAGAGGAGCGTCTATAGACACTCAAAATTTTGTTTTCCTGTTACTAATTATGCAGGAGGGCAAAAACATCTTTTTCACACCCTAGAGATAACCCTGAAGGACTGTAACATCAAAATAAACCTCGTAGAAAGAACCGTGCGATATCAAATCAACCTTGGAGATCAACCCTAAGGAAAACAAAAAATGGCAGCAGTCAAACTCCTGGAGACAGCCCTAAGAAATCATCAAACCAAACCCTGGTGACAGAATCGAGAAATCATCAAATCAACTTCAGAGATAACCCTGAGGACAGACATAAGTCAACAGCAATCAAACCTCAAAGATAACCCTGAGGAAAAATAGTTGTAGCTACGTCAACCCTGGAAACCAACCCGGAAGGGAAAAAGAGTAATTTTTCCAACTCAACATCAAAATTGATTAAACTACTATGAATAATGAACCATCAAAGCAATCCCGAGTGAAAACTGCGCGAGACAACTCAACGGACAAACTGCGAAAACTCAAAGATCTGGTCATGGACCCGTCTTCCTGGATTCAAAAAAAAGGTCAAATCCCATTTCATTGTGCTGCTCTCAAAAAGTGCTTTCTGGGAAGGTATAACACGCCTCCATCGGATTCCCGGATTGAAAGTTATGAAGGTTCAAGTAGACTGCGCGTTGGTCAGAGTGCACGTACTTTGAAATGACGGGACCCACCAGGGTCAGCCGCAGGTAGACCCACGGCTGATCGAGTCTATATATACCCCATTCCCCTTTGGCATCCAAGAGAAGATTGGGCAAGAAGAGGGCCATGCGAGAGAAATAAAGGTTAGAATAGCTAAACAGAGCTTGAATCGTGCTCTAATTCTTGTAAAACTTCTTTGTAAACACTCTTATACTTATATACTACAACATATCAAGTTTTATCTAGTGGAAAATGAGTTTTTAAGTGCTTAAAGTCGTTCGATAACCATTCTCGTGCCTAACTGTAAGATTTTGCCATATCTGGCTTATTCGCTTACTCTAGTACGTATATAAACGTTATATATAACTTTTTAACAACTAATTTTCGTCAGATCTGAAGTTTTAACCGTTCATTTCTTGTAAATAGTTAATATTTGAGCTTTATTGACTAGATATGTACTGGATCTAGCCAGATCTAGCTTTTACGCGGTTCAAAAGTTGTGAAACTTGAACCTGGAAGCTAGAATGGCTAAGTTCTGTACAGATCTAGTTTTCTTTCTAGTTTTTGTAAATATTTAGCAACCACGTGGCCCTAGATCTGTATCTAGAGGACGCTGAAAGTTTTGGCTACGCGCATGTAAGGATTTGACTGATGGATCATTTGTTTTGCGAAGTTTAAAGTAAATATATATCTGTTTTCTTTCAGTATATTGGCTATGCAGACTATTTATGTGATATTATGTGAGCCTAGGAGCCATGTGATCTAAGATCCAGCTAGTGGATCTAGATCTGGTTCCCATGATGGACCCTTTTCAGTTGTACAGCTAGCCTACAAGTTTTGTAATTGTAAATATAGAACATTAAAACGGTTATCCGGATTTAAGGTCCCCGTAATAGTGAAAACCCTATATGTGATGCTCGGGCATACTTTGATGGTTTTCATGCCCATAAGGAGTCTGACACTTATATATAAATTATTTTGTCCAAGAATAAAATCAAAATAAGTCGAATACAAAATAAAATTGAAGTATCAAATGTCTCAATTACTATGTGAGCATAAGGGTTTGAAAACTTGTTTTCAAAACATCATTTTATATTCCTTGTATTAAAAATTGAACTTTTATATAAGTCAAACTCTTTGTATATAGGTGCAAAAGAGACATAGCACTACTGCCGAATAAAGCACTTAGGCCTAATGAAGCTGCAATGCACACACACACACACACAAACAAATTAGAGAACAAAAAGTGTGGTAACCGTGTTTCACGGAAGTCGAAGGGTGTCTAACACCTTCCCCCCGCTTAAGTAAGTTCCCGAACTCTTTGAATCTCGGTTTCCAAGACCAATTAAAAGAGTCCAATATTGGGTCATATTGTAAAATCTTTCAAAATTCAGTTGAGTTGATACAACCATTTAACTCATATCAACTGGCGGCTCTGTCTAATTCGGACCAATAAAGAATCAAATCTTTTTAAATCGTCGACATTATATGTTGGTCTTTTTCTTGAAAATCTCACCCTTCAGATCAAACAAATTTACATAACAAATATAAAGGGATAGGAAAAGGGATAAAATTTCTCCTGACCTCAGACAGGATTTAAATATCATCTATGTGCTCAAAGCTTTCTCTATTCTCAAGTACTAAAATTCTCAATGTCCAAAGCTTCATCCAAGACTTGAAAGAAAGATCATGATCTTTGATAGCTGCCATATCCATTTCTTCTAGAAGATTCATATATAGCAACAGATCAACTATATGTATTCTTTATGTGTGCCTATAAAAAGAACCAAGTATTCTTCATTGTCTTTGTGAAACTTTGCATGTACTTTATATATTGTGATTTTAAGTAAATTTTTATCTTAGTGAAGTATCTCTCAACTCTCTCAAAGAAGAAGGGTGGATTAAGGGCTTTTGATTACCCTAAACAACTTGAAAATGCATTTCTGCAGTCTATGACTATTAATTGTTTCATTATTGTTTGGTGTTAATAGTACACAATCATCATTTTACTTGAAATAAGTTCAGGAAAACTAGAAGGGGTTTACATCATTTTTTGCTAGATATAACTACTAAACTAATGGATTAATTTAACTTGGTAATAGTTTTATCAATTTTACTATTAACTGGTAATTATGTCCATCTTTTGAAAATTATTTTTGAGTAACTTTGATACATGCTGGTGGAAGAAGAAAAATATGGATAAACAAGCAAATGAATACAACTTTGAAATATTTTAAATGTGTAAAATATTGGGAATATGACACTCATACAAGCACAAACACACACACAAACAGCCAGAAGGGGAAGAAGGGTGGGGCAATAAAAGTATGATAACAAAAATCAGTGCTTTTTAAAATTAACTTCCTCTTGCAAGCAAGGTAAGCAAGAAATCTTTATAGTTTCCATTAACTATATCTTCAATCTTGTCTAAGATATGAACTCCATACTTGCGATGGTACTCTTCTTTGATCTTCTGTATGTCCACATCTGCTCGGGTAACAATTACTCGAGTTAGAGCATCCTTCGTTTTCTCATCTGCAGTGCTTTTCAAGGCCTCGTCCAAAGCCTGAAGCATATAAGAAAGTATGTAAAGTAATATTCGGTAAGCAATTAAATTAAAAGTTAACTCAATATTTTTAAAAAGTCGAGTTATATTTTCATGGTTAAGCTGATCACCTTGCTGAAATATGTTTCCGGAGTAGATAAGCATTCAACTGTCTCTTTTAAAATCAACTCCGTATCAAGATCCTGAAAGAATGAAGAATTGAGTCTTAAGTGAAATTAGGGTGTTTCTAAAGCGTTATTATCAATAAGCTTTCGGTTGTTACCATAATACAACAACTCTCATTTTTTCCTTCTAATTTCTCAACTAATTACCATAAATATCAGTGAAATTAGGGTGTTTCTAAAGTATTATTATCAATAAGCTTTTAGTTGTTACCATAATACAACAACTCTCATTTTTTCCTTCTTATTTCTCAACTAATTACCATAAATGTTAAACCATATATCTGTTTCATGAATGGCCTTAGCTAAATTTCCCAAACTTTAGAGAATAAAAAAATTAAATTCTAACGGCATCCTATCATTTAGGTCAATCTCCTATGTTAAATAGATGTATCATGCATGTCTAGACTCATCATATTGGTCATTCACTGCCATTCTGATGTCTCTTGTTTTATCTATTCTCTTTTTGTTCCTTTTCTATTTTGAGAGGTAATTTCCTCGAGTCCTCTGTTGTCTCTTGTTTTTATCTAATTTCTTGTCAGCAGCTACTGCAATATTCTGTTATCTAGTTTTTTTTTTCAAATTATCTAAACAATGTGTTATTTAAATGGAATCTCCATTTCATACCTCATCGATGCGTTTGCCACAGATTTCTATGTAATGTTTGAATATGGTCCTGATGTGGAGCTTATTTCTTGTTGCTAAAATTCTCACAACTTCCTCATCCTCAATGGGGTTCTTCTTAGCAGCATTCTTTATGGCATCATGCAATATCTTGGCTTCAGATTTTGCAGTTTCTTCATGAACTCGGGGACCTTCATATCGATAAGAGCTCACAAGGGCTACCAACAACTGGTCAATGCACAACATAGAACTGATAAGACAAAATTTTACATTTTGATGAAAATTTCTTTGCTCTCGATATAAATATTAGATGTGAAAAATAAAAGGTTCCCATGTTTAAACATACAATAAAGATAGTGTTATGGTACTTCTATGCGTAACGTTTATCTTTTAGAACTGGAAGAGTAATGCTACGCCAACCAACAAAAGAATTCAACAAGAGATTCAATTGACAATTTCATCCTCAATTTTTCATCATCTCACTCACCTCAAACGGAGTTAAAAAAAAATGTTTTATATCCATTTTGTTGGTGAGTCATTTGTCAAACTGAAATTACATAATGTTTTATATTTTGATCCACTATCAGTGTAAAAAACTTCCTACCATCATCATGTAGATTAGATAAGAATATTCCAGTTTGTTAGGCAAACTAACTCAAACCCATTTTTCTGTTGACATATATAGTGAATGACTGATCAACTAAAAACCCTTTTTGAGATTTTATTTTTTTTTGGGTAGGGGGAAGTAATCATTGATCAATCAGACGCCCTAAAAGTGAATGGTCCAACTTGATATAAAAAGCTTCTCTTTAAAAAAATTGGAGTGAAATCTTTTTGAAATGATAAGGTAATTGTAAGGAATAATGCTTCTACAAATGCATTAATTTTTCATTCAAGAAAATACATATAATTTTTTAATATCTCAAGTGAAATATACTTTTAAGCCGATATATATTGAAGAAACCTTCCAACTTATTTCTGGGACACGTGTAATTTTTCAAGCATAGGAAGTAAAAGCTCTCACCTTACTCTCAGTGCCACGAATATTTACGGCAACATCTTCCTCAATGGAGTGATCATAGAGCGAGTGGTAGGCTTTTCTGGCACCCAAAAGCTCTTCCGATGATCTAGTACATGCAATCTCTATGAGCACGCCATATGATTGTGATCCATTCAACAAAGCCTCCTTTGCTAAACGAGCATCCCTTTCCCATGGATGCATGGCCCAAAGTACCATTGCGTTCTGTTTATCACATATAAAAGCAACAGCTTGAATGGGACCTTCTTATAAAGTATTTTGTAGTTCACAAATTGCAATGTCATTGAGTCCAATCAGCCCAGTTTTTGGTTTTTCTTAAGTAATTCAAACCAACATATTGTCACTAGAGAATGAGAAAAGTTTACAACTATTGAGAACAATATTAGTTATCCATGAAGGGTTAATCTAGATTAATAGAAAATGCAACAATTTCAATGTAATCATATATTTGGGCAAAGACCTACGACCACACATCAAAAAAATATAAAAAAAAATAAAAGAAAAAATAGATGAATCTGTAAGCATTCATAAATTCAATGGAGTAGATATTGAGAGTTCATATAGGACTTTTCACACAAATAGAAACCAATTCTGAAAATAAAGATGCTAAACCATCTTAATTACTTATGATTTTAACAGTTGATTATAAGAAAATGATAAATACACTCTGAATTTCACCATTTGCGCTCCACTGGAAGATTAAAATGGAACAAATAATGGATCGCAAATGGAGAAACGTGAAATGAAAATATAATTTTCCTTGACTATATCAAATTCATTTTAGAGAACTCCCCTGTCTTGGTTTCTGCAATTATGGACAACCAAACATTAATAAGCTAGGAAGAAAGATGTGTATACCTTGAAGCGTAGAAACTCATGTTCGAGTTGAGCAATGTGTTGAGCCTCCCACTTCTCGAATAAACGTTCATCCTCTACGAAAAATTGAGGTGCTCCTTTCCTAAAGGATTTTCTCTGTTCTGGATGCGATTTCCCCAATATTGATATCAAGGTTTTCTCATCAACTCCAAATCCTAGAATATCAAATTCAAATGATATTAAATTGTAACATTTCAGTGAATGCAAGTCCATAGCATTTAATGTAGTTCAAACAAAGAACTTGGTTAAAACTTTTCACTAAATGATATTGGTTTTATAACATAAAGGGTTACAACTTTGAAATTACATAATAAAAATTTCCCATTTCCTTTCCACCAAATAGAATAAAGGAAATAGCAAAACAAAATCATTTGAAGCTACAATTGGGCATAAGTCATATGCCAAATAACAAAACAAAACTTATCACCGATATATATATAGATATATATATATATATATATATATAGGGTCAGGATCAGGTAACGACTCCCTTACTTTGTTAAAATGCAGACTTTTTTTTTTGGTTTTTTTTGGTTTTTGTTTTTTTAAATAACTAAAAAAAAGTTTAATATTTTATGGAACTGAAATTTTTTCATAATACAGTGTTTTGGATGTGATTTGGGTACGTATAACAAAATATGTATGTACAGTTTGGGCAGACTGTACCACCACTTTTTGGTATAGGTATTCAAAACACGCCCAAAACATTATATTATGGAAAAATTTCAGTTCCATAAAATATTAAATATTTTTTTTAGTTGTTTAAAAAAAACAAAAAAAAAAGTCCGCATTTTAACAAAGTAAGGGAGCCCTCACCTGATCGGTTCTGTATATATATATATCATTATTGTTAATTGAAAGTATATTCAAGACATTTTCAAGCTCAATATTTAGATGATTCATTAAAAATTAATAGTACCATTCAGATAATTTACAATATTCTTATAAAGAAACCTGCTTCCATTTTGAGTTTAAATACGCCTTAAGTTGACTTATAGAGGATCTTATATTTTGGAACGGAGTATTTCATAAGGAAATATAATGCTTAAGCAGGAATAATTAAAAAATGATATTTTCCCACAAATTCCACAAATAAATCATATTCACCCGACAAATTCCAAACCAAAAAATATAATAAAAGAACTGAAGAAATGGTCAATAAATAACTGAACTGTGAACAAAAATTATGTATAAATAACTGAATAATGTGGAATTAATAGTATAATTAAAAATATAAGTAGTCAGTATCAAATACAAAAGTAATGATAAGTTCTTTAGCACTATATTGTCAAAAGATCAGAAATTAACAAGAACATTGCAAAGAGGTACACACACACACACACACACACACACATATATATATATATATAACTCGATTGATTCATTCCCAAATTATGCAATCAAAAGACTAACCAATTAAAAGTACATATTATTGAGATTGAGATTATGTATAATCGGAATGGAGAAAGAACCTGAAAACGCCTGTGTCAGAACTCCAAAATTATCCGTCTCTGCCATTTAATTTCTGTTTTTGATTTTGTTATTTGAGAGAGATGTTTTCGTTGTAAGAAACATCTCTTGTACTACATTTATATGCAGCTGTGAGGATATTTTCGTCGATTTGGGAAATGTGAAAGCACAATAATGGAACAGACAACATAAAGAATGACGATCTGGTCCTTCGTCTGTTAGGCAACATTACATTAATTATTGTGCCAACGCCTTGCTTAAAGCCTTAATATGACCATAAATATTGTAACGCTTTTGTGCAAGAATGAGATTTAACTGTGAATTAAAAAAAAATCACAAAAATAGTCCTTTTTTTTGTTTATCGTCATAAAAATATTTAAAAGATAACACTAGTGTTATTGGGGTAATAAAAATAAAAATAGAATAATTCATATTCATATGGAATAAAAAAAATTGTGTTTGATTGCGATTGGAATGATTCTTATTCCTCCCAAATTTATGAATTTTATTCCTTAAGGAGAAAAGGTATGAAATAACTCATTCCAATTCCTTCAATGCTAATATAGCATACACGTCTTAAATTTTTTGTTTTAAACGATGTGTCATCACTACTAGTTAGATAAATAATTTTTTTATAATTAATTATGTAAGAAAACACATTTTTTTATTTAACGTCATGTCATATGAGACACATTTCCGACAAAAAGTTGAGACATAATATATATATATATATATAGAAATGATCAAGTAAGAGATCCTTTACTTTCTTAAAATAAGAAATTTTTTTTTGTTTTTTTTAAACAACTAAAAAAAGTTTAATATTTTATTGAACTGAAATTTTTTTATAATACAATATTTTGGGCTTGTTTTGAATATCTATACTAAAAAATGATGGTATAGTCTGCCCAGACTATACTACCATATACTACTATTATATATGTGATAGCACGTTGCAGTTTCATTCAAGCTAATGGATTGAATATGCATGTTTTAAATTTAATAGAAGTATGATTACAACTTATTCATATAAAATATACACTAAACATTTCATACATTTTTTTAACCAATTAAATATAATCTAAAACAGATACGTGGTACCAAATACACATTAAATCAAACTAAAATATTGTATCTCACCTTCTCGACTATCTCAACACAAAAATTGGGTGTTTAATATTAGTACACGCGCAACACAAAAAGTATGTGTATGTGTTTACATTAATATTACGTTTGGATTCAAAGAATGAAATGAATAATTTATTCTATTTTAATTAGAATGAGTTATTTTATATTCTTCCTCTCCAAAGAATAAAATTCATAAATTTGGGAGAAATAAGAATAGTTCAATTCATTTGATCGCAGCCAAATACAATTTTTTTACTTTCATCATTCCATTTATACCTTTATGTAGGGTAAAATCTATATACGCAAAACATGCAAGTATACGTGGTCAACAAGTAATATAATAATGAGTAGAGTATCGTTCCCACGAAGATAAATTAGCAAGAAATTTAACTTCACAATTACCAATTTTCTATTAATCCTAATTCTATTAAACTATTCATTTCAATGATTTAAAATTATAGAAACTAAATTAATAAATAAATAAACTATCAAAAAATAATCACAAATATCAAAATCCGAAAGTTCACTCAATCGATGGAGAATTAGACTTATGATTTCACCCTAAGCTTCACTCTGATTTTTAAACATTTATTCCAATTCAAGTCAATATCCCAGTTTATTAATCAAGAACACGAATGTAGTACTAGCCACCTCTCGATGCACTAATACCGTATCAACTTAAATCCACAATTTAGATAGAAACAAGTTAAACACTCAAATCAACCAACTCACTATATCTCTATGTGAACTGAAATTAAAGAAGGTTTAAGAATAAGTTCTCTATCCGATTACATGCAATGTCAAGCATATCTCTACCTTAACAATAATCAAGAATCTGCTATTCACAAAATTCATGACACATGCTATATTAACTAAGTCTCATAAACGACTATATAGAGTCTTGAGTGCCTTCCCTTCAGAAACCAACTAAGGCAACTTCTCGATGGTGAAGTAAGACCAAGCTCATGAGCTTATTATCCCAGGTCGGAACAAGATAGATAGGCACATAGTAAAGAAAGGCAGAGACCGTAAACTAATAGTAGGATCTGTTGCTGGTTATGATCCAACTTACTCTAAATATCCAACAAGGGGGTTAGTGAGGTTAAGAAAGGGCTTGGCATTTCACTCTTTGTTGTGGGGTTGTCACTTTTACCTTTCTTTTCGTCATGAATCGAATTTCCCCTCCGTCATCTTACTTCATATCGTCAATCTTCCAAAGTCAAGATACAAGTTAGGCCTTGGAATGAAAGACAATTCCGAATCCACTTTGTCTACGAACAAGGAAGCTATAAGTAATGCAACTGTGGCAAGGTATGGTTTCTCACTCTAGCTAGGGATAAGTTGTTGGATGCAGTGACAGAGCAATTGGAATCCTACTTTGTCATTGGTTCTTGTTCCTGTGATAGGACAAACACCTCATTATTTGGGGCAAAAGGCCTAATGAATTGGGATTTCCCTATTGGTCCAAGTCATTTCAGGGCCGTCCTGGACATACCCTTATCCGTTGCTCTTCAGACCACTAGGTGGTGTGCCTTTTATTTCCTATTCTCAAATCCACAAGAAGTTTCCAAACATATATGTCATGGTTCCTTACTTCGACAGGGTAAAAATATCTAAATTTTATATTTTTAGATACTTTTTCAGACCTATTGCCGATATTAAGTCTAAGTAGCAGTCAAAAATTTGTATCCATTTTTCATGATATTATGCATGGATCAAATATATCATGGCGAATTCTTCAGAAAAAATTGTGTCTTCTACAATGGAAGAGGAGGTTGTTGCTCTTCTTCATCAGAATCATTTGGTGGAAATCTCGGCATTGGTCCGGGTTGCTGATATGGAAATTGAGCCGCCGAGTTGAAGCTTTGAAGGATTGTGTTGAGTGAGACGAAAGATGCGTTCATAGCATCAAACATCTGATCTTGCCGCATTGCCAATCGCCGCATTTCCTGACGTGCTGCTTTGTTGTGCGCAGTCATCTGATTTTGGAACTCAAGGAACTGAGGACTGGATATTGCCTCGGTCTGTGGTACCTACTCAGCCCCTTGATCGCCCATAAATATATCATCATCCTCCGATGCCTCTGTAGCATCAACTTCGTCTTCCGAAGCCAACGGAAAAATAAAGCCCAGACCTCGTGGATGCGGCTCGCCTCCTGCCCATACAGAATACCTCGCTATCATTCTAGAATCAAGCAATGTGAGCGGCATTTGTGTGGGCTCATCGTCGGACCATCTCACCCCTGCATTGCGACACAACCCACATATGAGTGATGGGTGTGGCAAGCCGCACGAAAAATTTCCACGTAAACACCGGCGGATGGAGAAACAGATAATAACCCCGACGTCGATAATGAAATCTTGCACAATTGCGTACAATAGCAACGCCTTCTCTTTGGTGACGTCCAAGGTGTGTTGGAACGGAAGCAATTTAGCATATAAGAATGCGTACCATATTTTTCCATACAGGCTAAGGTCCTTGCTATGGAACACTGTGCCTCCCTTCCGACCTTTCATCCAAGATGTTCCCGGCTTTGTCATCCCTGTGATTATTTCACCAAAGTTCGGATCAAAATCACGTAGCTGAGCATATTGGCATTGGCGAGGTACCCGCAGCTGATAATAAGTGTTTATTGCACCGGCACTGAACGGAACCAAGCGACCCCGCACATACGCATTGAATGGGGCTTTTTCCTGAGCGTTGGCGTAAAATTCCTTGACAATGTTAACCACAGCGGGTTCTGGATCTTCTGTGAATTTGGTCTACCCCTTTTGATAGATTTGAGGCATCATCTCCCCATCATTGGGATCCGGTGCCAATCTCCGCTCCGGTGTAAGGGCTTTGTTTAGCATGTACTCATACCGGTCTGCGGCGACGACACTCACAAATTTTTGGCGATCAAAGGTTCGTGTCGGTTGTGCAAATCTTGAACTCTCTCCCCTTTGGCGTTTAGATGTTGGTTGTGACGCCATGGTTTCTCTCTAATGCTTAACTTGCCTTAGCTCTCCCCCAAACTTGGTTGAAACACAGTGACGAACACTTAGTGTGCACAAATGGGTATCCCCCACACTTATGAAATTGGCCCTCCAATATGGTGAATGAAGCTTGATAACTTGAGAATAGTGATATGCTTGCCTCTTAAATGGTTAAAACTATCCTCTAATCGAAATTTGATGAGTATAGTTGAATAGTGGTGTGAGGAATATAGGTTAGATGTTATAATATATAGAGGTGGTGTGCGGGTGTTTATTGGTGGATTGAAGAGGTGGGGAGAGGTAGTGGAGCATTGGAATTCGTGGGGGTAGTGGATGGTGGGTGGTGGTTATGAGGAGTCTTAATTGAGGGAGAAGTTATGGGAGTTGTGGAGTCTAACATATGTAACTGTCGAATTTGAAGTGCCCAAGTTCCAAGACCCCCGCCCCGGCGGGGGGTACAAGGCCATTTGAGCCCACCCCAGCGGGCATGCCCACTGCAAGTTGGCCAGTTTTGGGCTTTGTTGTCTTCATGCTATGCCACCGAAATTGCCTTTTCCCATCCTGCAAGCCATGAAACGTGAAGGTTATTAAATTTTTGTTAAATTTGAGCATGCATGAGAGATTTCCAAGACTCTTAGAACGAATCAATAAAAAAATCAATAAATTATAATCCTAAGCTATAATATAATTAATACAGAAAAAATTTCAAATGAAAATAAAATAATTTAAAAAAGAAATGATTGGGTTGCCTCCCAATTAGCTCTTTATTTTAAGTCATTCAGCCTGACTACTCCCTATTTCACTGTGTATTTGTGAGGGTAATGTTGACGACATCCCAGTTTGAATCGCCACCCAGTAATGCTTTATCCATTGACCATTGACCTTGAACGTCTCTAATGGATTACGACTGTAGAGTTCAACAGCGCCATGAAAGAATACCCGCTTTATAGTGAATGGTCCCGACCATCTTGATTTTAGCTTTCCTGGGAACAATCGCAGCCGTGAGTTGAACAAGAGGACTGATTGACCCGGCTCGAATGTTCGATGCACAATTTTCTAGTCGTGCCATCTTTTTACCTTTTCTTTGTATAATTTGGAGTTCTTATAGGCGTGGAGGCGGAATTTGTCGAGCTCATTCAGTTGAAGTAGTCTTTTTTCCCCCACAGCTGCTTGATCGAAATTGAGTTTTTAAACCGCCTAATAAGCATTGTGCTATAATTCGATCGGTAAGTGGCATGCCTTCCCGTACAGTAGTTGATATGGTGACATCCCGATTGGATTTTTGTACGCAGTCCGGTATGCCCATAATGCATCGTCTAATCGAAGTGACCAATCCTTAAGACTCAGATTTACTACTTTCTCCAATATTTTCTTTACTTCCCGGTTTGATACCTCGGCCTGCCCACTTGTCTGAGGGTGATACGTTGTCGCTACTTTGTGGTTAACCCCATACCGTGTCAAAAGAGCTGTGAATGCCTTATTGTAGAAGTGACTACCTTCGTCACTCATTATTGCTCTTGGTGTGCCAAACCTTGTGAAAATGTTTTTCTGTAGGAATTTGAGGACCACCTTGGCATCGTTGGATGGTAGTGCTGCAGCTTCAACCCACTTCGAAACGTAATCCACTGCGAGTAGAATATACTGATTGCTCAAAGACGAAGGGAATGGCCCCATGAAATTGATGCCCCATACATCAAAGATTTCCACTTCAAGAATTGTTTGTAGGGGCATCTCATTCTGTTTCAAGATGTTTCCCACCCTTTGACACCTATCGCATTGTTTGACAAAATGGTGGGCATCTTTGAATAATGTGGGCCAATAAAACCCGACTTGCAACATCTTTGCTGTTGTCCGCTCGCTGCCATAATGCCCACTATATACAGATGAATGGCACTCATGCATAATGTTCTTCACTTCACTATAGGGGACACACCGTCTAATCATTTTATCAGCGTATTATTTGAACAAATACGGTTCGTCCCACATGTACCACTTTACATCTTGAAGAAACTTCTTTTTCTGTTGTCTTGTGAGGTCAGGTGGAAGAATATTGCTCACAAGAAAATTTGCATAATCTGTATACCAAGGAAATTCTGCAGAAATCCCAAACAGTTGCTCATCTGAGAATGACTCGTTAATTTAACATTTGTCTTCTTTCACTTTCCCTTGTTTTCCATCCTAGACAAGTGATCGGCTACTTGATTTTTCGTCCCCTTTCTATCTTTAATTTCTAAGTCAAACTCTTGAAGTAGGAGAATCCATTGGATAAGGTGTGGCTTAGAATATTTTTTCGCTATTAGGTACCGAATCGCCGAATGGTCCGTGTAGACTATCACCTTAGTCCCGATCAAGTATGCCCAAAATTTATCAAACGCATACACCACTGTAAGCAATTCCTTTTTCGTGGTTGTATAATTCATTTGAGTCTCTGTGAGTGTTTTTCTTGCATAGTATATGACGTGAAACACCTTGTCTCGGTGTTGGCCCAAAACAGCCCCAACCGCATAGTTGCTTACATCACACATTAGCTCGAATGGCATATTCCAATCCGGTGCAACTATCACGGGTGATGTAGTTAATTTCTTTTTTAATGATTCAAACACTGATTTGCATTCCTCAGTAAAACTGAAAGTAGCATCCTTCTCTAAAAGACTGCATAGAGGTTTTGCAATTTTAAAGAAATCCTTTATGAACCTCCTGTAGAATGCAGCATGTTCCAGAAAACTTCTAATACCCTTAACTGAGCTCGATGGAGGCAGTTTCTCGATTATTTCCAGCTTTGCTTTGTCCACCTCTAATCCTTGAGCCGACACCTTATGGCCCAAAATTATGCCTTTTTTCAACCATGAAGTGGCATTTTTCCCAATTGAGTATGAGGTTTGTATCCTTACATCGCTGCAATACCATGACCAGATTCCCTAGGCAAGTATCAAACTTGTCTCCATAGACCGAAAAATCGTCCATGAAGACTTCAATATTTTCTCCACCATATCTGAAAAAATGGCCATCATACACCATTGGAAGGTTGCAGGTGCATTGCATAACCCGAATGACATCCTCCTGAATGCAAATGTGCCGTAAGGGCACGTAAATGTTGTCTTTTCTTGATCCTTAAGAGCGATGGCGATCTGGTTATAGCCTGAGTATCCATCCAATAAACAATAGTAATCATGCCCCACTAATCTGTCTAACATTTGATCGATAAAGGGTAGCGAGAAGTGATCTTTTTGGGTTATCTTATTCAACCTCCTATAATCGATGCACACCCTCCAACCTGTCACTGTTCTTATTGGAATTAACTCGTTATCATCATTATGTACTACGGTCATTCCCCCTTTTTCGGCACACAATGAACCGGACTAACCCACTTACTGTCGAAAATTGGATAGATGATACCGACATCCAATAATTTCAAAATTTCATTCTTTACCACTTCCTTCATAATCGAGTTAAGTTGCCATTGTTGCTCCACCGTCGGTTTTGCATCATCTTCCATCAGAATCTTGTGCATGCAAAATAAAGGGCTAATTCCCTTTATATCTGCAATCGTCCAACCAATCGCTGATTTATGTTCCCAAAGCACCCTCAACAACTTTTCTTCCTGCAATTTGTTAAGTGCAGCAGAAATAATTACAGGTAAAAAATTTGAATTGCCTAAGTACGCATACCTAAGATGTTTAGGGAGTGGCTTAAGTTCCAATGTTGGTGGCTCCTCCAATGACGGTTTCAATTTTTTTGCGGCTGTCTCCTCAGTGTGAAAAGGTTCAAACGATGCTCTGAATTGGCTAACTCGTGGTAATGAGTCTAACATCTGTAAGTAGTCCATAAATTTCGGGTCGTCATTATCTTTATCCCCCAATAAAGTTGTTTCTAACGGATCGTTGAGCAAACTTTTACTCATATCTTCACCGATGATTTGCTCAATTAAATCCATCCGAAAACATTCTTCCTCATCCGTAGGGAATTTCATGGCCTTGAACACATTAAATTTGATTTCTTGATCTTGGACTCTCATAGTAAGTTCTCCTTTTTGCACGTCTATGAGTGTCCTTCCGTGGCCAAGAAAGGTCTTCCTAAGATAATCAGGATGTTTTTATCCTCCTCAAAATCCAGAATGATAAAGTCCACTGGGAATATAAACTTATCCACTTTAACCAAAAATGTCCTCTACTATGCCTCTCGGGTATGCGACTGACATATCTGTCAACTGCAATGAAATATTCATAGGCTTTGGTACAGGCAAACCCAATTCTGTGTATACTGACAATAGCATAAGGTTCACACTCGCCCCCAAATCACATAAACATTTGTTAAACGACATTTTCCCGATCGTGCATGGGATAGTAAAGCTCCCCGGGTCCTTAAGTTTTGGTGGTAGCTTCTGCTGTAACACCGCACTACACTCCTCTGTTAGTGCCACTGTTTCAAAATCTTCCCATTTTTTTTCCTCGACAGAATTCCTTTCATGAACTTCACATAACTCGGCATTTTCTCTAGGGCTTCTGTGAATGGGATGTTAATCTGGAGTTTCTTGAACACTTCTAAAAACTTTGCGAACTGCTTATCTAATTTCTGTTTTTGAACCCTCTGCTGAAACGGTGGTGGAGGATAAACAATTGGCTTATTGTTTAATTTTATGTCCTCACTTTGCTTTTCCTCACCCTTGTTACCTTCAACCACGTTACTGTCATCAACTTTTTCCTCCAGTGTTGCTGAATTTTCTGCATTATTACCCCCGAGATGTTTTCCACTTCTCAACATAACTGCTTGACATTGCTCATGACTACCCTTCGAATTTCTCTCAGTGTCACTTGGTAACGTTCCTTGTGGTCTATTATTCAATGCTAACGCCATCTGTCTTATCCGATTTTGTAAATTCTTGATAGCCATCTCTTGTGATTTCATTTCCATTGCTTGATTTTTCATTGCTGCCTTATTGCTAGTTATGTACTTCGACACCATTTCTTCAAAATCAAATTTCCTTTCCTGATGTTGAACCGATTGTTGGTGACTCTGAAAACCTGGGGGATATGACGGTCGTGGAGCTTGATTTTGCTGGTTATTGCTCCACGAGAAATTTGGGTGGTTTCTATTCCCCTGGTTGTAGGTGTTTTGGTATGTATTTTTGCGAAATTCTGTTATAGCTACCTATGAACTGGACGGATGCTGGATTAATTGCGCACTAATCTGTAGGATGATCACTCGCACACAATTCACATACTACCGCAACCTGCTGTACTTGAGCCCCTGTCATAGTATCCAACTTCTTGGACAACGCAGAAATCTGTGCTTGTATAGCTGTCACCCCATCTAATTACAAAACTCCAACCGCCTTTGCCTGTGTCATTCTTGCTCTGGGCCACTGGTAGTTATTGGCCGCCATGGTTTCAATCAAATTGTAGGCTTCCTCGTAACTCTTAGCCATGAATGCTCCGCCCAACGCTGCGTCAATACTCGTTCTGACATTCCCATGTAATCCGTTATAAAAGGTGTTCATTTGCAGTCACTTGGGCAATCCATGATGTGGGAACTTTCTAAGTAACTCCTTTCACCTCTTCCATGCCTCATATAGCGACTCCTCATTTTGCTGCTCAAACATTGTAATGTCATTCCTCATTTGGCAATTTTCGCCAGTGGGAAAAATTTGGCGAGGAATTTTTGAGCCAAGTCTTCCCACGTAGTTATCGATCCTGACGGCAGAGAATGTAACCAACTCTTCACCTTGTCCCGTAAAGTGAACGGGAAAAAGCGAAGTCTCATTGCCTCATCCGACACCCCATTGTACTTGAAAGTGTCGCACTTTCCAGAAAACTGATTAAATGCTCCTTCGGATCGTCATTTGTCATTCCCCCAAAATGAACTGAATTCTGCATCATCTGAATGGCCCCAGGTTTGATTTCAAAAGTATTCGCAGCTATTGCAGGCTTGGTGATGCTCGACTGCAGATCAGTCACCTTAGGTGTTGCAAAATCCCTCAACGCTTTCTGGTCTTCGGCAACCATTGCTTCTTCCTTATCAGAATTTTCGAATTCGTTCCATATTTCCTTGATCCACTTACTTAACCTCTGAAATCTTCTTTCAATGTCGTCCTCAAAAGGAACCAAATCTGGATTTTTGGATAGTGCTTGCATAAACCAATGTCAAAAACCTGAAATAGGAAGAACAAAAACAAAAACAAAAATGTTTAAGTAAAACTAGACTAATTAAACTGATATTATAAAAATATTAAAATCTAGGCTAAATTGTCCCTGGCAACGGTTTAAAATTATAGAAACTAAATTAATAAATAAATAAACTATCACAAAACAATCACAAATATCAAAATCCAGAAGTTCACTCAATCGATGGAGAATTAGACTTATGATTTCACCCTAAGCTTCACTCTGATTTTTAAACATTTATTCCAATTTAAGTCAATATCTCAGTTTATTAATCAAGAACACGAATGTAGTACTAGACATCTCTCGATGCACTAATACTGTATTAACTTAAATCCACAATTTAGATAGAAACAAGTTAAACACCCAAATCAACCAACTCACTATATCTCTATGTGAACTGAAATTAAAGAAGGTTTAAGAATAAGTTCTCTATCCAATTACATGTGATGTCAAGCATTTATCTACCTTAACAATAATCAAGAATCTACTATTCACAAAATTCATGACACATGTTATATTAACCAAGTCTAGATTTGAATATCATCTCTCAATTCCATACAAATCCACAAAGAATTGTTGATCAAGCAATTCATAAATTCACGCTCAAATTAACAAAGATAAACTGAAAATATTTTATTGGACTAGAAATCAAAATTATAAAATCATCGTTTCACCCAAGGATCCATCAAAAGTCTAATAAGCGAATTAGTTCATAACAAATGAAATATAAACTGAATAATCTAACGAAAACATCCGTGCCATTACAAATAAAAGACTAAATAGAAGAATAATGATGAACACCCTTCACGTAGCCTAGAATTACAATCGTCATGAAAATCTCTTCAAAATACTCCTCCAAGCTTTTTGTGAAAATCTGGAAATAATCTTTGTAATGTGCTCCTCTGTGTTGCCGAAATATGTTGTTAGTCGAGTAATGGACGTTCCCTCTAGTGTCCCAGTTGAAAATCCTTTATATTCTAGAGTCCATATGTAATTACATCACTAAAAACCATGTAGCATCACAATCCTAAATCGAACAGGACAAGCTGTGACGCCCCCAAAATTTGGTATACATCACCCATCTTGGGTCGTCAGATACATGGTACATAATTCAAATACAAGTTACTAATACAACTGTCGTGTACAATACGACAAAACATAAACCGTGAGTTTGAATACAAATATTATCTACTAGAGATTATACAAACTCAAAAGGAGTCCTCATTACAATTATTATCACACTATTTCACAGAATAGTGAGGACTACTAATGCTATCCTTTGGACCATCACTCCGTTCCCCGACTCGTCCCAGCTATATTCTCATTTCCTGAAGAGAACAGTGAAAGAAAGGGTGAACTCAACTAGCCTAGTAAGAAATATTATGACTAAGATAATGCAGAATATATTATCATTAGTCTCCAATAATGTTAAACTGATAAAATATAATAGACATCAAGTTTAACTGCAGCGGAACAAGCAATCCATTAAAAGAGTCAGGTAGAAAAAAAATCTACTATCTTTTATGATTAAAAAGGTTTTTCATCACTGTTATCGCTGGGACTCAGCTTAATAAATAATCCACATCATCGAATCACCCCTGCACTACGGCCAAGGATATTCTTTAGCATCACGACCACAATTATCCATGCACTACGGGCCAAGAATATTTGTGTAATCATTAATGGTCATGATCATGCCAACAACTATACATTAATGCACTACGGGCCAATGAGGACTTTTACCACATCATTTGTAACATTGCGGTCATGATTACACCGAATAATCTCTGGTCATAATCATACCAAGTCCATCTATGCACTACAGGCCATAGATGACTTTTAACATAATATAAACATGAGGATGATGATAATGATATAAGAATTCAATAAAACAAGTTCAAGAATTAATTTGTCCAAAAACTACTAAGGTCCAAATTGTCAACATGATACTTCTTTGTAGAGTAAAATTCAAGAATGATCAGAAGAATATTTTCATGAAAAGATACTGGATGAAGCGCAAATATCAAGGACATTCTACTAATTTCATGGAGTATAGAAATCAAAACTTTAACCAACTGAGTATAATAAAGAATAGAATAACAAAAGAAATCACCATGCATGCGGTACTTCGCATATACATGTTATTCCAACAGAATACTAATAATGGAACCAAGTCAGGTGAAAATCACATCGACAGGATGTTCCAACAAAATAATAAAGAATGAAATAATAAAGACGAAACCAGGTCTGGCGTAAAGCACAGACATGATGTTCCAACAGAATAATAATAAAGACAGAACCAGGTCCGGTGTAAAACACACAGACAGGATGTTCCAACAGAATAATAGAAGAATGTCACCAAGTATAGGGTAGACCGCGTATACAGGTTATTCCAACAGAATAATATGAAATGAAATAACAACAGTTCTCTTCATGAATAAGAAAGAATAACACCTCTTACGAGTACAACAAATAATATTCCCTACCTTAAGAAGAAGAGTACTGGATATATAAGTAGTGAAGTAGCAGAATACTTTCTTCTTTCTCTCTATAGTTTATCTCTCTAGAGTTTCAGTGAATTCGTAAGAAAATGAATGAATGAGCTTCTATTTATAGAAAAATGGAATGCATAGTAACTAACTCATGAACGGTCGAGATTAATTTACTTTAATCTGACGGTCCATATTTAAAGCAAAATCTTTTAAATAAAATAAAATATATTCTATTTATAATCTAATAAAACGAATAACTTTATAAAAGATTTTACTATGCAAACACTATGCAAACACTATACATATTAAAATATAATATATTCTAATTATTGTCTAATAAAATAGATAACTTTATAAAAGTATTATGTTTTATATAAAAAGATTTTACTATGTAAAACACTATGCAGACACTATGCAACACTATGCATAATAGAATATAATATATTATATTTATAGAATAACTTTATAAAAGTATTCTGTTTTATATAAAAAGATTTTCTGTATTATTACATTAATAATACCAACAAAACTGAGTGACTTATCACTTAAGTATCAATAATTAATACTGTGTGCTACTATACAACCACGCGTATTACTGTACTTTTAACACCGGGTGTTTCAACAGTTAACGGTAAAACTTTCGCCGTTATTTTCATAAAGTATTTTTGTCGTTTTCTCAATCCGATAATAATTCCGTTGTGGGGTCCACCAATGATTGTGCCGTTGTACTAATATTCCCTGTTAAAATGAATATTCTCCGACCAATGGAATATTATATAACAACTTGCGTACTTTGCAAAATTTATAAATATTACCCACAACTATTATATCAATTTCACTCCATTATATTCAAAAATAATATTTATAGAAAATTCATCTTTATTCAAAAAGTTGGGATTTTATAATCTCCCATTCTTATGAAATTTCACCCTCGAAATTAGGGTACGTACCTGGTATGTCGAAGAGGTAAGGATACCTTGATTTCATTTCAGATTCTAACTCCCAAGTCATTTCCTTAACATCGTGGTTTCTCCACAAAACTTTGACTTAAGGTATAACCTTGGTGCGTAGAATATGTTCCTTCTTATCCAAGATTTGAACATGAACCTCTTCATATGTCAAATCTTCCGCTATTTCGTCTAGATCCAACTCAATAATGTGGTTCGGGTCTTCCACATACTTACGTAACATGGATATGTGAAAAAAGTTATGAACACGAGACATACTTGGCGGTAAAGTGAGTCTATAGGCCACAGTTCCTACTCGATCAAGGATTAAAAATGGGCTGATAAATCGAGGATTGATCTTTCCTCTCTTTCCAAATTTCGTAACCCCTTTCCATGGAGCAACACGTAACAACACATGATCACCTATATCGAATTCCACGTCCTTTCGATGAAGATCAGCATAACTCTTTTGTCGATCTTGTGAGGTTTTTATACGTTGCCGGATCGTTTGAATCTTTTCTGTAGTCATACGTACCAACTCCGGTCCCAACAACATTGCTTTACCCACCTCATCCCAGCATACTGGAGAACGACACTTTCTTCCATACAACGCTTCGAATGGAGCCATGCCAATACTTGCTTGATAACTGTTGTTGTAGGAAAACTCCACCAATGGTAAGAACTTGTCCCAACTTCCATTGAAATCAAGGACACAGAGTCTTAATAGATCTTCAAGAGTTTGAATAGTCCTCTCTGACTGTCTGTCCGTCTGAGGATGATATGCCGAGCTAAATCATAAATCTGTGCCCATAGCTTTCTACAAACTAACCCAAAATCGTGAAGTGAATCTTGGGTCTCGATCAGAAACTATGGATACTGGCATACCATGCAATCTTACAACCTCGTTTATGTACATAAGAGCAAGACGTTCAAGTGTATAAGTTTCTCGTATCGGTAAGAAATGAGCAGACTTGGTCAATCTATCAACAATGACCCAAATCGCATCTATGCCTTGAGAAACTTTGGGAAGACCAGTAACGAAATCCATGGTAATGTGCTCCCACTTCCATTCTGGAATTTCAAGTGGTTGTAATGGACCTTTTGGTATTTGATGCTCCGCCTTGACTCGTTGACGCGTTAGACACCTTGAGATAAACAGCGCTATCTCTCTCTTCATATTGCCCAACCAAAATGTATGTCGAAGATCATGATAAATTTTGGTACTCCCAGGATGGATTGCAAACGGTGTGTTATGCGCCTCCATCATGATTTTATACTTTAAATCAGAGTTGTTAGGAACACAAAGTCTGGAGTTGACTAGAAGTATTCCTTCTTCATCGATTCTTGCTTCCGGCATCACATCTTCTTGCATTTTCTTCCTCATACGCATTAGCTCCGGATCTGTAATTTGAGTAGCTTTAATTTTATCAATTAAAGTCGGTTCTACTCGTATATTTGCCATCATCACGTGGGTCCCTGGAGTCTTTATCTCTATCTCCATCCTTTGCAAGTCATACAAAATGGGCCTTTGCGTTGACAATATTGCAGTAGTACCCGCATATGATCTTCTACTCAATGCGTCAGCTACCACGTTCGCTTTTCTAGGATGGTATTGGATAGTATGATCATAATCTTTCAACAGTTCAAGCCAACGTCGTTGTCGCATGTTGAGTTCCTTTTGAGTGAAAAAATATTTGAGGCTTTTATGATCCGTAAAGATCTCCACTTTCTCCCTATGCAAGTAATGCCTCCAAATCTTTAGTGTGAAGACAACAGCTGCCAACTCTAGATCATGAGTAGGATTATTCCTCTCATATTTTTCGAGTTGTCGTGAGGCATAGGCTATGACTTTCTCATGTTGCATGAGAACACATCCTAACCCTTTGCCCGAAGCATCACTGTAGATGACAAATCCCTCCGAACCAGATGGTATTTGTTGGTTGATTTCGCAATCAAAGAATACGTGCAAGTATACACGGTCAACAAGTAATAAAGTGATAAAATAGAGTATCGTTTCCATAGAGAATTCTAATTAATAAATTCCAACTACTAGAACTATATCAATCCAATTTTATTCAAACAATGATAAATTATGATTTTCTGAAATATTAAAACTAAATTAAACAATTAAAGATATTATTCTAAAATAAGCAAATAAATAAACTATGATTTGAGTGAATGACTTCCGATGGATAAGGATTAAGACTTCAATATCCCCAATTATGAACTATAAATCAATTATCCAATTATCCCAACTATTATGTCTACTGAATTGTTAACATGAATTCTCCAATTCCAAAAGTCCTTTTCCAAGTGATAAATTGACTTCTATTTCATCCAGATTAATCTTGCTATATTCCTATGCAAAATAAGTGAATTAAACTCCTTTAATCCTAATTCCTGATGTGTTACATGCGGTGAAAAGATATTTCTATTCAATTCAAAAACTTAATTATTCACTGTGCAAATAAATAAGTCACACGTTATCAAACCCAGTTCTAACCCTAGAATTCCTCTTCCAATTCCTTCTAGAATAACAAGGTAATTATTGGCCAAATAATTAAGCAATAGATGCAAGGCATGATAAACAATTCACTTCAACATAAATAATTGGAATAACTGAATAACTAATTTATAGCCATAAAAGGTTCAATTGAAATCTTAATTAAAGAATTAGTTCATAACGGAAATAAAAACCAATAATTGTTTGCAAATCATCCTTAAAGAATTACAAATTGAAAATAAGGGGAAGAAGAAGAAAACTCTGTAGCTAATCCTTAATCTCTAAGTAATCCTTGTGTAGCCTCCAATAAATGAATGAATTGATTGAATGATTCGATAATGGCCCTAATTTCAGCACTTAATTTCTTTTTATAGCTTCCCACAATCGTAATCCAATTAGGCTTCAAATAAGCTCCACATAAGAAGTCAAACAAAAAGTCAATCTAGTCAAACCATCAAACACGCGCCTTTGACCGATTAACATCAGCCGAGGCCCAGCGCCCCGACGTTGCGAATTGCACTAGCTAGAGCGCCCCGGCGCTAGTCTTAATGTTATTTACCATTTTGCCATTGTAAGCTCGAAATCCCAGAATTACCCCTACAGCTCCCAAATCTGAAAAACAAGACATAAACATAATAAAAATTCTACTAAATAACTTGAGAATGCAATAATTTAAGTCCAAATATATCCAATTCATGGGTATATTACCCAATCATCAAATACCCCCAAACTTAAATCGCTGCGTGTCCTCATGCGACAAAACATAAAATCGCAAAACTAAACTAAACATCGTGCAAATGTAAACTATTTATATGTTCTTAATTCCAGCAATTCAAAAGCGCACGTATATCCATATGCCTCAGAAAAATCACAAAAACATACTAATTCATCATGCAAAAGCAGATCAATAATATCCCAACAATCAACGAATCTGAATCTGTTATTACTGATATTGTGAGTGTGTGTTCAACAACTATGCTAACCCATGAAATGCAAAAATATGAAAGATAATAAATTTCTTAGTAAGCATCATACAGTGTAAACTTGAGAACTCATCAAATATACTTGTTTCAACTGAAATCAAACAATTACCCGAATTCAAGAGTCAAAATGGAATACTTATGCTTTTCTTTTTTCTTATTTTTTTATAACGGGGGTTCTTTGCACTTTTCCCGCTTTATTTGCAATTTTTTTTAAAATATACATAAATGACTGTGCAATGTCTCATCCCATTAGGCTAACAGTGTTACCCCTTAGCAAGCTTTCAACCAACGACTCCCAGACCATGAAAGACCTTAGGGCGCTAGGTGTAAAGACAATCCCCTCGGGCGTACTTGCTCAAGTAACAAAGGCCCCGAAACAAGACTAGTCACCCTGTATACCTTCTTTTTGTTTTTTAGCTTATATATTCTAAATATTTTTCCCCCAAACTCGAGTTTATGCATAAATTCAGTCTTCTCTAGCTATTCAAATTATCCTTTTATTTCACTAGTAATCATCCTTTAGAACTCTATTATCTAACCATTTAAACTATCATAGCCAACATGGTCGTTTTTCAAAGTGCCTTCCTATAATATCAGTGTCAAACAGATAAAGATTCAATTCATGTCAAGAAAATCATATCACTGACTCAACAATCCTTACTAGACTTGTTCATGCAATTCTACTTTCATCATTGGCCCCAAATATACGTACTATCAAAAATTAGAATTAATATGCAATCCTAAATGCAACAATAAACTAACAATCACAAACCAAATCCATAAACTACAACTTAGAAATAATAATTAACTACCCCCAAACTAATCTAGAGCAATGTCTTCATGCGATAAATAAGGCACAATAACACAGAGGACTTCCCTGATGAGCTTATTCCTCTAGTGGAGCATCCTCATCCTCGCTCATCTCTTGATCGGAAGGGGGAAAGACTGGCAGAGCTGGAGTAGTTGGGAAGTGGCTAAGTTGAACGCCCGGATGGGATTGGACGGTCAGTGCATTCTGTGCAGCAAATTGGTCAACTAAAAACTTGAAAATCACGTCTTGATGTTCCGATAAGCGCATATTCTTGGACTCCATATTATAAAACCAGTCGTCTATCTCCCGCTGGAAAGCTTCGGGGACCACACCTCGATGAGCTGCTGTAGATGGGCCATAAGTAGGTGGAGCCTGAGGTGGTGGAGCTTGTGTAGATGTAACATGGGGAATTATGAAACCCAATCTCCTAGGGTGATTTACCCCACCTGTCCACACTTTATAAGGGCGGATCAACTTGTGGTCCAACACGGGCATAGGCGTTTGAATCATCTCATCCGATTTCCATTTTACCCCAAACTTAGAACATAAAACGCATATCAGTGACGGATGTGGTAACCCTCCTGTGGTCCCTCCACGAGATGCTCGGAGGATATATTGCTGAATAAGATGGTCGACATCAATCTTTAGGCCTTGTATGATTGAGTATTATATCACAGCCCTTTCTCTGGTTACGTGGCTCATATGTGTGCAGGGCATCAATTTGGCACAAATGAAGGCATACAATGCCTTTCCATATAGACTGAGGTGTGACAATGGGAAAGTCATGCTGCCACGCTCATGCACGGTCCATGTGGTTCCCGGTTGACACAACTCCCGAATAATCTTTTCGTAGTCCGGCCCATCACTCACGAGTCTAGCATATTCATCATTAAGGCCCTCTAATGGTAGTTGATAACACCCATTTATATCCTCCTCACCGATTTCCACTGTTTGTCCTCTGACAAATACCCCATAATGATCATGCTCAGGCAAGTTGGCATATAACTCTTTTACAACTGCAATCACTGCTGGGTTGGGCTGTTCGGTGAGGGAGAACCAATTTCGTTTAGCAATCATCACTGCTATTTCTCCATCCTTGGTTTGATCGGGACGTAGACCACGTTCGGGGATGAGAGAGCGGGTAGCCATCTTATTGTAGCGCTCCTGTGCCTCGGCGGAGACAAACCGTCGGCTATCAAATCTTGGAGGAGCCGAGGTTGAACCCGACCCGTCTCCACGTTGTCGTTTGGAAGCCATTGAGAAATTTTTGCAATAGTACAAATTCATAATTAGTTGTAGTCGACAAAATTTCTATTGGGATACATATATCCATGTCACTACCCCCAAACTAATCTATATATTTGCACATTGAGTACGTGGTTGGGGGTGGTGTCGGACCCTAATTGCATGACAAGCAAAATTGTACCGCTTAGACACAAATATTAATCAAATTCTACAATTTTTAAAAGAACACAAGATGTGCCCAAAAGATGGGTATGTCACGTAATATGATCACACTCACGCCACAATATCGTTTAGCCCCTCTCAATAGTGACATATGTGCGCTATAATAGACTCATGATAGTGTGATGACCATATGTCCAAGAAATTCCGTGTGTGAAGAGGGCACTGTGTGATATGCACTAAGATACTTGACTCAAGCATACTCTCAAACACGTTGTGGTCAGTGTATAACTTTCTTCGAATACCCATATGAGCAGTATATATGCCTACCAATTGAAAGTGTTTCATAGACATGCAAGATAATATAGCCAAAAGAAGAACGAGACAAAGAAATCTTAGTCATGGGAACATGCCTCAAGAGCAATATTACTTCAATTACCCGTATACAGATTTGATGTGGTGAATCTTGGAAATTAAAGCAGTATATACCTTGGAGGTGAAACTAATTGCTGAACTAAATAGAAAAGCGATGAAAAGGTGCCACAGGTTTTAGACTTTGTAAAAAAAACAATTTATGTTCAGTTGTCATATGAGAGGAGAAAAGATGTGAAGAACATTTAAGGGAAAAGTAAAAAAAATTAGGAACTGAGTGGGCGTGTTCAACAATCAATGCATTTGTAACCGCCAAGCAGCGCCGGGGCGCTGAGATGTGCATGTATTCTAGCGCCGGGGCGCTGGTTTTGAGTAGCAGCCAAGCGTCGACGCGCTGGACTCCAGAAACTGATCCGACCCTCTAGCGCTGGGGCGCTGGTTTTGAGTAGTAGCCAAGCTCCGGGGCGCTGGACTCTAGAAACTGATCCGACCCTCTAGCGCCGGGGCGTTGGGTTCCTTGGGTTTTGGAGCGCCGGGGCACTGGTCCTTTCTTGCACATTCTGCTCATCTGTCAACCAATAAAAGTGCATGAAGTCAAATAAAATAAACTAGAATAAAAATTAAAAATAAAATACGATATAAATATAAGAATAAAAATAAAATAAAAATGAGAACTCCTGGGGTTGCCTCCCTATAGTGCTTGAATTATAGTCGTCAGCCCGACTTTGCGGTGTTGCTCAGTTATCCACTGGTTCGGAAAGGTACTGGATCGTAGCTTGACGTTTGATTGGTCCACTCCAATAATGTTTCAGACGTTGACCGTTGACCTTGAATGTACGCTTTGAGTTCGGTTCCTCGACCTCAATGTTTCCGTGTGGAGCGACAGATATAACTACGAATGGCCCGGACCACCGAGATTTTAATTTTCTCGGAAATAGACGCAAGCGTGAGTTGAACAGTAGTACTTGTTGACCCGGTTCAAATGTTCTATCAAGAATTTTTTTATCATGCCAGGCTTTGACTTTCTCCTTGTAGAGCTTAACGTTTTCGTAGGCATTGAACCAGAATTCGTCTATCTCGTTCAACTACAGTAACCTTTTCTCACCAGCTGCTTCTAGATCAAAGTTTAGTTTTCGAATGGCCCAGTGTGCACTGTGTTCTAGCTCGACCAGGAGGTGACACGCCTTTCTAAATACCATTCTATATGGTGACATGCCAATCGAATTTTTCTACGTTGTTCGATAGGCCCATAGAGCATCGTCAAGACGTAATGCCCAATCTTTTTGTGACGGATTTACCACCTTTTTGAGAATCCGCTTAACCTCCCTATTCGACACCTCCGCTTAGCCATGGGTTTGTGGATGGTACGCAGCTGCAATTTTGTGACGAACCCCATACTTTACAAGCAATTTTGTGAACTGCTTGTTACAGAAGTGAGTCCCCTCATCACTTATTATCGCTCTCGGTGTCCCAAATCGTGTGAAAATATTTTTCTTTAAAAATCGGAGAACAAGGTTGGCATCATTCGTGGGTAACGCTGCGGCTTCTACCCATTTGGAAACATAATCGACCGCTAATAAGATGTACTGATTATTAAAGGAAGATGGAAACGGTCCAATAAAATCGATTCCCCACACGTCGAATAGTTTAACCTCCAGAATTATGTTGAGTGGCATTTCATTGCGCTTGGAGATATTACCTACGCGTTGGCATCGATCGCATTTCAGCACAAAGAGATAAGCATCTTTGAATAAATAAGGCCAGAAAAATCCCGATTGTAGTACCTTTGCTACTGTTCGATCACCGGAATAATGACCTCCGTAATCTGAGGAGTGGAAATGGCCTAATATACTATCCATTTCTTCATGAGGTACACAATGTCTTATCATTTGATCTGCACAGGCTTTAAACAGAAATGGTTCATCCCAATAGTATTGGTTCACATCGTGGAGAAACTTCATTCGTTGTTGTGAGGTCAAATCCGGAGGTAACACTTTGGCAACCACATAGTTTACATAGTCAGCATACCAAGGCAATATTGTGGTTACTCGGAACAATTGTTCATCTGGAAATGTTTCATTAATCAATAAGTTGTCTTCTTTCTGTACCTCAGCGTTTTCTAACCGAGATAGATGATCTGCCACTTGATTTTCTGTACCTTTGCTGTCCCGGATCTCCAGATCAAATTCTTGTAACAACAATACCCACCGTATTAACCACAGTTTTTCATCTTTCTTCTCAATCAGATATTTAATGGCAGAATGATCAGTGTAGATAATTACCTTGGTGCCAATAAGATAAGCTCTGAATTTGTAGAAAATAAACACCACTGCAAGTAACTCTTTTTCGGTGGTTGTGTAGTTCAGTTGGGCATCCGTCAACGTCTTACTAGAGTAGTAGATAGTGTGAAAAATCTTGTCGTGACGTTGTCCCAATACTGCTCCCACTGCGTAATCACTGGCGCCGCACATCAATTCGAACGGTAAAGACCAATCGGGCGCTACAATGATTGGAGCAGAGACCAATTTCTTCTTTAATACCTCAAATGCCTCGATGCATGACTGATCCATCTTAAACGGTACATCTTTCTCCAAAAGTGAACATAGGGGTTTCGAAATCTTTGAAAAATCTTTAATGAAGCGTCTGTAAAAACCTGCATGTCCCAAGAAGCTCCGAATGCCTTTTACAGATGATAGAAGAGGCAGTTTCTCAATTATCTCAATCTTCACTCCATCCACCTCTAATCCGGATGCGAAAACCTTATGTCCCAGAATAATCCCTTCTCGCACCATAAAATGGCATTTTTCTCAGTTAAGCACCAGGTTAGTCTCCACACATCTTTTTAACACCAAGATCAGATTCTTCAAACACAAGTCGAAACTATCACCGAACACGGAGAAGTAATCCATGAATACCTCTAAATTTTTTTCGACCATATCAGAGAAGATTGCCATCATACATCGTTGAAAGGTTGTCGGCGCATTACATAAACCAAAAGACATATGCTGGAATGCAAACGTACCGTATGGACATGTGAACGTTGTCTTTTCTTGATCTTCTAGATCTATAGCAATTTGATTGTACCCGAAATATCCATCCAGCAGACAGTAGAATTGATGTCCCGCTAACCTGTCCAACATCTGATCAATGAACGACAAGGGAAAGTGATCCTTGCGTGTGGCTTTATTTAACCTGCGGTAATCCATACATACTCTCCAGCCTGTAACAGTTCTAGTCGGGATGAGCTCATTAGCTTTATCCTTCACCACTGTCATACCCCCTTTCTTCGGTACGCACTGTACAGGACTTACCCACGAACTTTCTGAGATTGGGTAAATAATACCGACATCTAACCATTTTATAATTTCCTTTTTCACCACATCTTTCATAATGGGATTTAACCTTCTTTGCATCTCAATGGTTGGTTTTGACCCCTCTTCCATTAAAATCTTATGCATACAGAAAGATGGGCTAATACCTCAAATATCCGCTATAGTCCACCCAATCCCTGTTTTGAACTCGTGCAAAACCCGTAGAAATTTTTCCTTTTGGGTAACAGTTAACTCTATCGAAACAATAATTAGTAGAGTCGAATCTTTCCCCATATAAGCATACTCAAGATGAGAGGGGAGTGGCTTTAATTCCAACACCTGTGGCTCTTCTATCGAGGGTTTGCACTTTTTACCTTCCATTTCGGGCCTATCATGGGTGTCGAATGGTTGATTATTTTTCTGGTAGAATGATGATGTGTCTAGCCTTTTGATCTGCTCAATGTCCTCATCAATACTATAGTCGTCTATTCTGAGCAACATGGATTCTATCGGATCCTCTGAGTAATTACCGCAAATCTTGTGATTAACTAACTCATCCATTAAATCCACTCGCAAACACTCACCTTTTTCCTTCAGATAAGACATTGATTTAAACACATTAAAAGTGACCTGTTGATTTTCAACTCGCATCGTCAATTCTCCTTTCTGCATGCGATCAACGTTCTCCCCGTTGCTAAGAATGGTCGCCCGAGAATGATGGGAAGTTTCTTATCTGCTTCACAATCCAAGATAACGAAGTCTGCTGGGAAGATGAATTTATCCACCCTTACTAATACGTCTTCAACGATACCTCGTGGATATGTAACTGATCGGTCCGCCAATAATAAACTGATATTTATCTGTTTTGGTGCCTTGAGCCCGAACTGACTGTAGACTGATAATGGCATCAAATTAATACTGGCCCCCAAATCACACAGTGCTCTCCCCGAAAACTGATTACCAATGTCGCACAGAATAGTAAAACTACCTGGATCTTTCAACTTCGGAGGCAACTTATTCTGAATAATTGCGCTGCATTCTTCGGCAATTATTTGACAACACATCCTTCATGAAAACAAGTGAACAATTAACTTCTATTTAATCCAGATTAATCTTGCTATATTCCTATGCAAAACAAGTGAATTAAACTCATTCAATTCTAATTCCTTATGTGTTACATACAGTGAACAGATATTTCCATTCAATTCACAAACTTAATTATTCATTGTGCAAATAAATAAGTCACACGTTATCAAGCCCAGTTCTAACCCTAGAATTCCTCTTTCAATTCCTTCTAGAGTAACAGGGTAATTATTGGTCAAATAATTAATCAATAGATGCAAGGCATGATAAACAATTCACTTCAACATAAATAATTGGAATAAACTGAATAACTAATTTATAGCCATAAAAGGTTCAACTGAAATCTTAATTAAAGAATTAGTTCATAACGAAAATAAAAACCAATAATCGTTTGCAAATCATCCTTAAAGAATTACAAATTGAAAATAAGGAGGAGAAGAAGAAAACTCTATAGCCAATCATTAGTCTTCAAGTAATCCTTTGTGTAGCCTCCAATGAATGAATGAATTGATGCCTAATTTCAGAACTAAATCTCTTTTTATAGCTTGCCACAATCCCAATCCAATTAGGCTTCAAATAACCTTCAATAATCCAGTCAACCGAAAAGTCAACGCTCGCGTCTCGGTCAACTAAGAGCTCGACCCAGCACCTCGGCGCTGGGATTAACACTATGTATAGCGCCTCGGTGCTGATGGTCAGTGAAATTACCATCTTGCCCTTATCAGCTTAAATTCGCCAATTCGTCCATGCAGCTCCCGAATCTGCAAAACAACAACTAAACACAATAAAAATGCTTCTAAATAACTTGAGAATATAATAATTTAAGTCCAAATATATCCAATTGATGGGTATATTACCCAATCATCATCGACTCTATCAGTAAGTTAATTGCTCGATGTGAGCTCTGTGTTAAATTCTACTGAAGGCTTAGACCTTTTTGTTGTTTTAATTGGTTTTGGAACCGAAATCGCACCAATTGAAACCGTACTGCACCAATCACAAGCGATTTCATGTGCGGTTTTGAATTTGTCAAACCACACCTAAACAGTTTCGGGTCCGGTTTGGACTTCAAACCGCACCATACTCACCCTTAGACACATCACATTAGTTAGCAGGTGGGCTCAACTTCAAGGATCCGGATCCTCTATGAGGATTCTCTGTTAGGATCTTGTGAGAATTTTGTTGTGGGGTTGACAATACATTAAAAAAGAGATTCAATTGCTCACAACTCCTTTCCTTGTCTGTGTATCAAAACAACGTCGTTTTGACAAAAAAAAAATTTACAAGTTGACTTCATTTGTTTGCTAATTCTTGTTAGTTATAAGCGGCATAATTTTTTTCATGATTGTAATGGGTCGGGTGTTAATGTAGTTGGGCCGTTTTATTAATTATTTTTTTAGTGCTTTAGAATCGATAGGGTTATTAATCTTTGTATCTTTGTCAAAGGCTAATAATATTAATTTTTGCTCTTCAAAAAAATAAATACAACAGACAATTTTTATCCTATTAAAAAAATTGTGTTTCCATTGTGATTCTTTTAGCCAATTGAAAAAAATTAAAGAAAAAAAATTGGGGTAAACAATCTGGGGAAAATTTGAATAAGGGAAAAAAAACTAAATGAAATTTGGCTAATCCTAAACCTTAGCATGCTCTGGGAAGAACAAGAAATGAAGCAAAGAAGGAAAGGAGAAGAAAACAGAAAAACGAAGCAAACAAACGAAGTAAACGGCGTTTGGTGACTTCCAATTTTCTGTCAACTTGTAAAAAAAATTCATATCAAAACGACGTCATTTTGATACACAGACAAGAAAAGAAGGTGGGAGTCATTGGATCTCATTTTTGCTGTGTTGTCAACCCCACAACAAAATCCTCACAAGATTCTCACAGAAAAATTCTCATAGGACATAGAGGATCCGGATCCCAAGTTCTGTTAATTATTGGTAATCTATGTTTATTTTTTTATGTGAAACTCTACTTCTAGAATAAATCTTTAAATTCGTTACAATCTCACTTTTTAATAAAAATAAAAAGAATACTGGTACCAAATGTTATAAACACGATGAATCCGTAGACGTGCAGTTGAGATAAAAAATAGAATGAATATATAATTTTTATTATTAATTTGTAAAACTAACTTAAGACATTTTTTAACTTAAAATTGAGAAGATTAATTAAAAATTATGAAGTATTAAATTTTTATAATTAATGGTACTTTTTAAATAATTTATAACATTTTTTGTTGTACTGATTAAAATTAAATAAATTTATGTCAATTTAAAATGTCTCAAATTAATTTGAAAAATTAATATTTATATTATATTTCGAAAAAGATGGATTATAAGTTTTGTGCACACGAAAAAAAAACCGAAGTAGAAAAAAAAATATCAATTCTGCAATGTTCGTTTTATTTTTAGAATTTATACTAATATTCAATCTTATAATATCAATTCTGTAATTTTATAATTTTAGACACTTAAAACTATTAACATTCATCACAAAAATACAGGCGAATTGACTAGATATATTAAGAAAGAAATTAGACAGACAGGGGCGGATCCAGCCGCGGAGTTCAGTGGGATCAAATTCGAAAAAAAAAAAATTTAAAAATAAAATTTTTATAAAATGAATTATAAAACTAAATAATCATTAAATATTATTTACAATAACATTTTTCAAAGTTTCGTTGCTTAAAATTGTTTCATGATAATCTCATTTTTAATAGTTGTAAAAATATCACGCTAAATATAAGTTTCTAATGTACTATTATATAGATTTCATTGGAGTTGGGTTTTGCTCAAAAACTAGAACAATATCTACCGTTGTATATTATTGATAACTAATGTCTAATGTATAGTCAAATAAAACAACAAATATAAAAATCAAATTAATATCAACATTAAACATTATACTATGCAGATTACAAGTACATTTTGTTACGTAAAGTTACCAAAATTTCTTATAAGGAATCTTAGTTATCGTATACTATGTTATATTTGGATACGTAACGTGTTTCACAAGATTTTTCATCCATTAATTTAACCAACTAACATAATTTAGTACAATTATAATCGGATCAAATTACGAAGTGACAAATTTTGTGACAAAAGAAGTGTTAAATAAAAAAGAAAGATAATAGAAAAGGAAGATGAAAAATAAATCATGGACTTATCTTGCATATAATAATGTTTTATTCTATTTTTTCTTTTATTCGTTTCTAAATAATATTTTAAATAAACAAGGAATCAAATAATTTGAATTTACACAAAGAAATCAGCTTCCTTACCCTAGTTTGCGGTAAATATTTGTTAAAAGATACTTACAATCAAAGATTTTTATTTATCTAAATTAAGATACTTGCAATAAAAAAAATATATTTATCTAAACTCACATAATTCCTGCTAAGCTTATAAAGTTAATTAGAGCAAGAGCAGAAAGAGTATACAAGTCTAGTTTGAAAGCAAAAAAGTGAGTAAATTCGTTGCATATTATACAAGGGTAGAAATTTCAGTGGGGGCAGGTGCCCCCCCCCCCCCCCCGCCCCATGCTTGGGTCCGCCCCTGTAGACAGAAGCTTAGGAAAAACTCATTGTTTGTATTAAGATTTGAGAACTGATATTTTCACAAGAAAAATTGATATTTACACAAAATTCTTTTCACATGAATAATAAATGGATCACACTTTTTTGTAAGTGAAACATCTTGTGAAAAATATGAATTTTTTTCTTGTAAAAATAGTAATTTCCTAAAAAGTTTATGAAATATTAAACAATAATCTTTATGCTACGTTTTTATTTGAGTAATAAAGTGATAAGTGGATTTCATATCCACGAATCGTTGTTCATTTCACACTTAATTGTTGCTATTTTCTTGTTTTCATATTCGTTTTTTATTTGTTTTGTGTTCTTTTATGTGTAGGGTGGTCGTCGTAGCATTTAACAAGATTTGGAGTCAATTGGGATCATTTTGGGACGAATTCGTGAAGAAAGGGAAAAATTCACTCGACAACTTTTTGGGAAAATTAGCAGAATACACCCCCGTCGGGGCGGGGGGTCTCGACCAGCTGCTTGTGTAAAACCCCAACTTTTTAAATAAAGATGAATTTTCTATAAATATTATTTTTGAATATTATGGAGTGAAATTGATATAATAGTTGTGGGTAATATTTATAAATTTTGCAAAGTACGCAAGTTGTTATATAATATTCGATTGGTCGGGGAATATTCGTTTTAACAGAAAATATTAGTACAACGGCACAATCATTGGTGGACTCCACAACGGAATTATTGTCGAATTGAGAAAACGACAAAAATACTTTATGAAAATAACGGCGGAAGTTTTACCGTTAACTGTTGAAACACCCGGTGTTAAAAATACAGTAATACGCGTGGTTGCATAGTAGCACACGGTATTAATTATTGATGCTTAAGTGATAAGTCACTCAGTTTTGTTGGTATTATTAATGTAATAATACAGAAAATCTTTTTATATAAAACAGAATACTTTTATAAAGTTATTCTATAAATAAAATATATTATATTCTATTATGCATAATGTTGCATAGTATCTGCATAGTGTTTTGCATAGTAAAATCTTTTTATATAAAACAGAATACTTTTATAAAGTTATCTGTTTTATTAGACAATAATTAGAATATATTTTATTATGCATAGTGTTTGCATAATGCCTGCATAGTATTTGCATAGCAAAATCTTTTATAAAGTTATTCGTTTTATTAGATTATAAATAGAATATATTATATATATTTAAACGATTTTGCTTTAAATATGGACCGTCAGATTAAAGTAAATCAATCTCGACCGTTCATGAGTTAGTTACTATGCATTCTATTTTTCTATAAATAGAAGCTCATTCATTCATTATTTTCTTACGAATTCACTGAAACTCTAGAGAGATAAACTATAGAGAGAAAGAAGAAAGTATTCTGCTACTTCACTACTTATATATCCAGTACTCTTCTTCTTAAGGTAAGGAATATTATTTGTTGTACTTGTAAGGGGTGTTATTCTTTCTTATTCATGAAGAGAACTGTTGTTATTCCATTTCTTATTATTCTGTTGGAATAACCTGTATACGCGGTCTACCCTATACTTGGTGACATTCTTCTATTATTCTGTTGGAACATCCTATCTGTGTGTTTTACACCGGACCTGGTTCTGTCTTTATTATTATTCCGTTGGAACATCCTATCTGTGTGTTTTACACCGGACATGGTTCCGTCTTTATTATTATTCTGTTGGAATATCTTGTCTGTGCTTTACACCGAACTTGGTTTTGTCTTTATTATTTCCTTCTTTATTATTCTGTTGGAACATCTTGTCGGTGTGATTTTCACCTGACCTGGTTCCATTATTAGTATTCTGTTGGAATAACCTGTCTATGCGAAGTACCGCAACCGCATGCATGGTGATTTCTTTTGTTATTCCATTCTTTATTATACTTAGTTGGTTAAAGTTTTGACTTCTATACTCCATGAAATTAGTAGAATATCCTTGATATTTGCGATTCATCCAGTATCTTTTCATGGAAATATTCTTATGATCATTCTTGAATTTTACTCTACAAAGCAGTATCATGTTGACAATTTGGACCTTAGTAGTTCTTGGACAAATTAATTCTTGAACTTGTTTTTATTGAATTCTTATATCATTGTTATCATCCTCATTTTTATATTATGTTAAAAGTCATCTGTGGCCTGTAGTGCATAGATGGACTTGGTATAATTATGACCAAAGATTATTCGGTGTAATCATGACCGTAATGTTACAAATGATGTGGTAAAAGTCCTCATTGGCCCGTATTGCATTGATGGACAGTTGTTGGCATGATCATGACCATTAATGAATACACAAATATTCTTGGCCCGTAGTGCATGGATAATTATGGTCGTGATACTAAAAATATCCTCTGCCGTATTGCAGGGGTGATTCGATGATGTGGAATATTTATTAAGCTGAGTATCAGCGATAACAATGATGAAAAACTTTTTTAATCATAAAAGATAGTAGATTTTATTTTCTACTTGACTCTTTTAATGGATTGTTTGTTCCGCTGCAGTTAAACTTGATGTCTATTATGTTTTATCAGTTTAACATTGTTGGATACTAATGATAATTTATTCTTCATTATCTTAGTCATAATATTTCTTACTGGGCTAGTTGAGCTTACCCTTTCTTTCACTGTTCTCTTCAGGAAATAAGAATATAGCTGGGACGAGTTGGGGAACGGAGTGATGGTCCAAAGGATAGCATTACGAGTCATCACTATTCTGTGAAATAGTGTGATAATAATTGTAATGAGGACTCCTTTTGAGTTTGTATAGTCTCTAGTAGATAATATTTGTATTCAAACTCACAGTTTATGTTTTGTCGTATTGTACACGACAGTTGTATTAGTAAGTTGTATTTGAATTCTGTACCATGTATTTGACGACCCAAGATGGGTGATGTATACCTAATTTTATGGGCGTCACAGTTGGTATCAAAGCTTAGGGATATGATCCCTGGCTAAGATGTGATACTAGAACTAGGAGGGGAGAGATGGGGAATTCCTTCGCTAGTATGACCTACTTAAATTTATTTTGTATTTAAATTGGTTGGTCAGAGTTTAGAGATATTATGTTACATGTCTATTAACCTTTGTTTTGTGGCAGTATCTGAAAATGACATCTAAAAATGTTGAGAATAACAATGGAGCACAAGAGACCGTTGAGTCTCCACATATCAATAATCAGGAGAATGTGCATCAGGAAGGCGACAATCCTCATGCAAACAACAACACTGACCAAATACTGAATGATGGATTGTTCAGAGGCTTTATGCAATTCATGCAACAGCAGGCGAGAGAGGCTCTTGTCCAAAATGTAGCTGGAAACATTGGAAACTCTCTGGCGGTCACCGCTAAATAGTTCAAGGAGATGGGACCACCAGAGTTTAAGGGAGAGCAAAAACCACTTATGGAAGAAGCATGGATAAAGCAGATCACCAAGATATTTGATGTCTTAGGATGCTCCGAGGAGCAAAAGGTTCCCTTTGCAGCCTTTATGTTGCGCGGAGAGGCAGATTACTGGTGGAAATCGGTAAAACATACTCAACCTGCCGTGCTAAAGATGTATTGGGAGAAGTTCCAAGAGCTGTTCAACGACAAATTATTTCCCGAAAGTATTCGTCACATGAAGGAGGTGGAGTTTATCAAATTGGAGCAAAATAATATGACCGTGTCGCAATACGAGGCAAAATTTGCGGAGTTATCCCGGTTTGCATCCCACTTGGAGGATAATGAAGAGAGAATGGCGCGAATGTTTTTAAGAGGTTTGAAGCCGAAAATACGTCAACATCTTATTTCTCATAAACTGTGTTTGTATTCAGATGTTGTAAATAGGGCTCAGTTGGTGGAGCGCGATAACGAGTCAACGCAACCAAAAGAGAGCAGCTTGCAAAATGATAATACCAGTGAGAGCAGTCATCGAAGCGGTGACAACAAGCATGGAGAGAATCAAGAGGCCTGAAATGGTAACCACTTCGGTGTTAATCAGGGCCAAAATAATAAGAATGGATATTTCAAGAAGAGGAGATTCAACAATGATGGAAAGACATCAGCACCAGCACCCGTTGTTAAGGAAGGAGAAAGATCACCTATCATATGCTTCAAATGCGAAGGGGAGGGACACATTAGTCCAAATTGCGCGATGCCATCCAAAGCATGTTATAATTGTGGAAGAGAAGGTAACTTAGCCCGATTTTGTCGTTCACCGAAGACAAATTCAGCTAGGATGGAGGCACCAAAGGCTGTCCCAGAAAAGTCAAAGTCTGTAGTGCAAGGGAGAGCGTTTTTTGTGACCTCCCAGAGAGCAAGGAACCCGAATGAGGTCATCATGGGTAAGCTTATCATAAACTCTAGGAAAGTCTACACTTTATTTGATACCGGTTCTACCCATTCTTTTATTTCTCCTACTTGCGCTCAACGATTATATTTGAATCCAGAGAAATTAGACTTTGACTTATCTGTGGAAACTCTGTTGGGAGAAACCTTCATTACATCCACAGTTTATAAATCTTGTTTGGTTCAAGTTGGTACCCACACATTACCTGTTGATCTTGTTGCATTAAAAATACTTGTATTTGATGTAATTCTAGGGATTAATTGGTTAACTACTCATCATGCAAAAATTGATTATTTTCATAAGGTTGTTTGCTTTCATATTCCTAATCGACCTATTATACGAATTCAAGCAACCAAACCATTAAAATCAATCACTGTCATCTCAAGCCATAAAGCTATTCGTTTATTGAAAAACGGATGTCAAGCTTTCTTAGCTCATGTCACAGATCTAAACAAAAATACGTCAGTTTTGAATAATATTTCTATTGTTAATGAATTTCTTGACGTATTCCCTGAAGAACTTCCTGGCCTACCCCCAGAGCGTGAAATTAAATTTTGTATCGACCTTGAACCCAGTACAAAACCCATTTCCAAAGCCCCATATCGAATGGCTCCTATTGAACTTCAGGAGTTAAAGACTCAACTGTAGGAATCGTTAGACATTGGCTTTATTCGTCCTAGTACTTCTCCTTGGGGTGCTACTGTTCTATTTATGAAGAAGAAAGATGGGAGTATGCGACTTTGTATTGATTATCGGGAGTTGAATCATGTCACCATCAAAAATAGGTACCCATTGCCACGTATTGATGACCTATTTGACCAGTTGCAAGGAGCCAAATTCTTTTCAAAGATTGATCTTCGTTCTGGATATCACCAATTGAAGATTAGAACCGATGATATTCCAAAGACGACTTTCAGAACTCGGTACGGGCATTATGAATTCCTAGTCATGTCCTTTTGATTGACTAATACTCCTGTTGCCTTCATGGATATGATGAACCGAGTATTCAAAGAATATTTGGATCATTTTGTGGTTGTCTTTATTGATGACAACCTCATATATTCCAAAAGCCGTGAAGATCATGAGGAACATTTGAGGCTGATACTCCAAAAGCTTCGTGAATACATGCTTTATGCCAAGTTAAAGAAATGCAAGTTCTGGCTTGAGGAAGTAGCATTCCTTGGGCACGTGGTATCAAGTCATGGAATATCTGTTGACCCAGCAAAGATTGAAGCTATTCAAAGCTGGGAGTAACCTAAATCAGTGACCGAAGTACGTAGCTTTCTCGGCTTAGCTGGTTATTATCAGATATTCGTAGAAGGGTTTTCTCGAATCGCTACTCCACTAACTCAGCTGACTCGGAAAGATACAAAGTTCGGTTGGAGCGAGGAATGTGAGAAGAGTTTTTAAGAACTCAAGAGGAGACTCATTTCAGCACCTGTTCTGACAATACTGATGATTGGGTGATATACCCATGAATTGGATATATTTGGACTTAAAATATTGCATTCTCAAGTTATTTAGTAGCATTTTTATTGTGTTTATGTCTTGTTTTACAGATTTAGGAGCTGTAGGGTAATTCTAGGATTTCGAGCTTACAATGGCAAAATGGTAAATAACATGAAGACTAACGCCGGGGCGCTCTAGCTAGTGCAATTCGCAGCACCGGGACGCTGAGCCTCGGCTGATGTTGACCGGTCAAAGGCGCGTGTTTAATGGTTTGACTGAATTGACTTTTTGTTTGACTTCTTATGTGGAGCTTATTTGAAGCCTAATTGGATTAGGATTGTGGGAAGCTATAGAAAGAAATTAAGTGCTGAAATTAGGGCCATTATCGAATTATTCAATCAATTCATTCATTCATTGGAGGCTACACAAGGATTACTTGGAGATTAAGGATTGGCTACAGAGTTTTCTTCTTCTTCTCCTTATTTTCAATTTGTAATTCTTTAAGGATGATTTGCAAACAATTATTGGTTTTTATTTCCGTTATGAACTAATTCTTTAATTAAGATTTCAATTGAACCTTTTATGGCTATAAATTAGTTATTCAGTTATTCCAATTATTTATGTTGAAGCGAATTGTTTATCATGCCTTGCATCTATTGCTTAATTATTTGGCCAATAATTACCTTATTGTTCTAGAAGGAATTGGAAGAGAAATTCTAGAGTTAGAACTGGGCTTGATAACGTGTGACTTATTTATTAGCACAGTGAATAATTAGGTTTGTGAATTGAATGGAAATATCTTTTCACCGCATGTAACACATAAGGAATTGGGATTAAATGTAACGACCCCAAAATAGGTCCATTCAATCCAACCCATTCTGAGTCGCCAAATACATGGTACAGAAAATAACTACAACTTTATTACAACAATTGTCATGTAAAATACAACAACACATATACTGTGAGTTTTGATACAAATATATACCAAATGTGACACATGTCTCAACCGTGGACAACACCTCACAGTGACACCTTACATAAAGGTATAGGTCAAAAACTGTTTTAGAAACTAAAATCTTTGGGAAGTGCTCAAGGAAACCTTCGTACATGGGAGGCCTTGCTTCTAGGTTATGATAAATATCATATGGCCACAGAATTATCCTTGGTTGGCCCAATAGACCCCAAAGAAAAATGAGAAGATTACTTTCATATTCTTCCCAATGGTGAGTCTTCTCTTGATTTATCATTATTTCCACTATCTCAAATTGAGAATTATACTTCAAACAAACACCAAGATTATATAGGTAGTGCTCGTAAATATACTCAGCAAGTGGATGAGCACAACCCTGTCTTATGATGACACGAGGTTGTATGTCATTAGACATCTTGTATGAAAGTGGCAAAACACCCTTCCAACGTTGGGTTCGCATCTCCCTATATGATTCACCAAATATAACTACTAAAAGATGTATACAACACACTTGTCTATACTGTTTAGGGAGAACTCCACTGCTAGAGACCATAACTCTATTCCCCTTATACCCCCGCTCGACCCAGCTACACTCTTATTACCTGAAAGGAATTGTAAAGCAAAAGGGTGAGCACAACTAGCTCAGTAAAGAATATCATGACTAAAGATAATTAAATTATCAATAGCCTTCATCAATAATAAATTAGAGATTTAGAACATATGGTAGATGATAAAAATTTCAACCATAGTTGCAGCGGAACGAGCTATCCATTAGAAGAGTCAAATAGACTATAAAGTCTATTATCTTCTCCATGTTAAAAATTCACCAACAATGTTTTATCCCTGTAACATCAATCAACAATTTTGATACACAATCATATGAATAACTCATAATCATAATTGTAATTCTAAATTCCTCTTCTCATCCAAGACGAAGATAATTTTCATCACCTATCTTTACCTGAAACATCAAAGATCATGGTTACACCAAATCACATTTCCTGTTCATAATCATACTAATAATTTCATCTTTGCACTACGGCCAAAGATATTCATTTGTATCACCAGTTGGTCATGTTCATCTCAACACATGTTCATCTTTGCACTAATGGCCAAAGATATTCAACAACATGTCATCCTTGCACTACGGGCCAAAGATATTCATCAACAATTCATCTTTGCACTACAGACCAAATATATTCATTAACAGTTCATATTTGCACTACAGGCCAAGTATATTATTATCTCAAAGAAATATATAATCATTTCAGAATTTATATAAACAATAATTATAACCATGTTGATCAATTCACATTTGCACTTAAGCTAAAGATATTCAATTATAAATTCAATGGCCATGATCATACCAGTCAACAATTCAACTTTGCACTATTGGCCAAAGAGAACCCATAGTCATGATCATACCAAAAATCTACCCATCTTTACACTCAAGTCAAAGAGAAATATCATCATTAGGGTTATAGAAATGTTATATATGATAATAAAAATAATATGATCAACATATATTTTTAATCTCAAGAGAAATATTCATAAATCAACTATAGTTTGGTTAGAAAAAAAACTAATTTTGTCGTGAATAGTACCCGTGAATAGTAACTTGTGAATAGTAACTCATGAATAGTAACTCATTAATAGTAACTCTTGAATAGTAACTCGTGAATAGTAACCCCGACATGAAAAAGGTAGAAATTCCACAATAAATCCATACCAATATTTCGGTATAATGATATTGAAAGAATAATATTTCTTAAGCTTATAAACAATTTATTTTAATTATTTACACTTTACTAAATAATGTATTTAATCATCCTAAAATTTCAAACTCATAAGATTTCATCACCAATAACCAAAACCCTCGTCAAGAATCTGCATATACCTCATATAGGATTCTCAAGCCATAAAATCCTATTTTCCAATTTTCTTCCTTCACATAACATATTTAACTCATTTATTCATAACTAGTCCATTTTCATAAAAAATACCAAATCAGTTCCAAAAATATTTCTTTTCCGGGATTTAGCAGAATATAGTCCCATATTAAACATATATTTTTCTTAGAATTTTTAAAATTCATTTACTATTTTTCATATGGCTAAAACCGTCGAATATTTAGACATTTATCATAAATTGTACTTTTATCCAAAAATTTCGAAATTCACAGAGTACACTGATATTATATAGATGTACTCCCAATAAAAATTTCATCAATTTTGGAGTTAACCACAAGGAGTTATAAGCGGTTACTTTTAAAATAGTCTTTTCCCGTAAAATTCATAACTCTTAATCTATACATCCAAAAATCGCCATTTTTGGACACAATCAATAAAACTCATCAAAATATTATTTCAAAATTTTCCAGAATTTTCTGAAGGACAGAAGAAGTACGAACTGAAAAACATAATAACCCTTAAAATCCATTACCTCAAGAGAGCAGTACTTTGGATGAAAAACTGGAGGAAACTTCTACTAAATAGCAACTCTCAAAGTATCTAAATACTCTCAAAATTATGCTTGATAATATAGAGAGAAAGAAAACTTGTATATGGTGTAATTTTTAATTCTAACATAAGCACCTATTTATAGGAAAATATTAGAACGCCAAAGGAGACTAAAATAATAAAATATATTATTTTCTGATTCTTTTTCAATTCTTACGTCTCCACCAACCAAGCAAGCCAACCTTGAACAAAAACTCCAGCAGCCCTCATGCATAATCAACACCAACCAAAGTGGGTCCCACCCATAAATTTAATAAAAATTATTTTATTCTCCGAAACTTCAATAATTCATAGAAAATAGATCGTTTATCAGAAAAATATGAATTTTATGTCCATTTTGACTGAAATTGAATTCTCTACAACTTTGTAGCTTTGAGTTTTTCCAAATTTCAAACCTAAAATATCCGAAATCCATAAACGGATGATTTTAAACATCGTTTCAACACCTTTTAAAATTCATAACAAATCATGTGTTAATTTTTAACGGTTCAAAATTTGTGGACATATACTCAACTTATATATATATAACATCTCCAAAAATGACAACGATCCAACGGTCAGATTAAAATTATAACTCACGCAGTAAAGCTTTAAAAACACCGATTTGAGTTTTTAATACCTCCAATCCGACAAAATATTGATAAAATACCTCAATGTTAATTCCTTCATTTATAACCACATAAATAAATTCATCATTTATATCCACATAAAATAAATATTTCATTTATCATATAAATCAATAATTAATTATTCACAAATAATATTACATAATCACAATTATGATAACCAGGCCGTTCCCAGGAAAGAGGGGGCTTTCCAATAAGAATTTCTCCTTACTGGCGCGCAATTAGGTGACCAAATCCCTCCTTGACAGAACTTTCTAGACATTTCCAATAATGCTATCTAATAATATTATTCAAATAATACGAATTATTGATCTGATAATGAGAAATATTGTGCAGTGATAATTATTGAAACAACAATAATATAAAATATCAACGCAGCAATTATTGAATCAATAAAATAAAATATTGAACAGTAATTACTGTAACAATTATTGAGTAGTGCCTTCTTACGTAAGAATCAATAATTCAAAAATACTGTGTAATACCGTGTGCTACTGTGCAACAACACGTATTACTTTATTTTACCAACCAAGTATTCCAACAGTGTTAACGGTAACGATTACGCCGTTATTTATAAAAACTTAATTTTGTCATTTTCTTCATCCGACAGTTATTCTGTTATGGGGCTCACAAATGGCTTCGCCGTTGTACGAATATTCTCCGATAGAAAGAATATTCCACGACCAAACGAATATTCCCCGATAACAATGAATATTTTATAACCACTTGTGTATTTTGAAAAAAAATTCATATATCACCCTTAACTTTAACTTTTATCAATTTAACCATTTACTGAATAGTGATTATAAGAAAAATTGAATACTTTTATTTCATAAAATTCGGGGTCTTACAATCTCCCCTCCTTATGAAATTTCGTCCCCGAAATTTACGTACCTGGTATTTCGAAAAGTTGAGAATACCTTGCTTCCATTTCAGATTCTATCTCCCCGGTCATCATGATTTCTCCATCTCCCGTGATAACTTCATTTGGGTTCCTCATTTGTTGGGAAGTCATGACAACCGCCATCCCTCGAACTACCCGGCTTTGACTTGTCTAGGGCAACATTTGGCGTCATCACTACCGTTGGAATATATTTTTCTATAGGACATATTCCTCCCTCAACTGCCACGTCGTACTCCTGTTTCATGATCTGAATAATCAATCTTTGATCCATATTTAATTCAGGTTGACCGCTATGTACAGGATAATTCAAAACTCGATGTTGGGTTCTCCCAATTGCTTTCCAAAAAGAGAAATTCATATCATCTATTTTAGCCTTCTTAGATTGGACATCTCATTCCACAATATCCACGTGTCGTGTGGCTTTTACCCATGCATCACTCATTTTTACTCGTTCAGTTTTTTCTTTTTTCAGCTCAAATTTCATCTTTATCATCTTATACTCTGCCAAAGAATGCTTCTGTTCAAGCATCACATATCGGGTAACACAAGCTTGAATTGTTGCATCCTTTTATTCCACGACCGCTTGTCGTTCTTCAGCCTGCTCTTCTAACTCATGAATACGATTTTGAAATTCTACATTTTGATCATATAATACCTCTAATAAACTCTTCTCAGGTACCTCTCCTTCCTCTTCTTCATCACTCTCAACTGTCACCTCTGTGACTATCTCGGGTGCAACTATCAATTCTTCACTCACCACATGGATATCTCTAATTCCTTCTTCGTCTGACATCACATTATCATGGTTAGTGATTAGAGGTATCCCCACAGTCTCATTCACTCCATTGTTAGCATTCTCAGTTGCCATTCTCAAATACTGCCATAAAACAAGGGTTAATTAATCAAATTAACGTATCACATAATATCTATATATTATGACCAACCAACAATTTAAGCTTAGGTATGACACACTAGCGAAGGATTTACTCATCTCTCCCCTCCTAGTCCTATTCCCCGATCCCCGCCAGAGACCATATCCCTAAGCTCTGAAACCAAATGTAACAACCCCAAAATAGGTCCATTCAATCCAACCCATTATGAGTCACCAAATATATGGTACAGAAAACAACTTCAACTTTATTACAACAATTGTCGTGTAAACTACAACAACACATATACTGTGAGTTTGGATACAAATATATACCAAATGTGACACATGTCTCAACCGTGGACAACACCTCACAGTGACACTTTATATAAAGGTATGGTCAAAAACTATTTTAGAAACTAAAATCTTTGGGAAGTGCTCAAGGAAACCTTCGTACATGGGAGGCCATGCTTCTAGGTTATGATAGATATCATATGGCCACAGAATTATCCTTGGTTGGCCCAATAGACCCCAAAGAAAAACGAGAAGATTACTTTCATATTCTTCCCAATGGTGAGTCTTCTCTTGATTTATCATTATTTCCACTGTCTCAAATTGAGAATTATACTTCAAACAAACACCAAGATTATATAGGTAGTGCTCGTAAATATACTCAGCAAGTGGATGAGCACAACCCTATCTTATGATGACATGAGGTTGTATGTCATTAGACATCTTGTATGAAAGTGGCAAAACACCCTTCCAACGTTGGGTTCGCATCTCCCTATATGATTCACCAAATATAACTACTAAAAGATGTATACAACACACTTGTCTATACTGTTTAGGGAGAACTCCACAGCTAGAGACCTTCTATTCCCCTGATACCCCGCTCGACCCAGCTACACTCTTATTACCTGAAAGGAATTGTAAAGCAAAAAGTGTGAGCACAACTAGCTCAGTAAAGAATATCATGACTAAAGATAATTAAATTATCAATAGCCTTCATCAATAATAAATCAGAGTTTTAGAACATATGGTAGATGATAAAAATTTCAACCATAGTTGTAGCGGAACGAGCAATCCATTAGAAGAGTCAAATAGACTATAAAGTCTATTATCTTCTCCATGTTAAAAATTCACCAACAATATTTTATCCCTGTAACATCAATCAACAATTCTGGTCCACAATCATATGAATAACTCATAATCATAATTGTAGTTCTAAATTCCTCTTCTCATCCAAGACGAAGATAATTTTCATCACCTATCTTTACCTGAAACATCAAAGATCATGGTTACACCAAATCACATTTCCTGTTCATAATCATACTAATAATTTCATCTTTGCACTACGGCCAAAGATATTCATTTGTATCACCAGTTGATCATGTTCTTCTCAACACATGTTCATCTTTACACTACTAGCCAAAGATATATTCAACAACATGTCATCTTTGAACTACGGGCCAAAGATATTCATCAACAATTCATTTTTGCACTACATGCCAAATATATTCATTAACAGTTCATATTTGCACTACAGGCCAAGTATATTATTATCTCAAAGAAATATATAATCAATTCAGAATTTATATAAACAATAATTATAACCATGTTGATCAATTCACCTTTGTACTTAAGCTAAAGATATTCAATTATAAATTCAATGGCCATGATCATACCAGTCAACAATTCAAATTTATACTATTGGCCAAAGAGAACCCATAGTCATGATCATACCAAAAATCTACCCATCTTTACACTCAAGTCAAATAGAAATATCATCATTAGGGTTATAGAAATGTTATATATGATAATAAAAATAATATGATCAACATATATTTTTAATCTTAAGAGTAATATTCATAAATCAACTATTGTTTAGTTAGAAAAAAAAATCAATTTTGTCGTGAATAGTACCCGTGAATAGTAACTCGTGAATAGTAACTCATGAATAGTAACTCGTGAATAGTAATCCCAACATGAAAAAGGTAGAAATTCCAGAATAAATCCATACCAATATTTCGGTATAATGATATTGAAAGAATAATATTTCTTAAGCTTATAAACAATTTATTTTAATTATTTACACTTTACTAAATAATGTATTTAATCATCCTAAAATTTCAAACTCATAAGATTTCATCACCAATAACCAAAACCCTCGTCAAGAATCTGCATATACCTCATATAGGATTCTCAAGCCATAAAATCCTATTTTCCAATTTTCTTCCTTCACATAACATATTTAACTCATTTATTCATAACTAGTCAATTTTCATGAAAAATACCAAATCAGTTCCAAAAATATTTCTTTTCCGGGATATAGCAGAATATAGTCCCATATTGAACATATATTTTTCTTAGAATTTTTAAAATTCATTTACTATTTTTTCATATGGCTAAAACCGCCGAATATTTAGACATTTATCATAAATTATACTTTTATCCAAAAATTTCGAAATTCACAGAGTACACTGATAGTATATAGATATACTCCCAATAAAAATTTTATCAATTTTGGAGTTAACCACAAGGAGTTATAAGCGGTTACTTTTAAAATAGTCTTTTCCCGTAAAATTAATAACTCTTAATCTATACATCCAAAAATCGCCATTTTTGGACACAATCAATAAAACTCATCAAAATATCATTTCAAATTTTTCCATAATTTTCTGAAGGATGGAAGAAGTACGAACTGAAAAACATAATAACCCTTAAAATCCATTACCTCAAGAGAGCAGTACTTCGGATGAAAAACCGGAGGAAACTTCTACTAAATAGTAACTCTCAAAGTATCTAAATACTCTCAAAAATATGTTTGATAATATAGAGAGAAAGAAAACTTGTTTATGGTGTGATTTTCAATTATAACATAAGCACATATTTATAGGAAAATGCTAGAACGCCAAAGGAGACTAAAATAATAAAATATATTATTTTCTTATTCTTTTTCAATTCTTACGTCTCCACCAACCAAGCAAGCCAACCTTGAACAAAAACTCCAGCAGCCCTCATGCATAATCAACACCAACCAAAGTGGGTCCCACCCATATATTTAATAAAAATTATTTTATTCTCCGAAACTTCAATAATTCATAGAAAATAGATCGTTTATCAGAAAAATACATATTTTATGTCCATTCTGACTGAAATCGAATTCCCAACAACTTTGTAGCTTTGAGTTTTTCAAATTTCTAACCTAAAATATCCGAAATTCATAAACGGATGATTATAAACATCGTTTCAACACCTTTTAAAATTCATAACAAATCATGCGTTAATTTTGAACGGTTCAAAATTTGTGGACATATACTCAACTTATATATATATATATATATATATATATATATATATATATATATATATATATATATATATATATAACATGTCCAAAAATCATAACGATCCAAGGGTCAGATTAAAATTATAACTCACGCAGTAAAGCTTTAAGAACACCGATTTGAGTTTTTAATACCTCCAATCCGATAAAATACTCATAAAACTCCTCAACGTTAATTCCTTCTTTTATAACCACATAAATAAATCCATCATCTATATCCACATCAAATAAATATTTCATTTATCATATAAATCAATAATTAATTATTCACAAATAATATTACAGAATCACAATTATGACAACTAGGCCGTTCCCAGGAAAGAGGGGGCTTTCCAATAAGAATTTCTCCTTACTGGCGCGCAATTAGGTGACTAAACCTCTCCTTGACAGAACTTTCTAGACATTTCCAATAATGCTATCTAATAATATTATTCAAATAATACGAATTATTGATCTGATAACGAGAAATATTGTGCAATGATAATTATTGAAACAACAATAATATAAAATATCAACGCAGCAATTATTGAATCAATAAAATAAAATATTGAACAGTAATTACTGTAACAATTATTGAGTAGTGCCTTCTTACATAAGAATCAATAATTCAAAAAAACTGTGTAATACCGTATGCTACTGTGCAACAACGCGTATTACTTTATTTTACCAACCGGGTATTCCAACAGTGTTAACAGTAACGATTACACCGTTATTTATAAAAACTTAATTTTGTCATTTTCTTCATTCGACAGTTATTCTATTATGGGGCCCACAAATGGCTGTGTCGTCATACGAATATTCTCCGACAGAAAGAATATTCCACGACCAAACGAATATTCCCCGACAACAATGAATATTTTATAACCACTTGTGTATTTTGAAAAAAAATTCATATATCACCCTTAACTTTAACTTTTATCAATTTAACTATTTACTGAATAGTGATTATAAGAAAAATTGAATACTTTTATTTCATAAAATTCGGGGTCTTACATTAAAGGAGTTTAATTCACTTATTTTGCATAGGAATATAACAAGATTAATCTGGATTAAATAGAAGTCAGTTGATCACTTGGAAAAAGGACTTTTGGTATTGGAGAATTCCTGTTGACAATTCAGTAGGCATAATAATTGGGATAATTGGGTAATTGATTTATAGTTCATAATTGGGGATATTAAGTCTTAATCCTTATCTATCAGAAATCATTCACTCAAATCTTAGTTTATTTAATTGCCTATTTTAGAGTAATATCTTTAATTGTTTAATTTAGTTTCAATATTTCAGAAAATCATAATTTATCATTGTTTGAATAAAATTGGGTTGATATAGTGCTAGTAGTTAGAATTTATTAGTTAGAATTCTCTGTGGGAACGATACTCTATTTTATCACTTTATTACTTGTTGACCTGTGTATACTTGCACGTATTCTTTGAATGCGAAATCAACCAACAAGTTTTTGGCGCCGTTGTCGGGAAATTTTTATTAATATTAATTTCATATTAGTTATAATCAATTCGATCTTAATTTAAACGTTACTTATTTTTCTTCTTGGATTGGCAGGAATTCTTGTGCGTGTATGCACACTAGATCGAAAGCTAAAAAGGAATTTTTTCGTATATAGACAACATCGAGAGGAAGTTCCGGAAATTGCGGTTGAATAGTGAGGTTATACATTTGGAAGAAGAACTGGCAGACCAGGAAATACCCGTGAACATGGCAGGGAACGAACAGAAATCACTTAGGGATTACGCCATGCCGAATGTCACGGATATACAGTCGAGTATTAGAAGGCCGACAATCAATGCGAACAGTTTCGAGATAAAATCAGGAAAAATTCAGATGCTACAGAATACATGTCAGTTTGGGGGTAATTCGATAGATGATCCTAATGAGCATATCTTGAGTTTCTTGGAAGTTTGCGACACCTTCAAATTTAACAATGTATCGGAAGATTTTACAAGGTTGAGGATGTTCCCGTTTACTTTGAAAGATAAAGCGTGAAGCTTGGTTACACTCTTTGCCTCCTGTCTCAATCACCACTTGGGACGACTTAGCTCAAAATTTTTTAGCTAAGTTCTTTCCAGCTAGCGAAGTCGGCAAAACTACGGAACGATATTCACACTTTCGCACAATTTGATTCAGAGTCGTTATATGAGGCGTGGGAAAGGTTCAAGGATATGCTCCGTAAGTGCCCTCATCATGGAATTCCGCAGTGGATGCAATTAGGGATATTTTGTGATGGTTTACACGCAGTCCACGAGGTCCTAGTATTGATGCAGCAGTAGGAGGAGCGATCATGTCCAAGAATTTTGATGAGGCATATCAGTTATTAGAGACAATGGCCACCAACTACTATCAGTGGCCCATGACGAGGTCTAATCATCCGAAAGCATCAGGAAAGTATGAAGTGGACGCGATGACAACATTAACAGCACAAGTGGCCGCAATAACTAAGCAAATAGAAATATGGCGCCCACAACCCACACAAAAGGTAGCGATGGTCTGTGAATTGTGTGCTGGGGGTCATGCTACGAATTAGTGTGCCATAAATTCTGAATCAGCACAGTTCGTAGGGAGCTATAATCGCTCAACTTCAACCATATCCGACTCAAAATGCATATAATCCAGGTTGGAAAAATCACCCGGGGTTTTCATGGAGTAACACTCAAGCTGCAACCCAACCACCTAGACAACAGAACACCTCCGGATTTCAAAATCAGACTCAACAACAACCAGAGAGGAAATCGAGTTGGGAAGAAGCCTTGGTAAAATTTATTAGAGCATCTGACAAAAAGAACGAGGAACAAGACAAAAAATTGAATCAAATAGAGCTGAATATGCTAAGCCAAGGGGCATCGTTAAAGAATCTGGAGAATCAAGTGGGGAAAATAGCACATGCACTGAATAACCATCCAATAGGAACACTCCCGAGTGATACAGAAATAAATCCGGGCAGAAACGAGCATTGCAAGGCTGTAACTTTACGCAGTGGGAAGGACTTGAAAGAAACAGTTAAGGATAAGGAAAAGGGGGACAACGCAACAGCCAAAATAGAAGAAGTTGTGGAAATCGGGAAAGATAAAGATGAAATCGTAGAGCAGAATGCACCGGAATGAACTATCACAATGTCCGCCCATACCGTATCCACAGAGGTTTCAGAAATCCAAGTTAGATAAGCAGTTTTCAAGATTTTTGGATATTTTCAAGAAATTGCATATCAACATCCCATTTGCCGAAGCTTTAGAACAAATGTCGAGCTACGCAAAGTTCATGAAGGATGTGTTATCAAAGAAAAGGAAATTGGGTGATTTTGAAATAGTAGCGCTAACCGAAGAATGCAACGCAATTATCCAGAACAAGCTGCTTCCAAAGTTAAAAGATCCAGGTAGTTTCACTATTCCGTGCGACATTAGGTAATCAGTTTTTGGGGAGAGCATTGTGTGATTTAGGGGCCAGTATAAATTTGATGCCATTATCAGTCTACAGTCAGTTTGGACTCAAGGCACCAAAACCGACGAATATCAGTTTATTGTTGGCGGACCGATCAGTTACATATCCCCGAGGTATCATTGAAGACAGTATTAGTAAGGGTGGATAAATTCATCTTCCCAGCAGATTTCGTTATCTTGGATTGTGAAGCAGATAAGGAAATTCCCATCATTCTCGGGCGACCATTTTTAGCAACGGGGAGAACATTGATCAACGTACAGAAAGGAGAATTAACGATGCGAGTTGAAGATCAACATATCACTTTTAATAGTGTTTAAGTCAATGTCTTATCCGAAGGAAAAAGGTGAGTGTTTGCGGGTGGATTTAATGGATGAGTTAGTTAATCACAAGTTCTGTGGAAACTACTCAGAGGACCCGATAGAATCCATGTTGTTCGGCATAGACGACTACAATATTGAAGAGGACATTGAGCATATCAATTGGCTAGATACAATATCGTACTTCCGGTAAAATAATAAACCATTCGATACCCTTGATAAGTCCAAAATGGAAGGTAAAAAGTGCAAACCTTCAATAGAAGAGCCACCATTGTTAGAATTAAAGCCACTTCCCTCTTATCTGGAGTATACTTATTTGGGGAAAGATGTAACTCTACCCGTTATTGTTTCTACGGAGTTAACTGACACGCAAAAGGAGAAACTGCTACGGGTTTTGCGAGAGTTCAAAATAGCGATTGGGTGGACGATAGCAGATATTCGAGGTATTAGACCATCTTTCTGTATGTATAAGATTTTAATGGAAGAGGGGTCAAAACCAACCATTGAGATGCAAAGAAGGCTAAACCCCATTATGAAGGATGTGGTGAAAAAGGAGATAATAAAATGGTTGGATGCCGATATTATTTACCCAATCTCAGACAGTTCGTGGGTAAGTCCTGTACAGTGTGTACCAAAGAAAGGGGGTATGACGGTGGTGAAGAACGAAGCTAATGAGCTCATCCCTACTAGAACTGTTACAGGCTGGAGAGTATGTATGGATTACCACAAGCTAAATAAAGCCACACGCAAGGATCACTTTCCCTTGCCAGTTCATTGATCAGATGTTGGACAGGTTAGCGGGACATCAATTCTACTGTCTGCTGGATGGATATTTCGGGTATAATCAAATTGCCATAGCTCTGAAGATCAAGAAAATACCACGTTCACATGCCCATACAGTATGTTTGCATTCCGGCGTATGTCTTTTGGTTTATGTAATGCGCCGACGACCTTTTAACGATGTATGATGGCAATCTTCTCCGATATGGTCGAATAGAATTAGGAGGTATTTATGGATGACTTTTCTGTGTTTGGTGATAGTTTCGACTTATGTTTATAAAATCTGATTTTAGTGTTGAAACGATGCGTGGAGACTAACCTGTTGCTTAACTGGGAAAAATGTCACTTTATGGTGCAAGAGGGGATTATTCTTGGGCATAAGGTTTCTACCTCCAGATTAGAGGTAAATAGAGCAAAGATAGAAACTGATTGAGAAATTACCTCCTCCATCATCTATGAAGGGAATACGAAGCTTCTTGGGACATGTGGGTTTCTACAGACGCTTCATTAAAGATTTTTCAAAAATCTCGAAACCCCTATGTTCACTCTTAGAGAAAGATGTGCCGTTTAAGATGGATCAGTCATGTATCGAGGCATTTGAGGTATTAAAGAAGAAATTGGTCTCTGCTCCAATCATTGTAGCGCCCGATTGGTCTATACCATTTGAATTAATGTGTGACGCCAGCGATTACGCGATCAGAGAAGTGTTGGGTCAACGTCACGACAAGATTTTTCACAGTATCTATTATTCTAGCAAGACGTTGACGGACGCTCAGTTGAACTACACAACCACCGAAAAGGAGTTACTTGCAGTTGTGTTTGCCTTCGATAAATTCAGATCATACCTCATTGGGACCAAGGTAATTGTCTACACTGATCATTCTACCATTAAATATGTGACTGAGAAGAAGGATGCTAAACCACGATTAATACAGTGGGTACTATTATTACAAGAATTTGATCTGGAGATCCGGGATAGAAAAGGTACCGAAAAGCAAGTGGCGGATCATCTTTCGCAATTGGAAAACGCAGAGATACAGAAGGAACACAACATATTGATCAATGAAAAGTTTCCGGATGAACAACTATTCTGAGTAACCACAATATTGCCTTGGTATTCTGACTATGTGAATTACGTGGTTGCAAAGGTGTTACCCCCAGATTTGACCTTCACAGCAACGTAAGAAATTTCTCCACGATGTGAAGTAATACTATTGGGATGAACCATTTCTGTTTAAGGCTTGTGTAGATCAAATGATAAGACGTTGTGTTCCTCATGAAGAAATGGACAGCATATTAGGACATTACCACTCCTCAGATTACGGAGGTCATTATTCCGGTGATCGAACAGCAGCAAAAGTGCTACAATCGGGATTTTTCTGGCCTTCACTATTTAAAGATGCTTACCTCTATGTGCTAAAGTGTGATCGGTGCCAACGCGTAGGTAACATCTCCAAGCACAATGAAATGCCACTCAACACAATTCTAGAGGTTAAACTATTGGACGTGTGGGGAATCAATTTTATGGGACCTTTCCCATCATCTTTCAATAATCATTACATTTTGCTGGCGGTCGATTATGTTTCAAAATGGGTAGAAGCCGCAATGTTACCCACGAATGATGCCAACGTTGTCCTCTAATTTTTAAAGAAAAACATCTTCACACGATTTGGGATGCCGAGAGCGATATTAAGTGATGAGGGAACTCATTTCTGTAATAAGCAGTTTACAAAATTGCTTGTCAAGTATGGGGTTTGTCATAAAATTACAGCTGCGTACCATCCCCAAACCAATGGTCAAGCGGAGGTCTCAAACCGGGAAGTTAAGCGAATTCTGGAAAAAGTGGTCAATCCATCACGAAAAGATTGGTCCTTGCATCTTGACGATGCTCTATGAGCATATCGAATAGCATATAAGAATCCGATCGACATGTCACCTTATCGCATGGTTTACGAAAAGGCGTGTCACCTCCCGGTTGAGCTAGAACACAGTGCACACTGGGCCATATAGAAACTTAACTTCGATATGCAAGCCGCCAGTGAGAAAAGGTTACTTTAGCTGAACGAGATGGATGAATTCCGATTTAATGCGTATGAAAATGCGAAACTCTACAAGGAGAAGGTGAAAGCCTGGCATGATAAAAAAATTCTCGATCGAACATTTGAACCGGGCCAACAAGTATTACTTTTCAACTCACGCTTGCGTTATTTCCTGGGAAATTGAAATCCCGGTGGTCCGGGCCGTTCGTGATTAAATTAGTCGCTCCACACAGAAACATTGAGGTCGAAGAACCGAATTCAAAATGAAAGTTTAAGGTAAACGGTCAATGACTTAAACACTACTGGAGTGGACCCGTCGAATGTCAAGCTATGGTAATGTATCTCTTCGATCCAACCACCGCATGAAAAACATCAAAAAGTCAGGCTGACGACTTTAAACCAAGTGCTATAGGGAGGAAACCCCACGAGTTTTAGTCGTTTGTTTTAGTTTATTTTAAATTTTCTTCTTTTTCTCTAATAGTTTACTCGTATATCTCTTTTCCTTAACAGTTTCTTGACATTCATGTTTTGTATAATAGGTGGGTCGAAATTTGAGCTAACAACTATCCTCACACACTGCCCAACAGCGCCCCGGCGCCCAATTTCAAGGTAAATGCAGCGCCCCAGCTCTAGGTGCAATCAGGACCCTCTGCCATGCAGCGCCCCGGTGCTGGATCATAGTATAGATACAGCGCCCCGGCGCTAGAGGCTATCAGTAGGGTCTAACATCCAGCGCCCCGACGCTCTATCTAGGCCAAATCCCAGCGCCCCGGCACTGAGGACGCAAATTAGACTCCTATTTGGTTTAAAATATGCGTTTTCCACTCCATTCCTTCAAACTTCCTCACACGATTCAACTCTTCATCTGGTAACCGATTCTTAGACTTTATATAACTCCCAAAACACAACACCACATATCATATTAGGATTTCCGTTGCAAAGAAATTCTCATTCATTCGCTCCACTGTAAAGGTAAGTTACTACACTCTACTCCATAGATGGTGAAGGCAAATCGTGTTAATGGTGAGAAGGGTAAACTAATTCATATCTTAATTCATTATCTCTACATCTACACTACAAATTTTCATCCTTTGGATTTTTTATCTCATAATGCCGGCATGTGATTAACGTTGGTTGTGCACCACGTTTGGGTTGAGATATCATGCATATGGGATGATTGCCTTCTAGGGATGTGTTTTGATAGAAAACTAGTGTGATGTCAAGTAAAGTATGAATTGCCCACAAAGTGTTTGATGTTTTGTCTGACCTAAGGTGCACACACTTATTCATATCCGAAATTGGCTACACATACATTCGAACCATCCCAATACCGTAGAACTACAGATTTATCATTAGTATGAGGGATGGATCGGATTGAGGATCATGTCAGATCCAAGTTCTATGGGACTAATCATTTATCGATCTTGCACATACATGTTTATAATTCCTCAAAGTTATAGCCCATGTAGTTGCATGTCTCAATTATTGCTGTTATTTGCCATAATATGCTTCTTCATAGTGTGCGTCTACATCCGACTAGGTCAATGTGTTGTGACACACCCCCAACCATGTACTGAGCGTACACATAAAGTAAAGTTGGAGGTTGTGCTCAGAGTCTAGATTTACATATTCGAGTTTTGCCCAATCTTAATTCCGGTGTATGCGTTTCCTTGCAAATTTTTCCAACATGGCTTCAAAGAGACAACACGGCGAAGGTTCAGGCACTGCCTCGGCTCTGCCCAGATTTGATAGCCGCCGGTTTGTGAGTGTCGCCACCCAAGATCGCTACAATAAGATGGCCACCCGCTCATTAGTCCCCGAACGTGGTTTACGTCCCGATCAATCCAAAGATGGGGAAATAACTATAATGATTGCTGAAAGAAACTGGTTCTCCCTAACTGAACAACCTGACCCAGCAGTGATTGCAGTCGTAAAAGAATTCTATGCCAACGTTTCAGAACACGATCACTATGAAGTATCTGTGAGGGGAAAAACCGTGGCAATTGGAGAAGAGGACATAAATGGGTGTTATCAAATGGATTTGGAGGAGCTTAACGATGAGTATGCAGGTCTTATGAGTCAAGGTCCAGACTATGAGAAAATAATTTGTGAGCTTTATCAACCAGGAACCACATGGATAGTGCATGAACGTGGTAGCATGACCTTCCCCCATTCTCATCTCAGTCTATATGGGAAGGCGTGGTATGCCTTTATCTATGCCAAACTCATGCCATGCACACATGTGAGCCATGTCACCAAAGAAAGAGCGGTGCTGCTATATTCTATTATTCAAGGTTTGCAAATAGATGTCGGGCACGTCATTCAGCAGTCTATTCTCCGAGCATCCCGAGGAACGACCACAGGAGGGTTACCACATCCGTCTCTCATCTGCGTTTTGTGTGCTAAGTTCGGAGTCAAATGGAAATCTGATGAGATGATTCAAACGCCTATGCCCGTGTTGGACCACAAGTTGATCAGCAGGTATAAAGTGTGGACAGGTGGGGCAAATCACCCTAGGGGATTGGGTTTCATAATTCCCCAAGTTGAAGCTTCTCAAGCTCCACCACCTCAGGCTCCACCTACTTATGGTCCATCTGTCGCAGCTCATCGTGGTGTGGTTCCCGAAGCTGTCCAGCGGGAAATAGACGGCTGGTTTTACAACACGGAGTCCCAGAATGTATGCTTGTCAGAATGTCAAGACGTGATTTTTAAATTCTTAGTTGACCAATTTACTGCACAGAATGCACTGACCGTCCAATTACATCCGGGCGTTCACCTTAGCCAGTTCCCAATTGCTCCTGTTCTACCTGTATTCCCCCCTTCCGATCAAGAGATGAGTGAGGACGAAGATGCCCCACCCGAGGAATAAGCTCATCAGGGAAGTCCTCTGTTTTATTTTGTTATATTTTTCGCATTAGGACATTGCTCTAGATTAGTTTGGGGGTAGTTAATTTTTATTTCTAAGTTGTAATTTGTTATTAGTTTGTGGATGATTGTTAGTAATGTTGCATTTAGGATTGGATGTTAATTCCAATTCTTGATAGTACATATATTTGGGGGCCAATGATGAAATTAGAATTGCATGAACAAGTCTAGTAAGGATTATTGAGTCAGTGATATGATCTTCTTGACATAATTTGAATCTTTATCTGTTTGACATTGATATTATAGGAAAGCACTTTGAAAAAATGACCATGTTTGCTATGATAGTTTAAATGGATAGATAATAGAGTTCTAAAGGATGATTCCTAGTGAAATGCAAGGACAATTTGAATAGTTAGAGAAGACTGAAGTTAGACATATACTCAAGTTTGGGGGAAAAATATTTGGAATATATAAGCTTAAAAAAAAAAAAAAAAAACAAAAGAAAATAAACACCATGGCTTGCTTGTCTAGTTTTGTGGCCTTTGTTACTTGAGTAAGCAAGCCCTAGGGGATTGTCATTACACCTAGCGCCCTAAGGTCTTAATGGTCTGGGAGTTGTTGGTCGAAAGCTCGTTAAGGTAAAACTGAAAAGCCTAAGGGAATAAGACAATGCATAGTCAGGAGAAAAAAAAATAAATACAAATAAAGCGGGAAAAGTGCAAAAAGCCCCTGTTATAAAAAAAAGAGAAAAGAAAAGCATAAGTATTCCATTTTGACTCTTGAATTCGGGTAATTGTTTGATTTCAGTTGAAACAAGTATATTTGATGAGTTCTCAAGTTTACACTGTATGATGCTTACTAAGAAAATTATTATCTTTCATATTTCTGCCTTTCATTGGCTAGCATGGTTGTTGAACACACACTCACAATATCAGTAATAACAGATTTAGATTCATTGATTGTTGGAATATTATTGAGCTGCAGTAACATGGTGTATTAGCATGTTTTTTGATTTTTCTGAGGCCTAATGAATATATTTGTGCTATTGGATTGCTGGAATTAATGACATATAGATTGTTTGCATTTGCACGATGTTCAGTATTTTGTGTTGTTTGTGTTTTGTTGCTTGAGGACACGCAACGATTTAAGTTTGGGGGTATTTGATGATTGGGTAATATACCCATGAATTGGATATATTTGGACTTAAATTATTGTATTCTCAAGTTATTTAGAAGCATTTTTATTGTGTTTAGTTGTTTTTTTGCAGATTCGGGAGCTATAGGGACGAATTGGGGAATTTAAGCTGATAAGGGCAAGATGGTAAATTCGCTGACCATCAGCGCCAGAGCGCTATACATAGTGTTAATCCCAGCGCCGGGGCGCTGGGTCGAGCTCTTAGTTGACCGAGATACGAGCGTTGACTGGATTATTGAATTTAAAGCCTAATTGGATTGGATTGTGGCAAGCTATAAAAAGAGATTTAGTGCTGAAATTAGCATCAATTCATTCATTCATTGGAGGCTACACAAAGGATTACTTGAAGACTAATGATTGACTATAGAGTTTTCTTCTTCTCCTCCATATTTTCAATTTATAATTCTTTAAGGATGATTTGCAAACGATTATTGGTTTTTATTCCCGTTATGAACTAATTCTTTAATTAAGATTTCAGTTGAACCTTTTATGGCTATAAATTAGTTATTCAGTTTATTCCAATTATTTATGTTGAAGTGAATTGTTTATCATGCCTTGCATCTATTGATTAATTATTTGGCCAATAATTACCCTGTTACTCTAGAAGGAATTGAAAGAGGAATTCTAGGGTTAGAACTGGGCTTGATAACGTGTGACTTATTTATTTTCACAGTGAATAATTAGGTTTGTGAATTGAATGGAAATATCTGTTCACCGCATGTAACACATAAGGAATTGGAATTGAAGGAGTTTAATTCACTTGTTTTGCATAAGAATATAGCAAGATTAATATGGATTAAATAGAAGTCAGTTGTTTACTACCGAGAAGGAGCTATTAACAGTTGTTTATGAATTTGATAAATTTCGCTCATATTTGATTGGGACAAAGGTGATTATGTTTACAGATCATTCGGCAATTAAGTACTTAATAGCAAAGAAAGACGCGAAGCCGAGATTAATTAGATGGGTATTATTGCTACAAGAGTTTGACTTGGAGATCCGGGACCGAAAAGGAACAGACAATCAGGTTGCTGATCATTTATCACGATTAGAGAATGTAGAACTAAAAAAAATGACACAACAGTGATCAATGAATTTTTTCCGGATGAACAACTATTTGCGGTAAGGATGGATACACCATGGTATGCAGATTATGTAAATTTCATTGTCAGTAAGGTGTTTCTGCCAGATTTGACAAGTCAGCAGAAGAAGAAATTTCTCCATGATGTGAAACAGTATTTATGGGATGAGCCATTTTTATTTAAACAATGTGGCGATCAAGTAATAAGAAGGTGCGTCCCGGAAGTTGAAATGGAGAATATTCTATACCAATGTCATGCATCTGACTATGGTGGACATTTTGGGGGAGAAAGAAAAGCAGCTAAAGTGCTTCAATGTGGATTTTTCTGGCCAACACTCTTTAAAGATGCCCGTGTGTTTTCATTGAAATGTGACAGATGCCAAAGAGTTGGTAATATATCAAAGCGACACGAGATGCCACTTAACATGATCCTGGAAGTCGAATTGTTTGATGTTTGGGGAATTGACTTCATGGGACTGTTGCCTAATTTTTTAATAGCACTTTACCACGCAAGTATACGCGTTCAATTGTAATATTCAGCAAGCAAGGATATCGTTCCCACGAGGAAATAGACTAATATTTATCAATTACTAACTCTAATGCAATTAATCTTATTTTAAACTAAGAAAATGTTGTTTATGATTTAAAATTTAAACTTAACAAAACTAATAACTAAAATCAAAATTTAACAAGAATAACTGCAGATTTAACAGGTTAAGATTACAACTTCCCTTGGTATTTCATTTAAACTAACTTACTTCCCATTTAAATTAAATCAATTAATATGAATTGTTATCCAAGAATGCTTTATAAGTATTCACGCTCTTCTTCCAAAGACACGTGAACAAATCCTCCTAAATCCAATCTCTAAGATGTAGAATTATAAGGAACACCCCAATTAATCAACGCACTATATTCCTATGTGAATCAAGTTAATTAGGATTTATGCACAAATTCTTTCAATGGATACAAAAGACATATAGGTATATTCCTATCCTACATGCTAATTATATTAACCCTATTCAGATTATATGAACAGATGTTATCATATCCAGATCTCAATCTATACTCCATCTTCCAATTTTATATAGATTATCACAGTAATTGTTGATCAGGCAATTAATCAATAAGCATAAGATATAATAAACAATTCAATAAAAACTAACTTTCATTCAATGAGAAGCTTGCAATTTAAACTACATACCAAGTTCCGTTGCAATCTTAATTAAAATTTAGTTCATGATAATTGAATGTAAACTAAGAATCCACAATTGAATAATCATTAAAAGATAAAGATAGAAGAAGATGAGAAGAAATAATCTATTGTCAGTAGATTTGATGCTCCCTCCTTGCTCCTCCTTTGAATCTTCAATGGTCTCCAAGTTGCTTCAATCTCCAAATCTAATTAGAACTAGGGTTATGTTCTAATCTAAAGGAGTGTTTAATCTAGTCTAATCTATGTCATCCCCCTTTATTTTATGCCTTACATCATGTATTTATAGGTTACAAGTCTAATTTTTAGCTTAGGAACAAACCCAATCCAATTTGGAGTCAAAAAGGTGTCAAAATTCGTCCAAAACGCTCAAACTCTGCTTCCTAGCGCCTAGGCGCTTGAAAATGTACTGTCTGGACCGCCTAGGCGCTTAAGGTTACTGACTTGGAGCGCCTAGGCGCTTGATTTGGCCTTGGCTGGAGCGCCTAGGCGCTTGCTGTTTTTCCAACATTTTCTGCTCCGACGTCCTTTGGGAAAATGGCCATAACTTCTTCGTCCGAACTCCGATTTAGATGATTCAAGATGATCCGGAAAGAGGAAAAGTAGATCTACAACTTTCATTCTTGAAGTTTCGTGAAATAATATCCGGAGCTATAGTCAAATTGGCTCTGAAGTTACTGCTGTGTAAATGGCAAGCCGAAAACGCGAATCTAGCCACCCTAAACGTCGATCCATGTAACTTTTGTCCCAATTCCTACAAAACAATATAAAACATGCATGAATAGACACAAACACATAAAAACATCCTAAAAGACTTGAAAACAACAATAAATTAAGCTTGAATGTATCCAATTCATGTGTATAAAACTCACTCATCAAATACCCCCAAACTTAAACCTTTGCTTGTCCTCAAGCAAAAACACAAAAATGTTATGCAATGCAATGTAATGGAACTAATCTATATGCCTACGAATCCAACAGTAATGACAGAAACAAGTCTATTTAACCGGCCTTAAAGAAATCAAGTAAACATGATAATACATCATATTTAAACAAATCAGTAATTTCCCAATCAATCATCAAATCTTAGACTGTTATCACTGATATAGTGTGTGTGTGCTCCACAACAATGTTAACTGATGTAAAATCAAATTTAAGACATAATAGATATCTTCGAAGGCATCATACAATGCAAATTCACAAAATTCACGAACAAGCTAGATCCAACTAAAGTCAGACATCCACCAAGTTCAAGAGTCCAATCCGGGATACTTATGCTTTACTTTTCATCACGGGGGCTTTTTGCTCTTTTCCCGTTTTATTGTTTTTTTTTTTTTTTTTTTTATTTTTTTTTCCTTTTTTTTTAACCATGACTGTGCAATGTCTCATTCCATTAGGCTAACAGTGTCACCCCTTAGCGAGCTTTCGACCAACGACTCCCAGACCATATAAGACCTTAGGGCGCTAGGTTTTAAGATACCTCTTCGGGCGTACTTGCTCAAGTAACAAAGGCCCCGAAACAAAACTAGCCAAGGTATTATTTTTATCTTATTTTTTTCTTTCTTTTTCTTTTTTTTTTTTAACGAAGCTTATATATCCCAAATTTTCCCCCCAAACTTAAGTTTTTATCAAAATTTAGCCATCTCCGCCTATTCATGTCTTTCATTCCTTCAAACTAGCATTATCCTCTAGAAGTCCATTATGTGTCAATTTAAAGTCAATCAGTCAACATAGTTATTTTTACTGTGCTATCCTTATTATATCAGTTTCAAACAGATAAAGATTCAAATCATGACAAGAAATCACATCAAAGTCTTAACAGACAATACTATACTTGTCTACTCAATTCCAATCTCATCACTGGCCAAAATAGACTTAAACTATCTAACGGCTGGAAACATGCAAATACTAATTTTTTTTTTTTTAATGAATGCAAACTACATGAAAAACTTATCAACTAAATACTATATGAATGCACTAGATGAATACTACATGCATGAACTGGAGCTGGACAATTACACCCCCAAACTTAAACTAGACATTGTCCTCAATGACTGAAATAGAAAAAATTAAAGCAGAGGACTTCCCTGAAAATATAGCAATCGTCCTCCTTGCCCGCTAAGTTTGGAGAAAAGGCTAAGCACATGGAACAAATTGGGCACCACACTTGAATTTGACTTGAATAACCTGTAAAACCATGATAGAAGCAATTTTATTAAATCCTAAATAAATGCAAATTCAAAACTACTAATATAAAACTTAATAAAAACTAAAAATAAAAATTAAACTTGGGTTGCCTCCCAATAAGCGCTTGTTTTATAGTCTTTCAGCCTGACTTTTTCTGGTCAATGCTATCCAATTCCTCTTCGAAAGTTGAGGAACCCTCCATCCATCGGAAATAATATAGCTTTTGGTAGGTTCCCATTTGTGATAGCCATCATGTTAAAGTCACCTAACATGCTTTGTTTATATAAGATTAGATTGAAGAACATCCAACATCTAGGCGTTTTCTCCATTGTGTCTGCGAATATATTCTGGCATTGAGGCTTGTCAGACACAACAATCTCTTCTTCTATCTTCTCCAACTCATCGCACCATGGCTTCGAAGTTGTACTCGCTTTTACGTCACATGGAGTATTGCCAATGACATGACTACCAATTGGACAAGGTTTTGCAAATCTAACCAGATTCTTGAACTGTGGAGGAGAAGTCACTTGAGGCATAAATAACATCGGCTCATCATCGTTGGTTCTCACAATTAGTTCTTCACCGACCTTGTTGTCATTATCCCTACTTGTCTCCTCTTTTTCAACATCTCGAGGCTCATCTAGTTGTAGATTTGGTTCAGGTTGTTCATCACTTTCGTCATCCATGTCATAAAACCAAGTGTTTGGAGGAAGGTTGCTTACGGCTTTGGTCATTTGCTCTATCTGATCCGCAAGATTTTGAATTGACCTCGCATGATTACTCATTCTCTCCTCATTTGATTCTATGAACTTGGACACCAATTCCTCCAACCTTGAACTTTCTGTTTCAGTCTCGGAAGCCATGTATTGAGGACCATTGGTTGAGGCAGTGAGGAGTTGTTCCATTCGATTATTAAAATTTTGGGTTGATAACTCCTGACTCATTATCATCTCTTCTTGTTCTGCTATAATCCTTAACATGAATTCCTTGAAATCTGAATTGCCTTCTTGTTGCATTGGAGGTGGAATTGAGAAATTTGATGGATATGTTGGATTTGGAGCAGAGTATTGGTCCTGATAGTTGTAGCTCCATGAAGAATCCGGGTGATACCCCCAAACTTGATGGTAATTATCATATGCATACTGGTTGAGGTATACACCACCTTGTTTTCGCCGCCCAAAACTAACGGTGCATTGATGACTCGGATGGTTGCCAGCACAATAGTCACACATGATTGCCATCCTTTGACTCTGTTGGGCTGCGATAACGACCAACTCCCTCGAAAGTTCTTTAATTTGTGCTAACATTGTGGAAAGTGTCGCGAGTCTGTCAATCTCCTTTTCTTTTGGTTGAGTCATGTTCGTGTATGGCCATTGATACGCAAAGTCATCCATGGTACCTGAAAAGAGAGAAATATAGGAAGAGAATTAAAAATAAAAATAAAAATGTTTAAATTAAGACTAATTTGATTGAAATTAATATTGGTAAAAAATATTAAACTAATTCCCCGGCAACGGCGCCAAAAACTTGTTGCCTAATTTTTTAATAGCACTTTACCACGCAAGTATACGCGTTCAATTGTAATATTCAGCAAGCAAGGATATCGTTCCCACGAGGAAATAGACTAATATTTATCAATTACTAACTCTAATGCAATTAATCTTATTTTAAACTAAGAAAATGTTGTTTATGATTTAAAATTTAAACTTAACAAAACTAATAACTAAAATCAAAATTTAACAAGAATAACTGCAGATTTAACAGGTTAAGATTACAACTTCCCTTGGTATTTCATTTAAACTAACTTACTTCCCATTTAAATTAAATCAATTAATATGAATTGTTATCCAAGAATGCTTTATAAGTATTCACGCTCTTCTTCCAAAGACACGTGAACAAATCCTCCTAAATCCAATCTCTAAGATGTAGAATTATAAGGAACACCCCAATTAATCAACGCACTATATTCCTATGTGAATCAAGTTAATTAGGATTTATGCACAAATTCTTTCAATGGATACAAAAGACATATAGGTATATTCCTATCCTACATGCTAATCATATTAACCCTATTCAGATTATATGAACAGATGTTATCATATCCAGATCTCAATCTATACTCCATCTTCCAATTTTATATAGATTATCACAGTAATTGTTGATTAGGCAATTAATCAATAAGCATAAGATATAATAAACAATTCAATAAAAACTAACTTTCATTCAATGAGAAGCTTGCAATTTAAACTACATACCAAGTTCCGTTGCAATCTTAATTAAAATTTAGTTCATGATAATTGAATGTAAACTAAGAATCCACAATTGAATAATCATTAAAAGATAAAGATAGAAGAAGATGAGAAGAAATAATCTATTGTCAGTAGATTTGATGCTCCCTCCTTGCTCCTCCTTTGAATCTTCAATGGTCTCCAAGTTGCTTCAATCTCCAAATCTAATTAGAACTAGGGTTATGTTCTAATCTAAAGGAGTGTTTAATCTAGTCTAATCTATGTCATCCCCCTTTATTTTATGCCTTACATCATGTATTTATAGGTTACAAGTCTAATTTTTAGCTTAGGAACAAACCCAATCCAATTTGGAGTCAAAAAGGTGTCAAAATTCGTCCAAAACGCTCAAACTCTGCTTCCTAGCGCCTAGGCGCTTGAAAATGTACTGTCTGGACCGCCTAGGCGCTTAAGGTTACTGACTTGGAGCGCCTAGGCGCTTGATTTGGCCTTGGCTGGAGCGCCTAGGCGCTTGCTGTTTTTCCAACATTTTCTGCTTCGACGTCCTTTGGGAAAATGGCCATAACTTCTTCGTCCGAACTCCGATTTAGATGATTCAAGATGATCCGGAAAGAGGAAAAGTAGATCTACAACTTTCATTCTTGAAGTTTCGTGAAATAATATCCGGAGCTATAGTCAAATTGGCTCTGAAGTTACTGCTGTGTAAATGGCAAGCCGAAAACACGAATCTAGCCACCCTAAACGTCGATCCATGTAACTTTTGTCCCAATTCCTACAAAACAATATAAAACATGCATGAATAGACACAAACACATAAAAACATCCTAAAAGACTTGAAAACAACAATAAATTAAGCTTGAATGTATCCAATTCATGTGTATAAAACTCACTCATCAGGGACCATTTTCACCATCTTTCTGTAACTCATATATACTTCTAGCGGTGGACTATGTTTCGAAGTGGGAAGAAGCTATAGCCTCGCCCACCAATGATGGGAAGGTTGTGATTAAGTTCATTCGAAAGACTATTTTCTCTAGATTTAGCACTCTTCGTGCAATCATTAGTGATGAAGGCACACACTTCTGTAATAAGCAGTTCTCAGCTATTCTCGCTAAGTACGGAGTCACACATAAGATAGCTACTGCCTATCATCCACAAACAAGTGGTCAAGCTGAGGTCTCTAACCGAGAAGTGAAACGAATCCTCAAGAAGATAGTGAACCCTAGTCGAAAAGATTGGGCTAGTAAGTTGGATGATGCTTTATAGGCATATCGTACAGCTTACAAAACTCCAATAGGGATGTCTCCATATAGGTTAGTATATGGAAAGGCATGTCATCTTCCAGTTGAACTAGAACACAATGCTTATTGGGCAATTCGAAAGTTAAACTTTGATATGTCTGCTGCGGGAGAGAAGCGCCTCTTACAATTGAAGCAAATGGATGAATTCAGACTCCAATCGTACGAGAACGCGAAGTTATATAAAGAAAAGATTAAGAGGTGGCATGATGAGAAAATTCAGGAAAGAAAGTTTGAAACAGGGCAAACAGTGTTATTATATAATTCGAGGCTTAAACTATTTCCAGGAAAGTTGAAATCTCGTTGGTCAGGGCCATTTATTATAACTAAAGTTTATCCCCACGGAGCAGTGGAGGTGGAAGACCCGGATGCTAAACGTAATTTCAAAGTCAACGATCAGAGATTAAAGCACTACTATGGGGGTTGTGTTGATCTTGAAAAGACATCGGTCAACCTTGATGATTAGAACAGAGGCGAAAGTCAGGCTGAAGACTATAAACCAAGCGCTAACTGGGAGGCAACCCGAGAATTTTTATTGTTATTTTCTATTTTTACTTTTATTTTGTTTAAATTGCTTTACTATTAGTTTATTTAGTGGTTAAACTTTTATAGTTTAGTATTTGTTACACCCCTGATGTTCTCTAACACGGTATTTAATTGATTTCAGGATAAGAAACACGTTTTTTTTTATTTGGCGGGTTTGACTAATGGCCACTACGACTACCCAGTCGGGCTCCCCGGTGAGCGAGCGGCTGCCCAGCTCGCCGGTGAGCTGGCGGGGGTTGCAAGGGGGCAGCGCCCCCTTGAAGACAAGCACTTATGAGCTCAATAGAAGAATATACATTTGTCAAATTCTCAAATTTCTAATCATTTCCTTAATTTTTAGTGTTATTGGATTGCTTAATGGTGTAGGGTATTTTTGTTTTGGTTTTTCTTTCGTAGTATGTTAGTCTAGTTAATTATGTAGTTTATCTTAGTTTAGGGTTTTTAAAATAAGTCTTAATCTCATTGCAAAAGAAGAAACTAACAATTAAAGTTGGGGTATTGCAGGTTGAAATCAACAAGTTTGGAAAATTATCACCAAGGCATGACCAATCGCCTAGGCGCCCAAGCCTAGTACAAAACAAGAGCCTAGGCGCCTCACTACAGTAGTAACAGTGCAGTCCAAGCGCCTAAGCGCTCATAATCCAGCCAAATCCAGCGCCTAGGCGCTCCAAGTCAGTAGCATAAACGTGCCCCAAGCGCCTAAGCGCTCCTACCTAGGCCAAACCAAGCGCCTAGGCGCTATAAGCTTCCAACGTATTTTGCAGCCAACTGCCTAGGCGGTCACACTAGTGTAAATCCAAGCGCCTAGGCACTCCTACTGAAAAAAAAAATTATAAGCCCTAATCGGGCACACCTTGTCCAAACCCAATTCAAACATTTTCGTGCTCTCCTACTCCCACACAAACTCGCATCCCTCCTCTACTCTAGCCACAATAATCATCTTTTTCTTGTAAAAGCCTAATCAAACACTAAATCTCCTACCCAAACTAAGGCACTTAAACTCTATCTTATCATCCTTCTTCACCAATTCGGGCACCAACTTACATTCAAGCCACATCTATCTTAAGTAAGGGTTCAAAGCTCAAATTGCTCATGTAACTTTGATTGAAACATCATATTTGGCTATAACTAAGTAAGTGCACAAGATTTTATTGCAAATTATTTGGATTCACTTGGATAATAGCTATGTTAGTACTTTGAAGCTAGTTTCTGTCATTGTGTTGGCTCAAGTGGGTGTGGGTAATCTTAATTATTGCTTGTATTGCCTTGGAAGTATAGTGTGCTAAGTAATTGACAAATTTGGTGAAAATTAAGTCTGGGGGAATGCCTACCAATAGTGTTCAAAATCTGTGCACACCAAGTGTTCGATAAATTGTCACAAATAGGATTTAGCCATCCTAAGCCACTGAATATCATTTGGTTTGGCAAGAACATATCACACAAGCCTCATGGCTACTAAGAGGCATAGAGGAGAAACTTCGGGCACTTCGACTAAGTATGACAAAAAGAGATTTGTAAGTGTTAGTGCGTCCGAAAGATATTACAATGTGTTTTCTAGTAAATCGCTAATTCCTGAGCGTGGATTATTGCCAGAGGCAGAAGATGGGGAGTTACTACAAATGAACGGAAGTAGAAGATGGGGGAACTTTACATCCCAACCGGATTCCTCAGTCATTAAAATTGTTAAGGAATTCTATGCCAATGCAAGAGATGTTGTTGGTAAAATAATTTAGGTTCACGAAAAATCAGTGGAGGTCAGTTTTAGGATAATAAATGCCTACTACGGCTTGAATATAATACCCAATAATGGTTACATGCAATATTTAGAGCACGAGCTAGACTACAGTGAGATCATTCAAGCTTTATGTGTGCCTGGAACAACATGGAAATTAACAGATCAACAAGAAGCTGTTTTGTTCCCTGCATCCGCACTAAGCAGTTATGGGAAAGCATGGCATGCCTTTATTTGTGCCAAGTTGATGCCTTGTAGGCATATGAGTGATGTTATAAATCAACGGAGCGTTGCTTTTCTGCATTGCACAAGGAAAAACTATAGATGTGGGCCAAGTTATACATGATTCAATTGACAAAGCAATTTGAGGAGGGACCTCAGGTGGATTACCTCACCCATCTTTGATCTCTGGACTATATCAACAAGCTGGAGTCAAATGGGATGCCGAAGAAGCTAGACAACCTCCCTTAGATGTGATTGACCACTCGCTTATAAAGAAGTACAAGGTATGGGGTGGGGGTATACCACACCCGAGAGGGTTAGGGTTCATTATTGTTCCTCCCGAGCCTGCAGACGAGCCTAATCAACAGTTCCACGACAATCCTTCTGTAGCTGGAAGTTCTGGGCCACCACCAAATTTTTTTGAAGATATTCGTCGAGATTTACGCAATCAAACTAGAAGGATTGACATGGTGGCTACTCGAGTTCGGCAGGGTTTTGACCGAATGGAAAGAAATCAGGATAGCCTAGCTCAGCGACAAACGGAGGTGTATCAGAATTTTAGTGCAGCATTCCTAGAGATGTTTACCCACATGAATCCAGCTGCCGCTCCCTACCAATTTCCACCATTGTCTGCATACCCCCCGGCTGATGAAGAAGAATCAGAAGAAGAGGATACTGACGAGGAATAAAGCTTCTATCTTTCAGGGAAGTCCCCAATGCTTAATTTCTTAAATTTTATTTGTTATATACAATGAGGACATTGCATAGGTTAAGGTTGGGGGTGCAAGCTTCCAGCTCCAGTTTATTCATATAGTATTTAGTTAATAGTTTTTCATGTAGTTTGCATTCATGTAGTTTTCATTTTAATTTCAAAAAAAAAAAACAAAGTATTTGCATGTTTCCAGTTGTTAGATAGTTTAAGTCTGTTTTGGCCAGTGATGAGATTGGAATTGAGTAGACAAGTATAGTATTGACTGTTAAGACTGTGATGTGATTTCTTGTCATAATTTGAATCTTTACCTGTTTGAATCTGATATAATAAGGATAGCACAGTAAAAAACAACTATGTTGATTGATTGAGTTTAAATTGACACATAATGGACTTCTTGAGGATAATGCTAGTTTGAATGAATGAAAACATGAATAGGCGAAGATGACTGAATTTAGACAAAAACTTAAGTTTGGGGGAAAAATTTGGGATATATAAGCTTGAAAAAAAATGAAAAAAAAATATCGTGGCTAGTTTTGTTTCGGGGCCTTTGTTATTTGAGCAAGTACGCCCGAAGGGGTATCTTAAAACCTAGCGCCCTAAGGTCTTATATGGTCTGGGAGTCGTTGGTCGAAAGCTCGCTAAGGGGTAGCACTGTTAGCCTAATGGAATGAGACATTGCACAGTCATGGTTAAAAAAAATATATAAAAAAAAACAATAAAACGAGAAAAAAGCAAAAATCCCCCGTAAAGCACAGTAAAGCATAAGTATCCCGGATTGGACTCTTAAATTTGGTGGATGTTTGTCTTTAGTTGGATCTAGCTTGTTCGTGAATTTTGTGAGTTTACACTGTGTGATTCCTTTAAAGAGATCTATTATGTATTGTATTTAGAATTATATCAGTTAGCATGGAAGTTGAGCGCACACACACACTATATCAATAATAACAGGATAAGATTTGATGATTGACAAGGAAATTATTAATCTGTCTTGATATGATGTACTAGCATGTTTATTGTGATTTCTCTGAGGCTTGATGAATAGATTTTGTTCTGTTTGAATGTTCGAATTTAGGCATTTATCTAGTTGCATTTGCATTGCATATTTAGTTATTGCATTATGTTGTGTTACTTGGAGACAAGCAATTGGTTAAGTTTGGGGGTATTTGATGAGTAAGTTTTATACCTATGAATCCGATATTATTAAACTTAATTATTGTTATCTTTAATTATTTTTTAGTATCTTTTTATGTGTTTTGTATTTATTTGTTGTAGGTTGGAGCTGGAGGGACAAATTGGTCATTTCAGAGAAGAAAAAGGTCAAAATCATGAAAATTAAAGCTGAGTGGCATTTTTGTAATTACGTGGTCCTGGCCAAGCGCCTAGGCGCTTGAAAATGGCCTATGTTGAGCGCCTAGGCGCTCATGTGCGGAAAGAGGAGCGTTTTTCTACTGCTAAGTGGGTTTTTGAAGCCAAATAGGAGTCTGAATGAGGGCTGAGACCAATACAAATAGGAGAAGACTTTAGAAAAGACGTATCACTTAATTTTTCAAGAGATTTTTCAGAGAGAACAAGGAAAAAAAACACGAAGGAGAATTGCAAGGGCTGAAGAGCAAAGAGAGAGTATTGGAGCAAATTCAGAGTTTCTTATTCTCTTCTCTAGTTTTATTTTTTGTAATTATCTAGGATGTTTGGATTATTAATCTGGATGATGTTTTTCTTTATTATTATAATGAACTAAATTTTAATTAAGATTGCAACGGAACTTGGTATGTAGTTTAAATTGGAGCTTCCCATTGAATGAAAGTTGGTTTTTATTGAATTGTTTATTGTATCTTTTGCTTATTGATTAATTATTTGGCCAACAATTACTGTGATAATATTTATAAAATTGGAAGATGGAGTATAGATAGAGATCTGGATATGATAACATCTGTTCATATAATCTGAATAGGGTTAATATGATTAGAATGTAGGATAGGAATATACCTATGTGTCTTTTGTATCCATTGAAAGAATTTGAGCGTAAAACCCTAATTAACTTGATTCACATAGGAATATAGTGAGTTGATTAATTGGGGTGTTTCTTGTAATTCCGCATCTTAAAGATTGGATTTAGGAGGATTTGTTCACGTCTTTAGAAGAAGTGCGTGAATATTCATAAAGTATTCTTGGATAACGATTCATAATAATTGATTTATTTTAAATGGGAAGTAAGTTAGTTTAAATAAAATACCAAGGGAAGTTGTAATCTTAACCTGTTTAATCTGCAGTTATTCTTGTGAAATTTTGATTTTAATCATTAGTTTTGTTAAGTTTAATTTTCAAATCATAAACAAAATTTTCGTAGTTTAAAATAGGATTAATTGCATTAGAGTTAATAATTGATAAATATTAGTCTATTTCCTCGTGGGAACGATATCCTTGCTTGCTGAATATTACAATTGAACGCGTATACTTGCGTGGTAAAGTGCTATTAAAAATTAGGCAACAATAGTAGTGCTTGAGCATAAGGAGGCTTCTAGTTTTGAGCTTGAACATCATCACCAGTAGAGTGAAAAGCCTCTATGATCAGCTCCTTGGTCATAACTTTTCATCCTTCAGAATCCACTCTACGATCGTAGGGGATGTAGAGATTTCCAGCATGTCGATAAACCTTGAAATGAGGCTGGTTTGTGATCATCTTTGTAGCATAACTTTTCACTCTTGGGAAGTTTTGAGCTACTAGCTCCAGACTTGGAAACTACTTGTAACACCAACTGAAGGAGCTTCCATCTTTTTTAGTGTGGGCCTTGAGCCATGGCATCCTTTGGAAGAAGCGTCTCTCTGGTGTAGAATCTGTCAGATCATTTCATACTTCCTCTATGATCCTTTTGCTAAATCTTGCATGGGAGAGTACTTGATAATTTTCTTGTTCGTCTGCTTCCTGAGGTGCAGAACTAGAGTCTTCTCCAATCTCTTCTCTCTCGGAGCCTGAACTTTTTTGATTATTTTCAGTAGGGAATTCCTCTTGCTGCATTTCATTCTCAGAACCTTCTTCAGCCAAATCTTCTTTAGATTCTTCTTCTTCATTGCTGGTTTCTTCTTCAGCATTTTCTCCCTGGGATACAGACTCATCATCACTCAATTCAATGATGACATTTGATTGACCACTGCTTCTTTTGAAGGCAAACTTGGCTTGCAGTCTGTAGCTTTTCCTTCTCCTTGGAGGTTAAGGTTTGGGAGAGTCAGACTCTTCTTCTTCTTCAGACTCTGACTTCTCTGGTTCAACAGACAGACTTCTTTGAGGTTTAGCACTGGCATGAACAGACTCTTCTTCTGTCATCTCATCAACTCTTGATTCAGCAAGGTGGCTATCTGGATTGGTGGGGGCAAGTTCTTCTTCTTCAGACGCATCATTACTTGACCTATTATCTTGGGTTATTGGGCTAGTTGCATTTGGGAATGCAATTTGGTCATCTTGGATTTCTTCTTTATCATCAGAGTGACTACTCTGAGAATTAGCCACTGGGCTTACACATTCTTCTTCATCAGTAGTTACTGCACTTTCTTCCATCCCATCAGCTTCATTTTCATTTCTGGATGCTGACTGTGGGGAATGGACCTTGACATCTGTTTCTTTTTCTTCTTCTAACTCTATGTCCCTTTCTTCATCAGATGTACTGATTTGGGAAGCTAAGGTTGGTGTGTCTTCCACCTTAGCTTTCTTGCCAACTGGCCCTTGAAGCAACCTACTGCTTCTTCTTTTTGTTGTTTCAGCAGTTAGGACTTTTTCTTCTTTATCCTTGTCCTTTGAGGAGACTCTCCTTGGCGGGGCCTGGGTTTTCTTCTCATCACCAGCTTTCTTCACAACTTTTGATTTCTTCCTGGAAGGTGTGATTTCTGCTTCTACAGAGTTATCAGACTCAGAGCTCTCTTCCTCTACAATCTTTCTCTTCATTGCAGAGGCTTTACTGTTGCTCCCAGCTGTCAGCCTTTTGTTCTCCTTAGGGTTCTTCTTCCAGTTCTCAAAATTGTGGAGACACCACTTTGTGCACATTCAATGTTTCTCCTTCATCATCCTTGATTTTCCCTCCTAGTTTCTTCTTCAGTATAATACTCAGTATCCTTCCATGAAACACCTTGGTTAGGGGTTTTTCAGTGGTCTTCTTCTTCTCAGCCTTCTCTACCCACTTGGAGATTTGATTGAACAAGATAGCTCCAAAGTCAATTTGTTTCTTCAGGACTATTACTGACATTATCTTTAGCTGTTGGTCAATCACTGTATCATGTGGAGTGTTTCTGAATAGTATGCACTTTCCAACAATTTCAGCTAGGAACTCATATTCCTCAGGAAACTCCTTCTTCTTCATGTCTTTGAAACTATGGTTTCTTTGGTACCCCATCAACTCCTTTGCTTGTTCAGTGTTGACATCTTCAAGGATCTTCAACCCTTGGTTAGGAAAACCTAGGCATTGATTGAGGTCAGAAGATTTCAGCTTCAGAGTCTGACCTTTAACCTTGGTAGACAGGGTTCCAGAGTTTATGGAGATGTTTGAGTAGAACTCTTTAACCAGTTCAATGTACACACGATTACTTGCCTCAAGGCATTCTGAGAACCCAGCTTTCTTCACGAGTTCAAGAATGTCCCTGAACCTCTTCTCAGATTTCTCAAACGATTTGGTTCCGAGCTGAATGCCGGTGATAACTTGCCAGTTCTCCATATAAATAGTTCGAAGACTGTGGGTGTTTGATTTAGAGAGGTTTAAGCGAGATGACTGACTGTGATTTGGTAGGACTCTGGAGGGTTAACTGATTTTGTCTCTTGAGAGGATTCTAGGGTTTGAAAATGGGAGGGAGAAAGGTTCTATAGCTTTTGGTAACTGTCTGCAGATTTGAAATTGTCTTTAAGGCAGTTCCTTCTAACTCTGCATACTCAGTGATGTGTCAGCCATTCATTGGTTGCACGGTGCCCAGTAATGAGCTGTAACTCCCCCATAAATTTTCAGTTAGATATTTTACTTTTAGAAGAGTAGACGTTTAATTGACGTGGCTTTGACCGTTGACCTTTTGATTCGTAGAGTAGCATGATGGGGCAGCTATAGACTCTACGATTTCCTTTATTGTATCAACGATCAACCTCTAAAAGATGCTGGAGTGGATGGCTTTGTCTTTTATCCTTACTTTGATGCAGCATAGCTCAATCACTGATGTATTCGAACTTATCTCCTCAATCTTGAATGGTTTAGCAAATGTCTCATTTTTCAAGCTCCTTGTGAACTGGAGTACCCTTTGGTAGGATTACGATTGTCGAGTTGTATTCTACGATCGTTAAGGTAGCACTACGATCGTTGAGGTAGCACTACGATCGTTTAGTTCTCTTCAACCTCGACTCCTCGATCGTTGACTGACTTGGTCCTTGAGATGAACTTGATCAAGCATTCCTTCTGGGTTAAGGTAGCTCAGGAAGGGCCAACCTCTTAGAGTGAGCTAAGGGTCAGGTTTGTCCCTGAGGCGCTTTCCAGATGGAATACTATATTAGTGATTTGTAATGACATCTCATTCAACCTCTTCTGAGTGGGAGGTCTTCTACCAGCATTAGACAACTGCGTTGCTGAAATCGTGGTGTCTTCCTGCTTCTTACACTACGATTATATGTTTGATCGTAGGCACTTCACAATTATGGGTTGGGTGGCTGAAGGGATATCAGTAGTACATTTTGAGATGTTCCTACTAACTATGGATTTTCATTTGGTTCATCAGCCACAAAGTTTTGGGACTCTGTAGTTGGTACAACTTTTTCATAGTATATCTCAGTGCTGTTGTTCCTTAACAGATCATTGCTCCCCCTTTGTTGATGTTGTCTTCCCAGATAGATGCGATTCCCTCTTCTTCATATTCATTTGAAGACAACCTTATGTATTTCTCTCTGGCTGGAATCTCCATCATTACTTAGATCTCCGTGTATTGTAGAGATGAATATTTTCATGATAGGTCACTCTACGATCATTTGTTAGCACTACGAACGTAGTCTTCTTTGATAGTCTTGAGTTTAAAAAGTTCTGCTTCTTAATGAACTCCTCTTTTCTGATGCTCGATGAACCTCTGATGTGAGCTTCCATGAGGATTCTTCTTATTTAGCACTCTTTGCTAGCTTTTGAGCACATAAGACCCTTTCCTTCTTTGGCTGAATGGCTTGCTTCCACATACAGATTAGTAGCCATGTGAGCTCCATTCTGGTTAGCTCAGAGGGTCTTCAAGGACAGGCTTGGACAGATAGGAACCCTATCAGAATCATCTCTGAATTGTCCTTAGCCTTTTACTGGTTGAATCTTCTTGACTGAAGTCTTCTGCTTCATCATTCTTTAGTGTGGTCAGACTGACCAAGTACCTACAATTTTTAAATATATTTCTATTTTTGGTACCCATAATTAAATGGGTCCTGCTAGGTTAGTTTTCTAAATCCTTGTTCCTCTTATTTGGATAATCATCATATTTATCACCAACAGACATATTCATGCATAAACCTATCTTATGATCATACATTTTGAGATGCATGATGGCGAGTGTGTGTAGGATTTGGCATCTAATAACACACTCTCTCTCTATGATGGTTTCATCATTCACTAGGTTATGTTTATAATGTTTAAGTGTTCATAGAGTGAGAATCAACTCTACGATTTAGGAGTATCTAGTTGATTCATTGAGGTGATCAGTTTCTACGAATCAGCAAGATCCTTTTGTAGAACTGATCATGCTCTGCGTGTTATCAAACACTTAGAACATAGGCTTGTACATACATATTAACCCATCATCAAGGATTACTTCACATAAAGTTTATTAAGCCTATGGCGTTCTTATGACCTATTTCAGATTTCCTTCAAGATGTTATATTCAACCTAAAACTTGGATGGAGAAAAAGTTTATAGTCATTTGAGTTTCCATCCTCAGGTTACTTTCTTTCTTCACTTTTTTAGGTAGATTATGACTTTTTGACAGAATCCTGTTATAGTTTATAAGGAGATGCAATTATGATGTATGCATTTATAATAGTGAGGAACCGTACCTTTTTACTGTCAGTTACTAAACAATCATTTATCATGGACATACAGAGTTTAGGTATTGATGTGCTTAGCTTTAATTTTGCTCTTGACATCTCATTGCTCTTGCTGGCCTTTAATCAATCAGTAGTGGTCTTGAAGATATAGGCCAAGAGAATCTCAGCATTAAGATCTTTGACATCCTTTAGTTGACAGAGTTTGCACCCAGCTGTTGGTTGGCCAGATATAAGTTTGAGAAGATCTTCTTTTTTCTCTCGATAAGCATTTCTTAGCATGTATGGCTTCTTCATCTTTCAGACTGGTGGGTCCTCGACTCTTTGTCATTGATGTCTCTTAAGTTCTCTCGTCTAGTCTTAGGACTACAAGATTGAATGCAAGCTAGGATTGGTCTTATTGATGTACCAATAGAGACCATGGACCAATCTTAGGAGCTTCAGGTGTATATACACATTTAACCTATACACAATATTTCCAACATGTGAGATCATCTACATATAACAAGTTACTTACTACTAAACTAAGTTTAGAACAATGTTAGTGCCTGGGATCAGACTCAAAGCGATTAGCTTTTGAATATAGCATGAGAACTTGCTCTGATACCAATTGTTAGTTCCCAGATGGCACAATAGATCTAGAAGGGAGGAGGGTTGAATAGATCCTTTTCATTTCAAATATTTTTCTAGCTTATATTATATTGTTCATAATTAACATATGACAAACATAAGAATCTTTTCAAGAACAGCGGAATAAGTAAAAGATCCCCTTCATTGATATACTCATAATCATACATACATTATTCGTAGAGTAAGTTTAGTTGTAAGCAGTTAAAACATACATAACAGTTATAGCAGTTATAGTACATAATGTATATGACATAATGTAAAAGACAAAGGGGATTTAAGTGGTTCAGAGACGCAAGCTCCTAATCCACTCTTCTGCTTTCAACTAGCAGGATTTCCACTAAGGAATGACAACACCCTGAATCACTAGGATTCCTTCAAGGCCAGCAGCATTTGGACTTTAGTTCACTAAGAACTCTTCAAGGCCAGCAGCCTTGGAACTTTATTTAGTCCCTCCGGACAAGGACCCTTTTGGCCCTGCTTTGTTTAGTCTCTTCGGACAAGGACCCTTCAGGCCCTGACTTTGTTGAGTTATTTGTTTGTTGTTGTTGGAGTTGGTGCTGAGCTGCTAAGATGTCTTCATGCTCTGAATATCTTCTATACTTAGCAGCATGGTTTGATCATCCTTGAAGTACAACTGAGTGTTGCATGATGCTCAGCTTCTTTGGTTACTCAACCACTTTGGATGACCCCTTGTTGAACTGCCTTGAAGATCATTCTCCTAGATACTTGATGACTGCACATGAGAGGCTTCCAAGTTGATAGTAGGCTCTTCTATTAGGTACTTAGAAGCTTTCTCATGCTTGATACCAAGATGGCTTTTGTGATCTCCCTTCTGCTACTTGATGCCTACTCATGATGGACTATCTAAGATGACTGTAGGCTTTTCTCTATTGTACTTGGAGTCTTCCCATGATGGACATCAAGATGTCATGATGCTCTTCTTTCTCTCGGCAGTTGTGAACACTCTTCATGTAGTAGAACTCTCACTTCTACATAGTAGAACTCACACTTCTACTTCTTTCTTTATCTGACTTCTGAGTGTTCTTGGCGGATCGTAGAGTGAGCCTTCTAACTAACTGTTTCACATGGTTTAGATCAATCCACCTTATCTCTAAACTCGGCAACTTCAGCAACCTTTGATCTTTGAAGCTCTTCCTCATTTATACTCCTTCCCAATCCTTCCATTGGAAAGTAGCCGTTGAAGGCTATTCAAATCTCTTCACAGATCTCGACTTACTTGAGGTAGACTACTTGATGTGACTTGTCATACTTTTTCTGACGCTGCAGTCTACTGTTTCACCTACCCTGTCAGATGTATCACTTTAATGTCTTGGGCAGGTCGAAGACTTTATTATCTCTTTCTGATTTCTCGATCAGAGGTTGTCCTATTGCATCGATGTTCTCAATAAGCACTTGTTCGAATATTACCTTTTAGATTGAACCTTTGCCAATGCTTCAGTCTTCAGTTATTCGAACTCTACGATTCTGATGCACGTCTTCAAGGACTCGATCGTAGTGTCTTGTTGAGTGTTGGTCATTGACTGGTAGGGTTAACACTACGATCTTGAAGAGTGTTGATTGGATCTTCAATGTAGAACACCTCTTCCTTGTATTGTGCAGTGCTTCAATACTTCTGTTCGCTTTTACTATTCTCAGATACTGATGGCCTAATTCCTTGCTCTGGTCCCCTTCTGAATATCAAGACACTTCAGATTTGTGGCGCATCCAGCTTGCTTTCTCCTTGTGATCTTCTGTTCACTTATCATCAATGAACTGACACTGCACTTAATCACTTTAGCCTTGCTCTTCAGAAGCTGACCAGTATCTCGGTTCACCTTCCATCAGTTCCTTCTCTGTTTGGCAAACACTACGATCTTGGTTGCTTCCAAGATCGTTGTCTTCTGTTCACTTGATAGCTACTGCATAAGCTGACTTTAGTTAGTCACCTTCTGAAGTCTTCTTTGGATCTCCTTGTGGAAGACTTCATCATGAATGGCCTTACACCTCAATCTTAATGCTGATTGGGTTAGTGATGAGATCTTCTGTTAGCCTGTATGCCATTCGTTGAGTGCTCTCTGGTTTCCTTGGATGTAGCATGCAGCTTGAACTAGAGGCTTTGTTCCTTTGGATATTCTGGGAGTGCTCATTTGTTGAGAACCATATATGCTCTACGATTCATCCTTGGCATTGTGATTACTTCTTCTTAGATCGTAGTTCTGCACTCTACGATTCAGCTTCAGCTTGTGCAGACACTACAATCCCGAGATTAGATCTTGACACTACGATTTCTGCCTTGTGCTTGTTGTTTTCATCTGATCATGCTTGAATACGATCTCTGCATGTAATCAATAGACTCTACGAACTCAGAGTGTGATCTACGATCCTTGACTTAGCTTTGGCATACTGACTCTACGACTCTGAGTGTAGTCTACGTTTCTGTCTTGGCTTCGGTAGATGACCGAACGGCTCGTAGGCAGGCTGTCTCTACGATTCTGAACATGACTTCCTTAGCACACTACGATCCCGAGGAAGCTCTACTTGATACACTACGATCATTCTTCGTTTCCCCTGGAAGTCTACGAACTCTGAGATCTACTATCTTGCATACTCCTATTATGCCTCGATAGCTCTCGAGTTAACCTAGACTCACCTGGAAAACTTCGACTTCTAGTGCAGTGCTTGACGATCAGACTAACCTATCTATTACATCATAAGATCAACCTAACAAGCTTGATCTTTCTATCTTTATAGTCCTTGTACATCTTTTCTTTTTAAGGACTTTACAAAGCTGTCTTTCTTATGTAGGATCAACCTAACATATTTGATCAATTAATTCTAAGTCCTTGTACACATATTTCTATTATCTATCAAAGGACTTTGCAGCTTTTCTTAATGCAAACATACTTGCATATTATTCATTCATATATATATATATATATATATATATATATATATATATATATATATATATATATATATATATATATCATAATCAAATCATGTATAAATAGGAATAGCATTCACATGCTTATTCTTGACAATCTCCCCTTATTTGATTATGACAAAAACAATAAGTGCATATGCATGTTATGCATGAATCTTATATACAGTGAGCAGCTGTATTTCTAAAATAGTTTATCATGAATGTCATTTATATTGATATGGCAATTTATACATTAAGACATTGTACATCCTGGATCCAGAATATACCTAACTAGTTAGAGATGTACCTCTTTGGCTCCATGTATGTTTCCAGGATGCATGTTGATCAGCTACTCATCTGATTGTTCTTCTTGCTCTTGCTTCCCCTGGGATGATGACCTTTTGTCTTTGCTTGGTTCCTCTTCAGTATCTTTCTGATCATGCTCCCCCTCAGACTTTGCAATCTTGTTATCATCATCTTCTGGCTCCCCCTCAGATGATGACTCTTTATCTGCAGCTGCTACATTCTTCTTTGACTTCTTCTCCCTTAACCCCCTGCTCTTCCTTTGGTGCCTTCTGCTCCTCTTCTTTCTATGCCTCTTTTTCTCCCCCTTTTTGTCATCAATCATTTGAGAGAGCTGCTGCATGTTGGACATAAGTTGCTTCATCAGGTAGGAGGAGTTGGCAACTTCAAACTTTAGTTCTTGCTGGCCTAGCTCAAGTTGCACTGAAAAGGTCTGCCTCATATCATCAATCTTGTCAGAGAGGGCTTGAATCTGCTCTTTATTGGCCTTTTGAATTCTTAGAGCTTCAGCCTTTTGATCTTATATGGCCTTCTGATAGATGTTATCTCTCTCTTGGAGTTTGAGAGATACATCGGCCAAAGTAGCTTGAAGCTTGTGCTGAAAAGGATTATCTCCTGCTGCCGTCTGCTGTTGTGATTCTTCAGTGAGCAGAGATATTTTCTCGCTTAAATCATTAAAACTCTTTAGTATTTCCTGCTCCAAAGTAGTTTGATCCTTTTGCTGGGCAGCTTCTGGTTGAGCATTGGATTGGACTCTACGATCTTCATCTTTGGACAATTTTTCAAAGGTTTGGAGAATCTGAGCAATCGTTGAGTTCCAAACACTGGTTGATGATGGGGAATGTCTGATAGTAGTGCTTGAGCATAAGGAGGCTTCTGGTTTTGAGCTTGAACATCATCAGCAGTAGAGTGAAAAGCCTCTATGATCAGCTCCTTGGTCATAACTTTTCGTCCTTCAGAATCCACTCTACGATCGTAGGGGATGTAGAGATTTCCAGCATGTCGATAGACCTTGAAGTGAGGCTGGTTTGTGATCATCTTTGTAGCATAACTTTTCACTCTTGGGAAGTTTTGAGCTACCAGCTCCAGACTTGGAAACTGCTTGTAACACCAACTGAAGGAGCTTCCATCTTTTTTAGTGTGGGCCTTGAGCCATGGCATCCACTGGAAGAACAATCTCTCTGGTGTAGCATCTGTCAGATCATTTAACACTTCCTCTATGATCCTTCTGCTAAATCTTGCAGGGGAGAGTAATGGATAATTTTCTTGTTCGTCTGCTTACTGAGGTGCAGAACTAGAGTCTTCTCCAATCTCTTCTCTCTCCGAGCCTGAACTTTCTTGATTATTTTCAATAGGGAAATCCTCTTGCTGAATTTCATTCTCAGAACCTTCTTCAGCCAGATCTTCTTCAGATTCATCTTCTTCATTGCTGGTTTCTTCTTCAGCATTTTCTCCGTGGGATACAAACTCATCATCACTCAATTCAATGATGGCATTTGATTGACCACTGCTTCTTTTGAAGGCAAACTTGGCTTGCAGTCTGTAGCTTTTCCTTCTTCTTGGAGGTTCAGGTTTGGGAGAGTCAGACTCTTCTTCTTCTTCAGACTCTGACTTCTCTGGTTCAGTAGACAGACTTCTTTTAGGTTTAGCACTGGCATGAACAGACTCTTCTTCTGTCATCTCATCAACTCTTGATTCAGCAAGGTGGCTATCTGGATTGGTGGGGGCAAGTTCTTCTTCTTCAGACTGCATCATTACTTGACCTATCATCTTAGGTCATTAGGCCAGTTGCATTTGGGGATGCAATTTGGTCATCTTGGATTTCTTCTTTATCATCATAGTGACTACTCTGAGAATTAGCCACTGGGCTTGCACATTCTTCTTCATCAGCAGTTGCTGCACTTTATTCCATCCCATTAGCTTCATTTTCATTTATGGATGCTGACTGTGGGAACTGGACCTTGACATCTGTTTCTTTTTCTTCTGCTAACTCTATGTCCCTTTCTTCGTCAGATGTACTGATTTGGGAAGCTAAGGTTGGTGTGTCTTCCACCTTAGCTTTCTTTCCAACTGGCCCTTGAAGCAACCTGCTGCTTCTTCTTTTTGTTGTTTCAGCAGTTAGGACTTTTTCTTCATTATCCTTGTCCTTTGAGGAGACTCTCCTTGGCGGGGCCTGGGCTTTCTTCTCATCACCAGCTTTCTTCACAACTTTTGATTTCTTCCTGGCTAGGTGTGATTTCTGCTTCTACAGAGTTATCAGACTCAGAGCTCTCTTCCTCTTACAATCTTTCTCTTCATTTCAGAGGCTTTACTGCTGCTCCCAGCTGTCAGCCTTTTGTTCTCCTTAGGGTTCTTCTTTCAGTTCTCAAAATTGTGGAGACATCACTTTGTGCACATTCAATGTTTCTCCTTCATCATCCTTGATTTTCCCTCCTAGTTTCTTATTCAGTATAATACTTCAGCATCCTTCCATGAAACACCTTGGTTAGGAGTTTTTCAGTGGTCTTCTTCTTCTTAGCCTTCTCTGCCCACTTGGAGATTTGATCGAACAAGATAGCTCCAAAGTCAATTTATTTCTTCAGGACTATTGCTGACATTATCTTTAGCTGTTGGTCAATCACTGTATCATGTGCAGTGTTTTTGCATAGTATGCACTTTCCAACAATTTCAGCTAGGAACTCATATTCCTTAGGAAACTCCTTCTTCTTCATGTCTTTGAAACTAGGGTTTCTTTGGTACCCCATCAACTCATTTGCTTGTTCATGGTTGACATCTTCAAGGTTCTTCAACCCTTGGTTAGGAAAACCTAGGCATTGATTGAGGTAAGAAGATTTCAGCTTTAGAGTCTGACCTTTAACCTTGGTAGACAGGGTTCCAGAGTTTATGGAGATGTTTGAGTAGAACTCTTTAACCAGGTCAATGTACACACGAGTACTTGCCTCAAGGCATTCTGCGAACCCAGCTTTCTTCATGAGTTCAAGAATGTCCCTGAACCTCTTCTCAGATTTCTCAAACGATTTGGTTCCGAGATGAATGCCGGTGATAACTTGCCAGTTCTCCATATAAATACTTCGAAGACTGTGGGTGTTTGATTTAGAGAGGTTTAAGCGAGATGGCTGACTATTATTTGGTAGGACTCTGTAGGGTTAACTGATTTTGGCTCTTGAAAGGATTCTAGGGTTTGAAAATGGGAGGGAGAAAGGTTCTATAGCTTTTGGTAACTGTCTGCAGATTTGAAATTGTCTTTAAGGCAGTTCCTTCTAATCTCTTAACAAATATCGAGTTGCTTGAGGTAGACTGCATAATGTGACTTGTCATACTTTTTCTGATGCTGCAGTCTACTGTTTCACCTACACTGTCAGATGTATCACTTTAATGTCTTGGGCAGGTCGAAGACTTTATTATCTCTTTCGGATTTCTCGATTAGAGGTTGTCCTATAGCATCGATGCTCTCAATAAGCACTTGTTCGAATATTACCCTTTAGATTGAACCTTTGCCAATGCTTCAGTTTTCAGTTATTCGAACTCTACGATTCTGATGCACGTCTTCAAGGACTCGATCGTAGTGTCTTGTTGAGTGTTGTTCATTGACTGGTAGGGTTAACACTACGATCTTGAAGAGTGTTGATTGGATCTTCAATGTAGAACACCTCTTCCTTGTATTGTGCAGTGCTTCAATACTTCTATTTGCTTCGCCTGTTCTAAGATACTGATGGCCTAATTCCTTGCTCTGGTCCCCTTCTGAATATCAAGACACTTCAGATTTGTGGCGCATCCAGCTTGCTTTCTCCTTGTGATCTTCCACTCACTTATCATCAATGAACTGACCCTGCACTTAATCACTTTAGCCTTGCTCTTCAGAAGCTGACCAGTATCTCGGTTCACCTTCCATCAGTTCCTTCTCTGTTTGACAAACACTACGATCTTTGTTGCTTCCAAGATCATTGTCTTCTGTTCACTTGATAGCTACTGCATAAGCTGACTTTCGTTAGTCAGCTTCTGAAGTCTTCTTTGGATCTCCTTGTGGAAGACTTCATCACGAATGGCCTTACACCTCAATCTTAATACTGATTGGGTTGGTGCTTAGATCTTCTGTTAGCCTGCATGCCATTCGTTGAGTGTTCTCTGGTTTCCTTGGATGTAGCTTGCAGCTTGAACCAGAGGATTCGTTCCTTTGGATATTCTGCGAGTGCTCATTTATTGAGAACTGTATATGTTCTACAATTTATCCTTGGCATTGTGAGCACTTCTTCTTAGATCGTAGTTCTGCACTCTACAATTCAACTTTGGCTTGTGTAGACACTACGATCCCGAGATCAGATCTTGACACTACGATTTCTGCCTTGTGCTTGTTGTCTTCATCTAATCTTGCCTGACTACGATCTCTGCATGTAATCAATAGACAATATGAACTCAGAGTGTGATCTACGATCCTTGACTTGGCTTTGGCATTAGTATACTCTACGACTCTGAGTGTAGTCTACGTTTCTGTCTTGGCTTCGACAGATGACTAGTCAGCTCATTGGTAGGCTGTCTCTACGATTCTGAACATGACTTCCTCAGCACACTACGATCCCGATGAAGCTCTACTCGATACACTACGATCCTTCTTTGTTTCCCCTGGCAGTCTACGAACTCCGAGATCTACTATCTTGTATACTCCTATTCTGCCTTGATAGCTCTCGAGTTAACCTTGACTCACCTGGCAGACTTCGACTTCTGGTGCAGTGCTCGACGATCAGACTAGCATATCTATTACATCATAAGATCAACCTAACAAGCTTGATCTTTCTATCTTTATAGTCTTTGTACATCTTTTCTTTTTAAGGACTTTACAAAGCTGTCTTTCTTATGTAGGATCAACCTAACATATTTGATCAATTCTTTCGAAGTCCTTGTACACATATTTCTATTATCTATCAAAGGACTTTACAACTTTTCTTAATGCAAACATACTTACATATTATTCATTCATATATATATATATATCATAATCAAATCATATATAAATAGGAATAGCATTCAAATGCTTATTCCTGACATAAGTATATTGTGTAGCAGTAATCAACGCGGAAGGCAAGTTTCCTAACTCAACATTGAGTTATATCTATTGAAATAATATGGTGGTTAATTATTGTTGATTAGACCACGTCCAAGAATTTATTGTTGATTAGTCGCAATTAGTGCATGCTTATTAATTCAAATTGAATTAGTGATTCTGAGAATATACTTGGAGAATAATTGTTGTTGGATACTTACATCCGTAGAAGCTATTATTAATAGTATAGATAATTCATGTCTATTATTGAATCGTGTTGAGAAATGTCTTAGCTAATTATTCTGGATAGACGAACATTTTTGTTAGAACTTGATAGGTTCGAAAAGAGAAGAGAATCCAACTAATATTGATAGATCGATGCCAATTGTTTCGGCTAGATTGAAAAAGAAAACTTGATAGGTTTGAGAAGAGAAGAGAAGAGAAGTGATTGGATATTGAAATCATTATATTTCATTGTTAATACAACTTCTATTTGTAAAACTTGAGAAGAACAACCATTTTATATAAAAGGAAGCCTTTTAGTTGTATATTCGGTTAGTGCGCGCGTTTTGAGTATTATGCATAATATAGGGTACAAGGAGTTGGCCGCTCTAAGTACTTGCAGAGTGGTATGATTTAATCTTTATGGTTATCTGATACACCTGGGTATATCAAAGTAAATCTTTGATAGTTACTCGAGAAGAGAAGTTCTAGATCCTTTGTGATCACTTAGCATAAATTCTGGAAATTATTTCCATCTTGTTATTTGGGTATATCAAAGTAAATCTTTGATAGTTACTCAAGAATAGAATTTCAAGATCATTTAAGATCATTCAGTATAAACTCTGGAGAATATTTCTAAATTGTTATTCAATAGAATGTCGTAGAAACTTTGAAAGCATTGTATTCTTTCATTATTGTGTTGCATAGGTTGCGAGAAGATTGGTTAGAGAAGAATAAATTGTTCAGCTATTTCAAAGTTCTCTGAACTTTGGTGTTATTCTATCCAAATAGATAGTATATAGTTCTGATTCTATACATTCATTGTATATCTTAACTTGTGGGGCAAATTTGTTGCTCACCCTTGCTAAATAAAACATTTCAGCTAGGGACAAAGTGACTAGAGGTGATGTGAAGAACAAATGCAAAGGTGTTATGCTGTAATAGTTATGGATAACATTATTATTATGTTGTATTTGTAAACCCTTTTGTATATCTAAAGGGTATGTTTGTAATATAAAGGTTCGATAACCTGGGACGAATATATTAACTATATCAGTTAATGTGGTGTAAATTTCTATTCGTAATTAAATGGTTAGTTAGACATTATTTGTATTATGGATCGTGAGCACCAAACTCGAGAGTCAGATAACCCAGATTTGGGGGTGTCACACGTTGGTATCAAAGTTGTAGGTTATAAACCTTAAGTGGGGGGGGAACCCTATGATTATAATCATAAGAGAAATCTAGAATACTCATTTAGAGTACTAAGTGAGGGATTGCTAAAGTGCATCAATAGAAAGATGTGTGGACACATCGAGTGTATTAAGTTGTACTATTGAAGTACTAATCAAGTTGTTTAAACTGATTGTAGGATGTCAAGAGAAGATGAAATGAGTGTGGAAGTGCTAGCGGCTGTTGCACCAGTGCTAGTAGCCGAGGTGCCAGCGTAAAGCGAGTCAGTTGAAGGAGTTGGAAAAGATGAACCCATGGTGAATCATGGAGATTAATCATGATGATTATCCTGAGATGTATTTGAGTGGAGATGAAGAGGTAGAGTCCGAAGAAGCTAAGGTGGAGAAAGAGAATAAGACCAAAGTTGAAGAGAAAGATCAAGTATCTGTAGAAGTTCAAGAACTCTGGAGTAGAGTATTTATCTTGGAGGAGTTATGGAAGACGGAGTGAGCGTTAGGCGAGATGACCGAAGAACAAAATGATTTGAAGGACATAGGTGGAAAGGATGAAGACTGAAGGTGGTGGATCGTCTGAAAGAACAATCAAGAAGCAGAAGAGTACGAATAAGGGAAAGAGGGACAACGACAGCGATGATATTTCTAAAAATTCAAACCCGAAGAACAAGCAAGTCTGTGGCAAGTGTGGAAAGACTCACGTGGGAGAGTTCATGATGTGGAAGAACGTGTGTTTCAACTGTAAGCAGGAAGGACATATTTCCCTACATTATCCTAAGCCGATTATGAAGAAGTATTTTTCATGTGGGAGAACGGGTCACTGATGTAAGACCCCAACTTATTATAAATAAAATCGAATTTCCTCTAATTATTATTGTGAATAATAAGGTGTTAATTTGATATAATGCTTTGGTTATGCGTGAAATGTGCAAATTTTGCAAAATAAGCAAGTGGTTAAAAAATATTCATTGTTGTCGGGGAATATTCGTTTGGTCGTGGTATATTCTTTCTGTCGCGGAATATTCGTACGATGACACAACCATTTGTGGGCCCCATAACGGATAACGGTCGGATGAAAAAATGACAAATTTGAGTTTTTACAAATAACGGTGTAGTTGTTACCGTTAACACTATTGGAATACCCGGTGATTAAAATACAGTAATACGCGTGGTTGCACATTAGCACGCGGTTTTGCACAGTATTTTTGAATTACTGATTCTTACGTAAGAAGGCACTACTCAATAATTGTTACAATAATTACTGTTCAATATTTTATTTTATTGGTTCAATAATTGTTGCGTTGATATTTTATATTATTTTTGTTTCAATAATTGTCACTGCACAGTATTTCCCATTATCGGGTCAATAATTCATATTATTTGAATAATATTATGAGATATCATTATTGGCAATGTCTAGAAAGTTCTGTCAAGGAGAGGTTTGGTCACCTAATTGCGCACCAGTAAGGAGAAATCCTTATCGGAAAGCCCCCTCTTTCTTGGGAACTGTATGATTGTCATAATTGTGATTTTGTAATATTATTTGTGAATAATTAATTATTAATTTTTATGATAAGGAGATATTTATTTGATGCGGATTTAAATGATGGATTTATTTATGTGGTTATAAATGAATGAATTAATGTTGAGGTGATTTATCAGTATTTTATCGGAATGGAAGTATTAAAAATCAAACCAGTGTTCTTGAGATGTATTGCGCGAGTTATAATTTTTAATCCGACCGTTGGATCGTTGTGATTTTTGGATATGTTATACATATATAAGTTGAGTATATGTCCACAAATTTTGAACCGTTAAAATTTTACGTATGATTTTTATGAATTTTAAGAGGTGACTGGTTCAGAAATTGTTGAAGTTTCGAAATTTATCATTTTGGTGGAAAATTCTAGAATTAGTGGGCCCCACTTTTGGTTGGTGAGAAATGTGCTCAAATTGAATTTCAAATGTGATGGGTGGCAATAGTAGCAGCTAAAGCCATCAGGTAGCAGGTCAAGTCTTCTTCGACGTGCTAACATTTTCCTATAAATAGAGAGCTAAGTTAGAATTGAAAATCACACCAGAAACTACGTTTTCTTTCTCTCTATATTATTGAGCGTATTTTGTGAGTATTTAGATACTTTGAGAGTTGTTATTTAGTACAAGTTTCATTCAGCATTATATCCGATATTCCATTCCGAAGTACGATTTCTTTGAGGTAAGGGATGTTATTTTCTTCCTAATGATGTTATTCTTTCAATATCATTATACTAAAATATTTGTATGGATTTTATTGTGGAATTTCTACTTTTTTGTGTCGGGGGCACTATTCACGTATACGACACTATTCATGTATACTGCACTATTCACGAATACGACACTATTCACCAAAAAATAAAATTTTCTTCTTTTTGTCCAAGATGTCTATTATGGTTACTATCATTGATTGTATCCATGTTTTGATCTTTATTTTTGAATTCTGCTTCAAATTTGGTTATTATGGAGTATTATTGAACTTGGATAAAATGTAATACGAATCCATAATATTTGTCCTTTTGTTTCACTGGATTCGTTTTTTTTAAAGATATTTTTCATCATCCCCAGTCCTAAATGATGATATTAATGAATATCTTTGGCCTGTAGTGCAAAGATGAATGATTACCTAATGAATATCTTTGGCCCGTAGTGCAAAGATGAACAAGTGTTGAGATGAATATGACCAACTGGTGATACAAATGAATATCTTTGGCCTGTAGTACAAATATGAATATTTGATTCAAGATGTATATTGATTGATGTTACAGGGATAAAATATTGATGATGGACTTTTAAATCATAGAAGATAGTAGAATTTTTTTCTCTACTTGGCTCTTCTAATGGATTGTTGTTTCCGCTGCAGTTGTTGATCTAGAACTTGTTGTCTATTATATTTTATCAGATTTTTTCCTGTTGAAGACTAATGATAATTTGTTGTATATTATCTTAGTCATAATATTCTTTATTGGGCTAGTTGAGCTCACTCTTTTTCTTTTTGTTCCATTATTCTTCTCAGGAGGAAAGAATTTAGCAGGAACTAGTCGGAGTATAGAGTGTTGATTCAAGATAGTTATTTTAGTAGTCCTCACTATTTTGTAAAATAGTGTATTAATAATTGTAATGAGGACTCCTTTTGAGTTTGTATACTCTCTATTAGACAATAGTTGTATTCAAACTCACAGTATATGTGTTGTCGTATTTTTCACTACAATTGTATTATCGAAGTTGTATTTGTTTCTGTACCATGTATTTGGTGACTCAAAATGGGTGATGTATACCTATTTTGGGGGCGTCACAGTTGGTATCAAAGCTTAGGAATATGATCCCTGGCTGAGATGTGAGACAAGAACTAGGAGGGGAGAGTCGGGGAATTCCTTCGCTAGTATGACCTTATTTGTTATTTGGTTGGTCAGTCAGAGCATATGGTTAATACGTGATATGTTAATTTGTTAATTTATGGCAGTATTTAAGAATGACAGCGGGAAATATTAACGATGGAGTGAATGAAACAGTGGAGACACCTTTAATCACCATCCAGGGGAACGTGCAACAAGAAGACAATATTCCTCCAGTAAACAACACTACCGAATAAATGATGAATGATGGGATGTTTAGAAGTTTTTTTCAATTCATGAAAAATCAGACGAGGGAGACTCAGTGCACAAAATACGGGTGAAAATGATAGCAATGCGCGGCTTGTCACAGCCAAGCAGTTCAAGGAGTTGGGAGCTACCATAATTTATTGAAAAGCCGGATCCGATCAAGGTAGAAATGTGGGTCAAGCAAATTACCAAGATATTCGATGTCTTAGGTATGCATGGAGGAACATAAGGTTCCATTCGCCACCTTTATGTTCCGCGGTGAGGTAGACTACTGGTGGGAGTCTATGAAGCGTACCCAGCCTGCTGAACTCAACATAGTCTCGGGAAACGTTTCAGAAACTATTTAATGACAAGTACTTTCCTGAAAGTATTCGTCATATGAAGGAGGTGGAGTTTATCAGACTAAAATAAAACAACATGACAGTGTCCCAGTACGAGGCGAAGTTTGAAGAGTTATCCAAGTTTGCGCCTCATTTGGTCGAGAATGAGGAACGAATGACGAGGATGTTTCTGAGAGGTCTAAAACCCGAGATTCGACAATATCTTATCTCTCATAAATTTTCTTTATATTCAGATGTTATAAACACGGCTCAATTATTAGAGCGAGATAATGAGTATATTCAACCAAGGGAACACAACCATGGTCATATCGGTGGCAGCGGTCATAGGAGCAATGACAACCAGCGGGGAGGAAAGCATTCAGACAAAAGTAATAACCACTCTGGTGGTAATCGTGGCCATGAAAATAGAAGAAGCGGGTCGGGAGGAGATTTCATGAGGAGAAGGTACAACAATGATAACGTGAAGACGTCAGCACAAACATCAACTGTTTCTAGGGGAGGAGAACGAGCACCGGTCGTTTGTTACAAATACGGGATAGAGGGACACATCAGACTAAACTGCCCACAACAATCCAAGGTGTGTTATAACTGTGGAAAGGAAGGTCATATAGCTATAGATTGTCTAGTTGCGAAACCAAGTTCAACGGGGATAGGTGACTCAAAAGGCTATCCCAGACAAGTCAAAGTCGGTTGTTCCTGGAAGGGCGTTTGTCGTGACTGCCCAAAATGCGAGGAACCCAAACGAAGTGATCACGGGTAAGCTAATCATAAACTCTTGCGAAGTTTATACCTTATTAGATACCGGTTCTGTGACAACCCAAGAATTTTGAATATTTTTAAAATTTTAATTAATTGTTTTAAGGTTCAATATTAGAACCTAGAAAGAAAATAAGTGTATGCATTTAATATTTTTAAGAAGGAATTTTGAGAATTTCAAAATTATGTGAAGGATTTAAGTGAATTATTCAGGATTAAGGAATAAGTGAATATATTTTGTATATATGTGTTCAGAATGTGGTTAAGGGTCAAGGGTTGACCAGATAAATGATATCTGTAACAAACCCTAAGTATATATTAAGAACGTCAATGTTCGGTTAGAAAACCCTAGCGATTAACAATAAACCCTAAAACTGGTTTTGGAAACCCTAATTTCAGTTCTGGGAATCCGAAACCCTAATTTGGAAATTTAAAACCCTAATCTGGGAACTTAACGGAGAATTATATTGCTTAATTGATATTAATTATAATATTAATTAGGGTAAAGCTTAATTAATTAACAAACCCTAATTTCAAATTTAGAAAACCCTAATTTCGGGATTTGAAACCCTAATTTTATAATTAGGGAAAACCTAAGTGTTAATTTAATAATGGTAATGTTAATTACGAAATATTAATCCTAATTTTCAATTTATGAGTAATTAGAAAACCCTAATTACGAAATCTAATTTATAAAGTAGAAATATTATTGTTATAATTAAAACCCTAATTCGAGGGTTATAAACCCTAATGACCATTTTGACCCTAATTGCTTAATTAGCAATTTTAATTAGGAATTATTAATCCTAATTAGCAATATTTAAATTATGATTAAGAAATTTTAATATAACTAGAAAATCCTAATTATAATTTTGAAATATTAAATTTCTATCTTTGGAAACCTAAATTTTTGAAACCTAAAGGGTCCAAACCCTAAATCCTAAGAGTTCCAAATCCTAAGGGTTTGGCCAATGTCGAAAATGCCCTTAAAATGGATTGCATAAAGACTAAAATGCCCTTAATGCATTATTATTAGGTTGCTTATAGATCTAACCCTAAAGAAGTTGCTGAACCACTCCTAGCCCTAGCTTATGACTTATTGTCCAACACTCAGCAGCTATATCAGCTCCATGCATTGAATCAAATTCATAAACCAAATAAAATAAGAGAAAGTCTCTTACTTTACTTGACATGCTTGACAACTTCCTTCTCTCTCTAAAATTCGGGAAGGTAGAGTGAGAAAAGTGAGAAAAGTTAAGCTAAGATCATGTGTTAGATCTCCAAGAACAAACATCAAGGATCAGAATCAAAAATCAAGGCTCAAAGTGGTATAAACCCTAATTTTAGAAATCCTTAAAAATATGTGTTAATGTTGTTGTTTAGATATGTGTTAGAGGGTGTCAATTGATGATCTGGGTTGCCAAAACTTAGATCCATTTCATTTTGATGCTCGAAATTTGAGTTTTTAAAAATCTAGAAATAGTTCAAAAAGTGACCTGACAGTCGAATGACAGGCCCTCTAGATCGGTTTTTGTTAAAGATTTATGGTGTTTGAAGTTATATATTTGTAGTATGCCATGTTGTCTGTGATCTGGAACTGGAAACAAAGCCAGATAATGTGTAGATTTCAAGATATAAGCAGTCAAAGGTCGTTGACCGACCATGACCAACTTAAATCTGGGCAGCCCAGATTTCCAGATTTAGTCTGATAAGCTTTTTAAGGCCATGAATCTTGCTGTTGTTTGTTATATTTGGCCAAGTTGTTGTTGTTATGTTGTAGCCTGATATAAGGAGTACATAATCAAGCCTTTAGTTCACCCAGACAATGCATATAATCAAAGCTATTGTTGGTCAAAGTATCATTGACCATCTGTTTTGTAGCATTTCTGGAAAATCCAGATTTTGTGAAGAACATGAGTTCTGACTTGGTTTGACCATGCCAGATCTTACACATGTGATGTTGATATGATGATCCGAGGATATATAGTTGTTCTTTGACATCTCTACTGCAATTATGAACCATTAAAACACATTAAGAAAGCCCAGAAATGTGACGCCCCCAAAATAGGTATACATCACCCATCTTGAGTCGCCAAATACATGGTACACAATACAAATAAAAACTTAATTATATAACATGAGCTGTGAGTTTTAATACAAATATTGTCTTCTAGACAATATACAAAATCAATGGGGTCCTCATTACATTTATTATCACACTATTTCATAGAATAGTGAGGACTACTAATGTTATCATCTGGACCGTCATTCCTTTCCCCGATTAGTCCCTACTACGTTCTCATTTCCTAAAGAGAACAATGAAAGAAAAAGGGGTGAGCTCACCTAGCCCAGTAAGAAATAGTATGACTAAGATAATGCAGAATAAATTATCATTAGCCTTCAACAGGGTTAAACTGATAAAATATATCAAACATCAAGCTTAACTACAGCAGAACAAGCAATCCATTAGAAGAGTCAAGTAGAGAATATAATCTACTATCTTCTATGATTTAAAAGGTTATTCATCACTTTTATCACTGAGACTTGGATTAATAAATAATCCACATCATCAAATCATCCCCGCACTACATGCCAAGGATATTCTTTAGTATCACGACCACGAATTATTCATGCACTACGGGCCAAAGATAATCGTGTTTTCATCAACGGTCCTGATCATGCAATAAAATAATTCATCTTTGCACCTTTGGCCGAAGAGAATCCATAGCTATAATCATACCAAAAACTGTCCATAAACGCACTACGGGCCAATGAGGACTTTTTTCACATCATTTGTAACATTACGGTCATGATTATACCGAATAATCACTGGTCATAATCATACCAAGTCCATCTATGCACTACAGGCCACCGATGACTTTCAACATAATATAAACATGAGGATGACGACAATGACATAATAATTCAATAAAATAAAGTTTAAGAATTAATTTATCCAGGAACCAATAACGTCCAAGTTGTCAACATGATACTGCTTTGTGGAGTAAAAATTTAAGAATGCTCAGAAGAATATTTTCATGAAAAGATACTGAAAGAAGCGTAAATATCAAGGATATTCCACTAATTTCATGGAGTATAGAAGTCAAAACTTTAACTAACTGAGTATAATAAATAATGGAATAACAAAAGAAATCATCAGGCATGCGATAGACCGCACAGATAGGTTATTCCAACGGAATAATAAATAATGGAACAGGTCATGCGTAAATGCACAGACAGGATATTCCAACAGAATAATAACGGAACCAGGTCATGCATAAACGCACCGACGGGATATTTCAACAGAATAATAAATAACGGAACTAGGTCATGCATAAACGCACCGACAGGATGTTCCAACAGAATAATAAAGAAAGGAATAACAGAAGAATTTCACCATGTATGTTGTACTTCGCATAGACAGGTTATTCCAACATAATAATAAAGAATGTAATAAAAGAAGAATTTCACCAGGTATAGGGTAGACCGCGTATACATGTTATTCCAACATAATAATAAAGAATAGAATAACAGAAGTTCTCTTCATGAATACAAAAAAAATAATTCCCCTTACGAGTAAAACAAATAATATCCCTTACCTTTGAAAGAAGAGTATTCCGACTGGTAGGGCGAGGATATACTCGAAGAAAACATGCATTACGCTCAAAGTTTTCTTAAACTCTAAAGAAATACGTTCAAGATTATAGAAGAAGAACTCTCTCTATAGTTTCTCTCCCTAGAGTTTCAGTGAATTCGTAAGAAATAATGAAGGAATGAGCTTCTATTTATAGAAGATTGGACTGCATAGTAACTAATTCATGAACGGTCTAGATTGATTTACTTTTAATCGGACGGTGCATATTTAAAGCAAAATCTTTATAAATAAAATAAAATATATTCTATTTATAATCTAATAAATCGAATAACTTTATAAAAGTATTCTGTTTTATATAAAAAGATTTTACTATGCAAAATACTATGTAGGCACTATGCAATACTATGCATAATAGAATATAATATATTCTATTTATAGAATAACTTTATAAAAGTATTATGTTTTATATAAAAAGCTTTTCTGTTTTATTACATTAATAATACTAATAAAACAAAACTGAGTGACTTATCACGTAAACATCAATAATCAATATTGTGTGCTACTATGCAACCACGCGTATTACTGTACTTTTACTACCGAGTAGTTCAATAGTTTTAACGGTAAAACTTCCGCCGTTATTTTCATAAAAATATTTTTGTCGTTTTCTCAATCCGACAATAATTTTGTTGTGGGGTCCACCAATGATTGTACCGTCATACAGATATTCCCCGAAAAAAAGTATATTCTCCGACCAATCGAATATTATACAACAACTTGCATACTTTTCAAAATTTATAAATACTACCCACAACTATAACACTATCTCAAATCCACACCATAATATTAAAAAAATTATTTCGAGAAAATTAAATCTTTATTCATAAAACTGGGGTCTCACAATCTCCCCTCCTTATGAAATTTCGCCCTCGAAATTTACGTACGTACCTGGTATGCCGAAGAGGTGAGGATACCTTGACTTCATTTCAGTTTCTAATTCATGAGGTATAAGCTTTGAGTGTTGAATACGATCCTTCTTATCCAAGATTCTAACACGTATCTCCTCATACGTTAAATCTTCTGCTATATCATTTAGTTCTAATTTAATAATGTGGTTCAGGTCGTCCACATATTTACGTAAACTCGATATGAAAAAAAATGTTTTGAACACGCAACATACTTGGCGGTAAAACGAGTCTATAGGCCACAGTTCCTACTTCATCGAGGATTTCAAATGGACCAATTAAATCGAGGGTTGAGATTTCCTCTCTTTGTCGATTCTTGCTTCTAGAATAACGCCCTCGTGAACCTTCTTCTTCACATTCATTAGCTCCGGGTGTGTATCTTGAGCGGCTTTAACTTTATCGATTAAAGTCGATTCTACTCGTATATTCATTATCTTCACGTGGGTTCGTATATTCGCACTTATAACCACATACGATTTTCTACTCAACGCATTAGCTACCATGTTCGCTTTTCCTACGATGGTATTGAATGGTACGATCGTAATCTTTAACAGCTCGAGTCAACGTCTTTGGCGCATGTTATGTTCATTTTAGTTGAAGAAATATTTGAGGGTTTAAGAAATGGGTTTTGTATTGGGGTCAATATAAAATTTGATTTCACGCTCTAGGGGTAGGCTAAGAATTCTTCAAGAATACGTCAGGAAATTTATTAACAATAGAAATATCATTCAAAATTGTGACCCTCATTCAAGACTTGGATAGTACATCACATTGATACCTAACAACTTGCCATCATCATTCACGACGTCACCTACAGAAAGTCTGGCTTCGGTACATTCCATACAAGGAAGTAAACAACGAAAGGATCAGGGCTCTTTACTTATGGCTTGATATGATAATGATTGACTTTAGTAGTTTGGTTGCTTGAATTCGCATAACAGGTTGGTTAGGAATATGAAAGCTAACAACCTTACGAAAAGCATGATAAGTAGTTAACCAATCGATTCCTAAAATCACATCAAATGCAAGTAGTTTCAAAGAGATAAGATCGACAGGTAACGTGAAAGTGTTGCTTTGAATCAACAAGATTTATAAACAGTGGAGGTAACGAAGGCTTCTATAATGAAGTTTCAACCAATAAGTCAAAGTCTAACTTCTCTGGAATTAAATTTAAACGTTGAGCGCAAGCAAGAGAGATAAAAGAATGGGTAGAACCGGTATCAAATAAGGTATAAACTTCGCTATAGTTTATGATAAACTTACTTGTGATGACCTCGTTCGGGTTCCTTGCTTTCTAGAAGGTCACTACAAATGCTCTCACTTAGCACTACCGACTTTGACTTTTCTGGGACGGCCTTTGGTGCCTCCATCATAGATGAACTTATCTTCGGTGAACAACAAAATCGGGCTAGGTGACCTTCTCTTCCATAATTATAACATGCTTTGGACTGCATTGCGCAGTTTGGACTGATGTGTCCCTCCCCTCCGCATTTGAAGCATATGATAGGTGGTCGTTTTCCTTCCTTAACAACGCGTGCTGGTGCTGACGTCTTTCCATCATTATTGAATCCCATCTTCTTGAAATGTCTAATCTTATTGTTTTGGCCCTGATTACCACCGAAGTGGTTACCATTTCTGGCCTGATAATTTCCCCCACGATGGTTATCATTTTTTCGATGGCCGTTGCCACCGGTACGATTATTATCATGTTGTTGCTCGTTGCCTTTTGGTTGTGCTGACTCATTATCGCACTCCAATAACTGAGCCTTATTCACAACTTCTGAATACAAACACTGTCACAAAATAAGGGTTAATTGACATATCACATATTATCCCTATACTCTGACCGACCAATTAAATACCAAATAAACTTAGGTAGGTCATACTAGTGAAGGAATTCCCCGTCTCTCCCCTCCTAGTTCTTGTCTCACATCTCAGCCAGGGATCATATCCCTAAGCTTTGATACCAACTATGACGCCCCCAAAATAGGTATAGATCACCCATCTTGAGTCGCCAAATACACGGTACACAATACAAATAAAAACTTAATTATACAACATGAGCTGCGAGTTTTAATACAAATATTGTCTTCTAGACAATATACAAACTCAATGGGGTCCTCATTATATTTATTATCACACTATTTCATATAATAGTGAGGACTACTAATGTTATCATCTAGACCGTCACTCCGTTCCCCGACTAGTCCCTGCTACGTTCTCATTTCCTGAAGAGAACAATGAAAGCAAAAGAGGTGAGCTCAACTAGCCCAGTAAGAAATATTATGACTAAGATAATGCAGAATAAATTATCATTAGCCTTTAACAGTGTTAAACTGATAAAATATATCAAACATCAAGTTTAATTGCGGCGGAACAAGCAATCCATTAGAAGAGTCAAGTAGAGAATAAAATCTACTATCTTCTATGATTTAAAATGTTTTTCATCACTTTTATCGTTGATACTCAGCTTAATAAATAATCCACATCATCAAATCATCCCTGCACTACAGGCCAAGGATATTCTTTAGTATCACGACCACGAATTATTCATGCACTACGGGCCAAAGATAATCGTGTTTTCATCAACGGCCCTGATCATGCCATAAAACAATTCATCTTTGCACCCTTGGCCGAAGAGAATCCATAGCCATAGTCATACCAAAAACTAGTCCATCAATGCACTACGGGCCAATGAGGACTTTTTTCACATCATTTGTAACATTACGGTCATGATTATAATGAATAATCCCTAGGTCATAATCATACCAAGTCCATCTATGCACTACAGGCCACAAATGACTTTTAACATAATATAAACATGAGGATGATGACAATGACATAATAATTCAATAAAACAAGTTCAAAATTAATTTATCCAAGGAACCAATAACGTTCAGATTGTCAACATGATACTACTTTGTGGAGTAAAAATTTAAGAATGCTCAGAAGAATATTTTCATGAAAAGATACTTGGATTAAGTGCAAATATCAAGGATATTCCACTAATTTCATGGATTATAGAAGTCAAAACTTTAACCAACTGAGTATAATAAAGAATGGAATAACAAAAGAAATCACCAGGCATGCGATAGACCGCACAGACAGGTTATTCCAATGGAATAATAAATAATGGAACTAGGTCATGCGTAAACGCACAGACAGAATATTCCAACAGAATAACAACGGAACCAGGTCATGCGTAAACGCACCTGACATGATATTTCAACAGAATAATAAATAACGGAACTAGGTCATGCATAAACGCACCGACAGGATGTTCCAACAGAATAATAAAGAATGGAATAACAGAAGAATTTCATCATGTATGCGGTACTTCGCATAGACAGGTTATTCCAATATAATAATAAAGAATGGAATAAAAGAAGAATTTCACCAAGTATAGGGTAGACCGCGTATACAGGTTATTCCAATAGAATAATAAAGAATGGAATAACAGAAGTTCTCTTCATGAATACAAAAAAAATAATTCCCTCTTACGAGTACAACAAATAATATCCCTTACCTTTGAAAGAAGAGTATTCTGACTGATAGGGTGAGGAAATACTCGAAGAAAACTTGCACTACGCTCAAAGCTTTCTTAAACTCTAAAGAAATACGCTCAAGATTATAGAAGAATAACTCTCTCTATAGTTTCTCTCTCTAGAGTTTCAATGAATTCGTAAGAAATAATGAAGGAATGAGCTTCTATTTATAGAAGAATGGACTGCATAGTAACTAATTCATGAATGGTCCAGATTGATTTACTTTTAATAGGACGATCCATATTTAAAGCAAAATCTTTTAAATAAAATAAAATATATTCTATTTATAATCTAATAAAACGAATAACTTTATAAAAGTATTCTGTTTTATATAAAAAAATTTACTATGCAAAACACTATGCAGTCACTATGCAACACTATTTATAATAAAATATAATACATTCTATTTGTAGAATAACTTTATAAAAGTATTCTGTTTTATATAAAAAGATTTTACTATGCAAAATACTATGCATAATAGAAATAATATATTCTATTTATAGAATAACTTTATAAAAGTATTCTATTTTATATAAAAAGCTTTTCTATTTTATTACATTAATAATACTAATAAAACAAAATTGAGTGACTTATCACGTAAACATCAATAATCAATATCGTGTGCTACTATGCAACAACGCGTATTACTGTACTTTTACTACCGAGTAGTTCAACAGTTTTAACGATAAAACTTCCGCCGTTATTTTCATAAAAATATTTTTTTCATTTTCTCAATCCGATAATAATTCCGTTGTGGGATCCACCAATGATTGTACCGTCGTATAGATATTCCCGACAAAAAGAATATTCCCCGACCAATCGAATATTAACAACAACTTGTATCCTTTTCAAAATTTATAAATACTACCCACAACTATAACACTATCTCAAATCCACACCATAATATTAAAAAAATATTTCAAGAAAATTAAATCTTTATCCATAAAATCTGAGGTCTAACAAGAAATCTGAGATTTAAGGGCTCAAATTAGGTACCTTCAATTCTGGAAAACCCAGAATTCTAAGAACATTGTCTGACATGAATTGGAGAGTCTCTCTAATCTGTTATAGGATTTCCATGAAACTTGATTGGGATTGTGATAAGTATGATTTACACCTACTTATAGAGTACCAATTCACGCGAACTGTGCCCATCTCAAGTACATTTTAGTCTATTTTAGCTGCATTTGATGTTAAATTGCATTTTGCATACTTAAAACTCCTTTTGGTGAATAAGTGCAGGAATTGGCCTAATTTGGTGGTGATATCGGGCACAAGGCTAATAAAAGCGTAAGGCGAGGCAAAAGATAGGATGCGCATGGGATTGAGTGGAGCATGGATGGACAAGCATGGATATAGATAGGACATGTCAGTAGCAGCAGTAACATTGCAGAGCCAAGCTAAGGAGCAGAATCAAAAGACAGAAACTGCATGTCGCGCGGCAAAGATAGCTTGGAAGCACGCGCACGCGCGAGATCCCAACCAGACCAGGACAACCTACTGCAAGTTGCGCGGCCGCGAGAAAGACAAGCCTACAGAGCGCGCGCCCGCGCGTGAGAACAGCCAAACATATGAACCTACTGCAAGTATCACGGCGGCAAAAATATCACGCTGGAGGAGCGCGCGGCCGCGCGCGAGGCCTGAAGCTGCTGATTTGTTTTATTTTATTTCCAAAATTTAAAGGTTGTAATTGATTTAAAACGATTCCTGACTGGTGTTAGGGGTATCACTTGACATTTTATTAGTTTTTCACGTATCTTTACATCGTAATTAGGGTTTTACTCTCTGGGTGAAAGTCCAACGTAGAAGGAGGCTACAACTCTATCTTTCTGTTTCTTCTTGGGATTTTCTATTAGAGTGAAATTATTATTATTAGTTTTGCTGGAATCGTATGAGGATTTGAATTTTGATTCGTATTTCGCAATTGGATTTAATAGTTTCATCTTTCATCTTTCAATTGTCGTTTATGGATCATGTTTAGATTTGATCCCATAATGGCTTTTGGTTCAGTCATGAACTAAACTCCATTATGGGATTCTAACGGATTTTAATATGTAGTTTGTTTGTATGTCTAAATGTTGGATTGCTTTGCATATCATATGGGATGTCTATCATGATTGTTTTGCATATATGAATGCTTGATCACCATTTGTTTCAGTATTTGTGTGGAATTGACAATGAACATGCAAATATAGACTGTAATCATGATAGTATACGTATATAGGGCTGTGTTATATGGCTCATGTATTTTGTGAACCAGATAGACATATACTGTTTCGCCGTATAAGTTAGAATAAGGGCTTGAACTTAAAATCAATATAATTGCAATTTCACATAAACATATAGTGATGTTGGTTATATTGATGATTACATAGAGTCTATCATCTGTGGATGTTGTGTAAGTAGGTCTTAGTGCATTGAAAAATGGCTAATACTCTTTTAGTTCTCTTGGCTACTTTCCTATGATATGTAAGCAAGTCATGCATGATAGTGGTGATTGAATGAAGTATTAAATAAAGTTAGAATCCCATTAGTTCCAATATCATTTATTCTATCGTTATTATTGTTTTAGTTTTTATTTGTAGTTCAAGAACAAACCAAGTTTAATCAATAGTGTGAACATATAAATATAGTGATTTAATTAATGAATAGTAGTTTAAGTTAAACAACATTCTCTGTGGGATCGATACTTTACATGCTCTGTATTACTTGTTGACGCATGTATGCTTGTATGAGTTAGAGCTCTTTCGTTAGTCGTAAAAAAGAGGCAACAGATTGTAGAATTACATTAGTACTACAATCTGAACACTTTAGGAAGTCCAGAAATAGAATTACCAAAGATCTAGTAATGGTTAAACAGGCCCACTCGGTGACTGACAAGAAATCTGGGCTTAGGCTCAAGAACACAAAAAACACCTATAGCGACGGTTCTATCGCTATAGGGCCCTTTTAGCGACAGTTTATTTAGAAAATTAATTATTTTAATTAATAAATAGAAAAAATAGTTTTTAATTATTAAAAATACATAATAAATTCTAAAAAATTATTTTAAAGTTTGAAAAATAGTTTTTAATTATTTAGAGTATATTTCATAAATATTTAACATTTTTGGAATATAAATAGCATTTAATTTATTTAATTATAATATTAAATAAATAATTTAAATACATGAAAAATCATGAAAAATAATATTATGGTATAATAAAATATTTTAAGTTATTTTTAGTGACTTTTAATATTTTATGGTGAAATTCATTAATTAATTAATATTAATGATAAGTAGTTTATTTAATAAATATATTAAATAAATTATGGAAAAATAGAATAAATGATTTATAAATTATATAAAAATGATTTAAGTGTTATAAAAATATTTGAAGTTATAAAATATAATTTTTGATATTTTGTCATGAAAATATTAATATTTTAATATTAAAAGCAATAATCAGATAATGGATTTAAATGTTTAAAGATCATATAAAGGTGATTTTAAAGTATTTAAAATACTATGTGATATTATAAATATATTATAATATTATGAAATGTATTTCATTAATATTTGATAATATATAAATATTAATGATAAAGAAATTATGGGGTATTTATATTATATAAATACAATATTAATGATTGAAAATTCATAATAAATAGTAATAATTATTTAAAAATTATTGCGAGCTTATGAAAAATAATTTGAATGATAATAAAATTATCTAGGATAATTTTTAACTATTAAGTCAGAGTTTAATTGAACTTAGACTCGATCAAAGTCAGACTAGACCGTCGAGATGTTAGAATTTTGTCGGATTCAACTCGGACTTAAATAGTTTGACTTGATGTCGAGTCCTATGCGTGTTGTAGACTGATAGGGTTATGTGTTATGTGTAATGTGTTTAGGTTATTTTATAAATTGTGATGATATTATTCTAACTTAGCAATCGATTTATTTATATATTAGGTTCAGACAAAGCGTTATAAATTGTGTTGCGGTAATCAACGGTTCAGGCAAGTTTGTTTTTACTTATCTCTACTAAGAGTTGTTTCCTTCAGATAAGCTTATAATTAATCATTGCTGGTTGCCATGAATTGTACTATGTACATATTGCATATATAAGTAAGGTATGAAAGGCTGATCACCTTCATTACCAGTTGGTTCAGATATATTTGTTCATGTTATATACTTGTTCAGTCAAAAGTTTGTTCCTGCTAGTCATAATTATATTGTTGAATTATAGCCAGCTTATTATTCAGAATCTTTCAATTATGATATATCGTTATGTTATTAAACTAAACTTGCTGGGAAACTTTCATGCTCACCCTTGTTATATCATGATAAAACATTGCAGATTAAGGCGAATGAATCAGATACAAGGAAAGGTTAAAGACAGTGTCAGCTTAAAGTTAATGTGCGTGATTAGATTTGTAATAGGTTGTTTATGATAATAATGTTATGTGTTAAATAAGTTACGATTTGTGTATTAAGTTAAGGTTACTCGATTTTGGGGAAAAGTATGTAAGTTTATTGTATAAACAATTTATGTTTATATCTTCCGCAAAAATAGTAATAGTGTTAGAATGATCGAACCGGATCCGCGGTGATTCGGGACCTCGGATTCGGGGACCTCACAGGTTCTACCCATTCTTTTATCTCTCCTACTTGTACTCAACTGTTTAAAATTGACAGAAGTTAGACCTTGACTTATCTGTTGAGACTCCGTTAGGAGAAACTTTCATTACATCTATTATTTATAAATCTTGCTTGATTCAAGTTGGTACCATCACATTACCTGCTGATCTTATTTCGTTGAAAATTCTTGCATTTGATGTGATTTTAGGGATTGATTGGTTAACCACTCATCATACTAAAATTGATTGTTTTCAGTAAGGTTGTCAGTTTTCATATTCCTAACCAACCTGTTATGCGAATTCAAACAACCAAACCACTAAAATCAATCACTAGTCATATCAAGCCATAAAGCTATTCGTTTATTGAAAAATGGATGTCAATCTTTCTTAGCCCATGTCACGGACTTGAACAAGAACACGTCAGATTTTAATAATATTTATGTTGTTAGTGAATTTCCTGATGTATTTCCTGAAGAACTTCTCGGTCTACCCCCAGAACGTGAAATTAAATTCTTTATTGACCTTGAACCTGGTACAAAGCCTATTTCTAAAACCCCATATCGAATGGTTCCTATTGAACTTCAGGAGTTAAAGGTCCAACTACAGGAGTTGTTGGACATCGGTTTCATTCGTCCTAGTACATCTCCTTGGGGTGCTTCTATTTTATTCGTAAAGAAGAAAGATGGTAGTATGCGACTTTGTATCAACTACCGGGAATTGAATCATGTCACTATCAAGAATAGGTATCCGCTACCTCGCATAGATGACTTATTTGATCAGTTGCAAGGAGCACAATTCTTTTCAAAGATCGATCTTCGTTCTGGATATCATCAACTGAAGATTTAAACTGAGGATATTCTGAAGACTGCCTTTAGAACTCGGTACAGGCATTATGAATTCTTAGTCATGTCTTTTGGATTGACTAATTCTCATGCTACTTTTATGGATATGATGAACCATGTGTTCAAAGAATATTTGGATCAGTTCATTGTTATCTTTATTGATGACATTCCTCATCTAATCCAATAGCCGTGAGAATCATGAGCACCATTTGAAGCTGGTACTGCAAAGGCTTCGTGATAACAAGTTGTATGCCAAGCTGAAGAAATGCCAAGCTGTGAGGAATGTGTTCTCATGCAACTATGGGAAATTCATAGCCTATGCCTCACAAAACTTAAAGAATATGAGAGGAATTATCCTACTCGTGATTTGGAGTTAGCAGCAGTCGTTTTCGCGTTGAAGATCTGGAGACACTACCTGTATAGGAGAGAAAGTGGAGATCTATACAGATCATAAAAGCCTCAAATATTTCTTCACCCAAAAAGAACTCAATATGCGGCAACGACGTTGGCTCGAGCTGTTGAAAGATTACGATCATACCATCCAATATCATCCTAGAAAAGCAAACATGATAGCTGACGCATTGAGTAGAAGATCATATGCGGGTACGAGTGCAATTTTATTAACACAAAGGTCCATTTTTTATGACTTGAAAAGGGTGGAGATAGAGGTAAAGGCTCCAAGTACCCGCGTGTTGATATCAAACATAGAGTAGAACCGACTTTAATCGATAAAGTTAAAACTGCTCAAGCTACGGACATGGAACTGATGCGTATGAAGAAGAAAGTGCAAGAAGGTGTTATTCTAGAAGCAAGAATCGATGAAGAAGGAATACTTAGAGTCAACTCCAGACTTTGTTTTCCTAACGATTCTGACTTGAAGCATAGAATCATGATGGAGGCACATCACACACCATTTGCAATCCATCTGGGAGTACCAAAATGTATCATGATCTTCGACATACATTTTGGTGGAACAATATGAAGAGAGAGATCGCGGAGTTTATCTCGAGGTGTTTAACTTTTCAACGTGTAAAGGCGGAGCATCAAGTGCCTAAGGGTCCATTGCAACCACTTGAGATTTCGAAATTGAAGTGGGAACGCATTACCATGGATTTCGATACGGGTCTTCCCACGATTTCTCAAGGCATAGATGCAATTTGGGTTATTGTTGATAGATTAACCAAGCCTGCTCATTTCTTGCCTATACGAGAGACTTATTCCCTTGAACGTCTTGCTAGTATGTACGTGAATGAGATTGTAAGATTGCATGACATGCCAGTATCCATAGTTTCATATCGTGACCAAGATTCACTTCAAGATTTTGGGTTAGCTTGCAGAAAGCTATGGGCAAAGATTTACGAGTCAGTTCGACAAACCATCCTCAAACGGACGGGCAATCAAAGAGGACTATTCAAACTCTTGAAGATCTATTTGATATAATATTTTGGTTATGGGTCAAATGTGCAAATTTTGCAAAATAAGCAAGTGGTTATAAAATATTCATTGTTGTCGGGGAATATTCGTTTGGTCGTGGAATATTCTTTCTATCGGGAAAAATTCGTACGACGTCCCAGCCATTTGTGGGCCCCATAACGGATAACGGTTGGACTGAAAAAAGCGACAAATTTGAATTTTTACAAAGAATGGCATAGTTATTACCGTTAACAATGTTGGAATACCCGGTGATTAAAATACAATAATATGCATGGTTGCACAGTAGCACACGATTTTGCACAGTATTTTTGAATTATTGATTCTTACGTAAGAAGACACTACTCAATAATTGTTATAGTAATTATTGTGCAATATTTTATTTTATTGGTTCAATAATTGTTGTGTTGATATTTTATATTATTGTTGTTTCAATAATTGTCACTGCACAGTATTTCCCATTATCGGATCAATAATTCATATTATTTGAATAATATTATGAGATAGCATTATTGGCAATATCTAGAAAGTTCTGTCAAGGAGAGGTTTAATCACCTAATTGCGCGTTAGTAAGGAGAAATCCTTATCGGAAAGCCCCCTCTTTCCTGGGAATTGTCTGGTTGTCATAATTGTGATTCTGTAATATTATTTGTGAATAATTAATTATTGATTTATATGATAAGGAAATATTTATATTATGCAAATTTAAATGATGGATTTATTTATGTGGTTATAAATGAAGGAATTATTGTTGAGGTGTTTTATCAGTATTTTGTCGAAATGGAGGTATTAAAAATCAAACCAGTGTTCTTCAGATATATTGTGTGAGTTATAATTTTTAATCCGACCATTGGATCGTTGTGATTTTTGGATATGTTATACATATATAAGTTGAGTATATGTCCACAAATTTTGATTCGTTAAAAATGAACGTATGATTTGTTATGAATTTTAAGAGGTGACTGGTTCAGAAATTGTTGAAGTTTCAGAATTTATCATTTTTGTGGAAAATTCTAGAATTGGTGGGCCCCACTTTTGGTTGGTGAGAAATGTGCTCAAATTAAATTTCAAATGTGGTGGGTGGCAATAGTAGCAGGTAAAGCCATTAGGTAGCAGGTCAAGTCTGTTTCGGCGTGCTAACATGTTCCTATAAATAGAGGGCTAAGTTAGAATTGAAAATCACACCAAAAATAATTTTTCTTTCTCTCTATATTATCAAGCGTATTTTGTGAGTATTTAGATACTTTGAGAGTTACTATTCAGTACAAGTTTCATTCAGCATCATATCCGATATTCCATTCCTGAAGTACGATTTCTTTGAGGTAAGGGATATTATTTTCTTCTTAATGGTGTTATTCTTTCAATATCATTATATCGAAATATTGGTATAGATTTTATTGTGGAATTTCTACCTTTTTGTGTCGGGGCACTATTCACGTATACGGCACTTGTGACGCCCCAAAAATTATGTATACATCACCCATCTTGAGTCGCCAGATACATGGTACAGAATTCAAATACAACTTAATAATACAACTGTCGTGTACAATACGACAAAACATAAACAGTGAGTTTGAATACAAATATTGTCTACTAGAGATTATACAAACTCAAAAGGAGTCCTCATTACAATTATTTTCACACTATTTCACAGAATAGTGAGGACTACTAATGCACCATCTAGGACCATCACTCCGTTCCCCGACTCGTTCTATCTATATTCTCATTTCCTGAAGAGAACAGTGAAAGAAAATGTGAGCTCAACTAGCCCGGTAAGAAATATTATGACTAAGATAATGCAGAATAAATTATCATTAGCCTTAAACAGTGTTAAACTGATACAATATAACAAACATCAAGTTTAACTGCAGCGGAACAAACAATCCATTAAAAGAGTCAAGTGGAGAATAAAGTCTACTATCTTTTATGATTTAATAAATAATCCACATCATCGAATCACCCCTGCACTACGGCCAAGGATATTCTTTAGTATCATGACCACAATTATCCATGCACTACGGGCCAAGAATATTTGTGTATTCATTAATGGTCATGGTCATGCCAACAACTGTCCATCAATGCACTACAGGCCAATGAGGACTTTTACCACATCATTTGTAACATTACAGTCATGATTACACCGAATAATCCCTGGTCATAATCATACCAAGTCCATTTATGCACTACATTCCACAGATGACTTTCAACAAAATATAAATATGAGGATGATGACAATGATATAAGAATTCAATAAAACAAGTTCAAGAATTAATTTGTCCAAGAACCAATAACGTCTAAATTTTCAACATGATACTGCTTTGTAGAGTAAAATTCAAGAATGCTCAGAAGAATATTTCCATGAAAAGATACTGGATGAAGCGCAATTATCAAGGATATTCCACTAATTTCATGGAGTATAGAAGTCAAAACTTTAACCAACTGAGTATAATAAAGAATGCAATAACAAAAGAAATCATCATGCATGCGGTACTTCGCATAGACATATTATTCCAACAGAATACTAAATAACGGAACAAGGTCAGGCGAAATTTGCACCGACAAGATGTTCCAATAGAATAATAAAGAATGGAATAACAATAGAAATCACCATGCATGCGGTACTTCGCATAGACAGGTTATTCCAACGAAATACTAATAAGGATGGAATCAGGTCCGACAAAAAATGCACAGACAGGATATTCCAACAGAATAATAATAAAGACAGAACCAGGTCCGACGTAAAACTGCACAGACAGAATATTCCAACAGAATAATAAAGACGGAATCAGGTCCGGCATAAAATGCATAGAGAGGATATTCCAACAGAATAATAAAGACGGAATAATAGAATAATGTCACCAAGTATAGGGTAGCCCACGTATACAGGTTATTCCAATAGAATAATAAAGAATGGAATAACATAAGTTCTCTTCATGAATACAAAAGAATAACACCCCTTACGAGTACAACAAATAATATTCCCTACCTTAAGAAGAAGATTACTGAATATATAAGTAGTGAAGTAGCAAAATACTTTCTTATTTCTCTCTATAGTTTATCTCTCTAGAGTTTCAGTGAATTCGTAAGAAAATAATGAAGGAATGAACTTCTATTTATAGAAAAATGGACTGCATAGTAACTAACTCATGAACGGTCCAGATTGATTTACTTTAATCTGACGGTCCATATTTAAAGAAAAATCTTTTAAATAAAATATAATATATTCTATTAATAATCTAATAAAACGAATAACTTTATAAAAGATTTTACTATGCAAACACTATGCAGGCACTATGCAATACTATAATAATAATATATTCTAATTATTGTCTAATAAAACAGATAACTTTATAAAAGTATTATGTTTTATATAAAAAGATTTTCTGTATTATTACATTAATAATACCAACAAAACTGAGTGACTTATCACGTAAGCATCCATAATTAATAGCGTGTGCTACTATGCAACCACGGGTATTACTGTACTTTTAACACTGAGTGTTTCAACAGTTAATGGTAAAACTTCCGCCGTTATTTTCATATAGTATTTTTGTCATTTTCTCAATCCGACAATAATTCCGTTGTGGGGTCCACCAATGATAGTGCCGTTGTAGGAATATTCCCTGTTAAAACGAATATTCTCCGACCAATCGAATATTATATAACAACTTGCGTACTTTGCAAAATTTATAAATATTACCCACAACTATAATATTATCAATTTCACTCCATAATATTCAAAAATAATATTTATAGAAAATTCATCTTTATTCAAAAAGTTGGGGTTTTATAATCTCCCCTTCTTATGAAATTTCGCCCTCGAAATTAGGGTACGTACCTTGTATATTGAAGATGTAAGGATACCTTGATTTCATTTCAGATTCTAACTCCCAAGTCATTTCCTCAACATCGTGGTTTCTCAACAAAACTTTGACTTGAGGTATAACCTTGGAGCGTAGAATATGTTCCTTCTTATCCAAGATTTGAATAGAAGCCTCTTCATACGTCAAATCTTCTGCTATTTCGTCCGGTTCTAACTCAATAATGTGGTTCGGGTCTTCCACATATTTACGTAACATGGATATATGAATAACGTAATGAACACGAGACATACTTGGCGGTAAAGCGAGTCTATAGGCCACAGTTCCTACTCGATCAATGATTAAAAATGGGCCGATGAATCGAGGATTGAGCTTTCCTCTCTTTCCAAACCTCGTAACTACTTTCCATGGAGCAACACGTAACAACACATGATCTCCTATATCGAATTCCACATCCTTTCGATGAAGATCAGCATACCTCTTTTGTCGATCTTGTGTGGTTTTTATACGTTGTCGGATCCTTTGAATCTTTTCCGTAGTTATACGTACCAACTCCGGTCCCAATAACATTGCTTCACCCACCTCATCCCAGCATACTGGAGAACGACACTTTCTTCCATACAACGCTTCGAATGGAGCCATGCCAATACTTGCTTGATAACTGTTGTTGTAGGAAAACTCCACCAATGGTAAGAACTTGTCCCAACTTCCCTTGAAGTTAAGGACACGGAGTCGTAATAGATCTTCAAGAGTTTGAACCATCCTCTCCGACTGCCCGTCCGTCTGAGGATGATATGCTGAGCTAAATCGTAAATCTGTGCCCATAGCTTTTTGCAAACTAACCCAAAATCTTGAAGTGAATCTTGGGTCTCAATCAGAAACTATGGATACTGGCATACCATGCAATCTTACAACCTCGTTTATGTACATACGAGCAAGACGTTCAAGTGTATAAGTTTCTCGTATCGATAAGAAATGAGCAGACTTGGTCAATCTATCAACAATGACCCAAATCGCATCTATGCCTTGAGAAACTTTAGGAAGACCGGTAACATAATCCATGGTAATGTGCTCCCACTTCCATTCTGGAATTTCAAGTGGTTGCAATGAACCTTTTAGTACTTGATGCTCCGCCTTGACTCAATTGACAAGTTATACACCTAGAGATAAACTAGCGCTATCTCTCTCTTCATATTGCTCCATCAAAATGTATGACGAAGATCACGATACATTTTAGGTACTCCCAGTATGGATTGCAAACGGTGTGTTGTGCGCCTCCATCATGATTTTATACTTTAACTCAGGATCGTTAGGAACACAAATTCTGGAGTTGACTCGAAGTATTCCTTCAGCATCGATTCTTATTTCCGACATCGCACCTTCTTGCACTTTTTTCCTCATACGCATTAGCTCTGGATCTGTAACTTGAGCAGCTTTAATTTTATTAATTAAAATCGGTTCTACTCGTATATTCGCCATCATCACGTGGGTCCCTGGAGTCTTTATCTCTATCTCCATCCTTTGCAAGTCATACAAAATGGGCCTTTGCGTTGACAATATTGCACTCAGTTCCCGCATATGATCTTCTACTCAATGCATCAGCTACCACGTTCGCTTTTCCAAGATGGTATTGGATGGTATAATCATAATCTTTCAACAGTTCAAGCCAACGTCATTTTCGCATGTTGAGTTATTTTTGAGTGAAGAAATATTTGAGGCTTTAATGATCCTGTAAAGATCTCCACTTTCTCCCCATACAAGTAATGCCTCCAAATCTTTAGTGCGAAGACAATAGCTGCCAACTCTAGATCATGAGTAGGATAATTTCTCTCATATTCTTTGAGTTTATCGTGAGGCATAGGCTATGACTTTCCCATGTTGCATTGAGAACACATCCTAACCCTTTGCCCGAAGCATCACTGTAGATGACAAATCCCTCCGAACCAGATGGTATTGTCAGAACAGGTGCTGAAATAAGTCTCCTCTTGAGTTCTTGAAAACTCTTCTCATATTCCTCGCTCCAACAGAACTTTGTATCTTTCCGAGTCAGTTGAGTTAGTGGAGTAGCGATTCGAGAAAACCCTTCTATGAATCTCTGATAATAACCAGCTAAGTCGAGAAAGCTACGTACTTCGGTCACTGATTTAGGTTACTCCTAACTTTGAATAGCTTCAATCTTTGCTTGGTCAACAGATATTCCATGACTTGATACCACGTGCCCAAGGAATGCTACTTCCTCAAGCCAGAAATCGCATTTCTTCAACTTGACTATAAAGCTTATATTCACGAAGCTTTTGGAGTATCAGCCTCAACTGTTGCTCATGATCTTCACAGGTTTTGGAATATATGAGGATATCATCAATAAAGACGACCACAAAGTGATCCAAATATTCCTTGAATACTCGGTTCATTATATCCATGAAGGACAAGCAGGAGCATTAGTTAATCCAAAGGGCATGACTAGGAATTCATAATGCCCGTACCGAGTTCTGAAAGTCGTCTTTAGAATGTCATCGGTTCTAATCTTCAATTGGTGATATCCTGGAATGAAGATCAATCTTTGAAAAGAATTTGGCTCCTTGCAACTGGTCAAATAGGTCATCAATACGTGGCAATGGGTACCTATTTTTGATGGTGACATGATTCAACTCCCGATAATCAATACAAAGTCGCATACTCTCATCTTTCTTTTTCACGAATAGAACATGAGCACCCCAAGGAGAAGTACTAGGATGAATGAAACCGATGTCTAACAATTCCTGTAGTTAGGGTCTTTAACTCCTAAAGTTCAATAGGAGCCATTCAATATGGGGCTTTCGGAAATAGGTTTTGTACCAGGTTTCAAGGTCAATACAAAATTCAATTTCACGCTCTGGGGGTAGGCCAGGAAGTTCTTCAGGGAATACATCAGGAAATTCATTAACAATAGAAATATCATTCAAAACTGACGTATTTTTGTTTAGATCTATGACATGAGCTAAGAAAGCTTGACATATCGTTTTTCAATAAACGAATAGCTTTATGGCTTGAGATGACAGTGATTAATTTTAATGGTTTGGTTGCTTGAATTCGCATAATAGGTTGATTAGGAATATGAAAGCTAACAACCTTATGAAAACAGTCAATTTTTACATAATGAGTAGTTTAAAAATCAATCCATAGAATTACATCAAATGCAAGTATTTTCAATGAAATAAGATTGTCAGGTAATGTGTAGGGTACCAACTTGAACCAAACAAGACTTATAAACCGTGGATGTAATGAAGGTTTCTCTCAACGGAGTTTCAACAGATAAGCCAAAGTCTAATTTCTCCGGAGTCAAATTTAAACGTTGAGCGCAAGTAGGAGAAATAAAAGAATGGTTAGAACCAGTATCAAATAAGGTATAGACTTCGCTAGAGTTTATGATAAGTTTACCCGTGATGACCTCATTCGGGTTCCTTGCTTTCTGGGAGGTCACTACAAGTGCTCTCCCTTGCACTACCGGTTTTGACTTTTCTGGGATGGCCTTTGGTGCCTCCATCCTGACTGAACTTGTCTTCGGTGAATGATAAAATCGGGCTAAGTGACCTTCTCTTCCACAATTATAACATATTTTGGACGGCATCGCGCAGTTTAGACTGATGTGTCCCTCCCCTCCGCATTTGAAGCATATGATAGGTGGTCGTTTCCTTCCTTAACAACGGGTACTGGTGCTGACGTCCTTTCATCATTGTTGAATCTCCTTTTCTTGAAATGTCCATTTTCACTATCTTGGCCATGATTACCATAGAAGTGATAACCATTTCTAGCATGTTGATTCCATCCACATTTGTTGTCACCGTTTCGCTGACTGATATCACTGGTATTTTCATGATGTCGGCTGCTTTCTCTTGGTTGTGCTGACTCGTTACCGCGTTCCAATAACTGAGCCCTATTTACATCATCGGAGTACAAATACAGTTTATCAGAAATAAGATATTGACTGTATCTCCAGTTTCAAACCTCTTAAAAACATTCGCGTCATTCGCTCCTCATTATCGACCAAATGGAATGAAAACCGGGATAACTCCGCAAATTTAGCCTCGTATTGCGACACGGTCATATTGATTTGTTCCAATTTGATAAACTCCACTTCTTTCATGTGACGAATACTCTCGGGAAAGTACTTGTCGTTGAATAGCTCTTAGAACTTCTCCCAAGATATCTTGAGTGCGTCAGGCTGGGTACGTTTTACAGATTCCCGCCAGTAATCTGCCTCTTCACGCAATATGAAGGTGGCGAAGGGAACCTTTTGCTCCTCGGAGCATCCCAAGACATCAAATATCTTGGTGATCTGCTTTATCCATGCTTCCGTCTTAAGTGGTTTTGGCTCTCCAATAAACTTCGGTGGTCCCAGCTCCTTGAACTGCTTAGCGGTGACCTGTCCGAGAGTTTCCAGTGTTTCCACCTACATTTCGAACAGGAGCCGCTCTCGCCTGATGTTGAATGAATTGCATAAAGCCTCTGAATAATCCATCATTCATCATTTGGTCCATTTTGTTCTTTGCATGAGGATCGTTGCCTTCCTGGTGCATATTATCCTGATTATTGATATGTGGAGACTCAACGGTCTCTTGTGCTCCATTGCTATTCTCAACATTCTCGGATGTTATTTTCAGATACTGCCACAAAATAAGGGTTAGTTGACATGTATTTTATTATCTTTAAACTCTGACCAACCAATTTAAATACAAAATAAATTTAAGTAGGTCATACTAGCGAAGGAATTCCCCGTCTCTCCCCTCCTAGTTCTAGTCTCACATCTTAGCCAGGGATCATATCCCTAAGCTTTGATACCAACTATGATGTCCCCAAAATTAGGTATACATCACCCATCTTGAGTCGCCAGATACATGGTACAGAATTCAAATACAACTTAATAATACAACTGTCGTGTACAATACGACAAAACATAAACTGTGAGTTTGAATACAAATATTGTCTACTAGAGAGTATATATAAACTCAAAAGGAGTCCTCATTACAATTATTATCACACTATTTCACAGAATAGTGAGGACTACTAATGCACCATCTAGGACCATCACTCCAGTTCCCCTGACTCATTTCAGCTATATTCTCATTTCCTGAAGAGAACAATGAAAGAAAGGGTGAGCTCAACTAGCCCTAGTAAAAAATATTATGACTAAGATAATGCAGAATAAATTATCATTAGTCTTAAATAGTGTTAAACTGATACAATATAACAAACATCAAGTTTAACAGCAGCGAACAAGCAATCCATTAAAAGAATCAAGTAGAGAATAAAATCTACTATCTTTTATGATTTAAAAGGTTTTTCATCACTTTTATCGTTGGGACTCAGCTTAATAAATAATCCACAACATCGAATCACCCCTGCACTACGGCCAAGGATATTCTTTAGTATCACGACCACAATTATCCATTCACTATGGGCCAAGAATATTTGTGTATTCATTAATGGTCATGAGCATACCAACAACTGTCCATCAATACACTACGGGCCAATGAGGAATTTTACCACATCATTTATAATATTACGGTCATGATTACACCGAATAATCCATGGTCATAATCATACCAAGTCTATCTATGCACTATAGGCCACAGATGACTTTCAACAAAATATAAATATGAGGATGATGACAATGATATAAGAATTCAATAAAACAAGTTCAAGAATTAATTTGTCCAAGAACCAATAACGTCCAAATTGTCAACATGATACTGCTTTGTAGAGTAAAATTCAAGAATGCTCAGAAGAATATTTCCATGAAAAGATACTGGATGAAGCGCAATTATCAAGGATATTCCACTAATTTCATGGAGTATAGAATTCAAAACTTTAACCAACTGAGTATAATAAAGAATGGAATAATAAAAGAAATCACCATGCATGCGGTACTTCGCATAGACAGGTTATTCCAACAGAATACTAAATAACGGAACTAAGTCAAGCGAAATTTGCACCGACAGGATGTTCCAACAGAATAATAAAGAATGGAATAACAACAGAAATCACCATACATGTGGTACTTCACATAGACAGGTTATTCCAACAGAATACTAATAAGGATGGAATCAGATCCGGCGTAAAATGCACAGACAGGATATTCCAACAGAATAATAATAAAGACGGAACCAGGTCCAGCGTAAAACGCACAGACAAGATATTCCAATAGAATAATAAAGACGGAATCAGGTCCAGGCGTAAAACTGCACAGACAGGATATTCCAACAAAATAATAAAGGCGGAATAATAGAATAATGTCACCAAGTATAGGGTAGCCCGCGTATACAGATTATTCTAACAGAATAATAAAGAATGGAATAACATAAGTTCTCTTCATGAATACAAAAGAATAACACCCCTTACGAGTACAACAAATAATATTCTTTACCTTAAGAAGAAGAGTACTGGATATATAAGTAGTGAAGTAGCAGAATACTTTCTTCTTTCTCTCTATAGTTTATCTCTCTAGAGTTTCAGTGAATTCGTAAGAAAATAATGAAGGAATGAACTTCTATTTATAGAAAAATGGACTGCATAGTAACTAACTCATGAGCGGCCCAGATTGATTTACTTTAATCTGACGGTCCATATTTAAAGCAAAATCTTTTAAATAAAATATAATATATTCTATTTATAATCTAATAAAACGAATAACTTTATAAAATATTTTACTATGTAAACACTATGCAGGCACTATGCAAATACTATGCATAATAAAATATAATATATTCTAATTATTGTCAAATAAAACAAATAACTTTATAAAAGTATTCTGTTTTATATAAAAAGATTTTCTGTATTATTACATTAATAATACCAACAAAACTGAGTGACTTATCACTTAAGCATCCATAATTAATACCGTGTGCTACTATGAAACCACGCGTATTATTGTACTTTTAACATCGAGTGTTTCAACAGTTAACGGCAAAACTTCCGCCGTTATTTTCATAAAGTATTTTTGTCGTTTTCTCAATCCGACAATAATTCTGTTGTGGAGTCCACCAATGATTGTGCCGTTGTAAGAATATTCCCTGTTAAAACGAATATTCCTCGACCTAATCGAATATTATATAACAACCTTGCGTACTTTGCAAAATTTATAAATATTACCCACAATTAGAACATTATATCAATTTCACTCCATAATATTCAAAAACAATATTTATAGAAAATTCATCTTTATTCAAAAAGTAGGGGTTTTACAGCACTATTCACGAATACGGCACTATTCACTAAAAAATGAAATTTTCTTCTTTTTATCCAAGATGTCTATTATGGTTACTATCTTTGATTGTATCCATGTTTTTATCTTTATTTTTGAATTCTACTTCAAATTTGGTTATTATGGAGTATTATTGAACTTGGATAAACTATAATATGAATCCCTAATATTTGTCCTTTTATTTCACTAGATTCATTTTTTAAAGATATTTTCATCATCCTCAGTCCTAAATGATGATATTAATGAATATATTTGGCATGTAGTGCAAAGATGAATGATTACCTAATGAATATCTTTGGCCCGTAGTGCAAAGATGAACAGGTGTTGAGATGAACATGACCTACTGGTGATACGAATGAATATCTTTGGCCTGTACTGCAAAGATGAATATTTGATTCAAGATGTATATTGATTGATGTTACAGGGATAAAATATTGATGATGGACTTTTAAATCTTAGAAGATAGTAGAATTCTTTCTCTACTTGACTCTTCTAATGGATTGTTGTTTCCGCTGCAGTTGTTGACTTAAAACTTGTTGTTATTATATTTTATCAGATTTTTCCATATTAAAGACTAATGATAATTTGTTGTATATTATCTTAGTCATAATATTCTTTACTGGGCTAGTTGAGCTCACCATTTTCATTTTTGTTCCATTGTTCTTCTTAGGATGAGAGAATGTAGCAGGAACTAGCCGGGGTATAGAGTGATGATTCAAGATAGTTGTTTTAATAGTTCTCACTATTTTGTAAAATAGTGTATCAATAATTGTAATGAGGACTCCTTTTGAGTTTGTATACTCTCTATTAGACAATAGTTGTATTCAAACTCATAGTATATGTGTTTTCGTATTTTGCACTGACAATTGTATTACTGAAGTTTTATTTGTTTCTGTACCATGTATTTGGCGACTCAGAATGGGTGATGTATACCTATTTTGGGGGTGTTCACAACGGATTCAACAAGTGTGCCAGCAAGAAGAAGACTGGTGGAGGGAGTGGACGATAGACAATTTAGATATAAGCGGTAGTAACTTTTGGTAATGTGGGATATTAACAGTTGTAATATCGAGAACGACGTGTAAGCATATGGAAATATAAATATGTTTGTATGAATGAAATCTTTATTTTCTATATGAATATAAGATTAAGATTAATTTGTGTGTTCTTAAAACTCATACCTATGGTAAGTTCATGACTCATAATTATATGAAATGTTTTGAACCCCTCAGCAAATGGACGCCAAAGGTCTAACTAGTATAAGTTCATACACTCATAAAATTGTGGCAAGTTCCTGAACTCATAAGTGTGGTAAGTTTGATGAACTGGGAATAACTATGTGTGAATGGAGAATTGTAACTTTTTGTGTAAAGTTGTGTGTGTTAATCCTAAAATTTATTTAAAAGGGATAGTAATATTTGTTAAGTACTAAATGTACTATGTGCTATTTGAATAAATATGCGATTATATGAGAACTTTGTGTTAAATTCTTATTGTGTGATAATAAAAATTTGGGTAGAGAAAGAGAATTAATGTAAGATTTTTATTTAAATCAGATAATGCCGCCAAGACGACATAATCGAAATCAAAGAGAAGAGAAGTCAGTGAATAATGAAGGAGGTCAAGACGACCCAATGCAAAACATTGCAAATATGTTAGCCCAAGTTATGAGAAATAGAGCTCCAGCAGAAAGAGCAAGAGCGAGAAATCAGCCAGCTGATATATTGGTGAATTTTAAGGACTTTAAAGTGGTAGGATCGCCATAATTCAAGGAAACCACAGATCCGATTGAAGCCCAAACCTGGGTAAAGGAGATGGAGAAGGCATTCATTATTGTGAGAGTAGTAGAAGAGCAAAAGATAGATTTTGCTACATATTTGATGAAGGGAGAAGCCAATTACTGGTGGGAGACTAATCAGGCGAGAGCTGGTACAGTTGTGGTGACTTGGACAATATTCAAGGAGTTTTTCTTTGAGAACTATTTTTCGCCGAGTATGCAATCCAGGATTAAGTCAAATTTCTAGAATTAAAGCAGGAGAACCTGTTAGTTTCTGAGTATGCTGCCAAATTCAACGAGTTAGCGAGATTTATACCTCATCAGGTGGACACAGAGGCTAGAAAAGCGAGAAGATTTGAGAATGGACTGATGTCAGGTGTGAGACCCCAAATTTTATGAATAAAGATTTAAATTTCTCAAAATATTTTTTTTAATATTATGGTGTGGATTTGATATAATGTTATAGTTGTGGGTAATATTTATAAATTTTGCAAAGTAAGCAAGTTGTTATATATTATTCGATTGGTCGGGGAATATTCTTTTTATCGGGGAATATCCATACGACGGCACAATCATTGGTGGACCCCACAACGGAAGTATTGTATAGTTAGAAAATGACTGAATTATCATTTTATAAAAATAACGGCGAAAGTGTTACCGTTAAAACTGTTGAGCTACCCGGTAGTAAAAGTACAATAATACGCGTGGTTGCATAGTAACACACTGGTATTGATTATTGATGCTTACGTAAGAAGTCACTCAGTTATACTAAATTATTACTATAAGTAATTGCTGCATCATATCTCTCATATTATTGATTCAATTATTGTCACAGTATCATCTGTATAATATGTTATATTATTAAATCAATAATTGAGACGGCAAAAGTTATTCATATTATTATTTGCAATATTGACAATGTCTAGAAGTTCTGTCAAGGAGAGGTTTGGTCACCTAATTGCGCGCCAATAAGGAGAAATCCTTATCAGAAAGCCCCCTCTTTCCTGGGAACGACCTGGTTGTTAAATATTGTGAGTTATAGTATTAATGATGAATAAGTTCGTGTTGATTAAAGATGAAATTGATAGTTCCTATTGTGTGGGAATTATTAGTGTTAGTGGAAATCGGCATTTATTTTGATAATAATTAATGTCTAGAGGTTATATTGAACAATTCCGATAATTCACTGAATAAATGAGCAATTAATTGCTATTAATTCACATGCTTATAACTATGTGTGTACTATTGATTCACATGATTTACTATTAGGAGAGTTGGTGCAAGATTGATAATACTTGCATGACTAAATTAAAAATGTAGGTATAGATGAAGGTACTATACTGTAATTATTTTTTTCACATGTGTAGAACTATTGAGTCACATGATTTACTATTGATTAACATGATTACTATTAGGGGAGGTGGTGCAAGTTTGATAATACTTGCAGGACTAAATTAAAAATGAAGAAAAAGATGAAGGTGTTATACTATAATATTTCAAGCCCCAAAACGTGCAATTATTGAAACTATATTTTCCTATAAATAGAAGCTCATTCTTCCTTCATTTCTCACCAATTCACTAAGTCTCACAAGAGCAATTATTATAGAGAGAAATTATAGAGAGAAAGAAGAAGAGAAGTCTACTACCTCACTATTTCCGGTATCCAGTTTTCTTCTAAGGTAAGGGGTATTATTCCTTTCGTATTCATGAAGAGAGTTATTTTCTTTCAATACTCGTAAGGGTTGTTATTCCATTCTTTATTATTCTGTTGGAATAACATGTCTTTGTGGTCTATCGTATGCCTGGTCAATTCTTTTGTTATTCCATTCTTTATTATTCTGTTAGAATAACCTATCTTTGCGGTCTATCGCATGCCTGGTGAATTCTTTTGTTATTCTATTCTTTATTATTCTGTTGGAATATCCTGTCTACACGGACTACCGAATGCATGGTGAATTCTTATGTTATTCCATTCTTTATTATTATGTTGGAATAATATATCTATATGGACTACCACATGCATGGTGAATGATCCTCCGTATTCATTCCTTATTAAATTATGGAAATGATATGTCTAAGTGGATTACCGCATGGCGGGCAAAAATCCATTTGCAGTTTCATATATTCTATTATACTCAGTTGGTTAAAGTTTTGGCTTCTATACTGCATGAAATTAGTAGAATATCCTGGATATTTGCGCTTCATCCAGTATCTTTTCATGGAAATATTCTTCTGAGCATTCTTGAATTTTACTCCACAAAGCAGTATCATGTTGACAATTTGGACGTTATTGATTTCTGGATAAATTAAATTATAAATCTTTAAAATTTATCCTTGAACTTGTTTTATTGAATTGTTATGTCATGGTCAACATTCTCATGTTTATATTGTGATGAAAGTCATCTTTGGCTTACGTGCATAGATGGAATTGGTATGATTATGACCACGGATTATTCGGTATAATCATGACCGTAATGTAACGAATGATGTGCTAAAAGTCCTCATTGGCCTGTAGTTCATTGATAGACAGTTATTGGTATGATTATGACCAGGGATTATTCGGTATAATCATGACCATTGATGATTACATGAATATCCTTGGCCGTGGTGCAGGGATGATTCGATTTTATTTATTAAGCTGAGTCTCAGCGATAAAGTTGATGAAAAACTTTTTATATCATAGAAGATAGTAGATTTTATCCTCTACTTGACTCTTCTAATGGATTGCTTATTCCGCTGCAGTTGTTGATCAAAAACTTGTTGTCTATTATATTCTATCAGTTGTTATACTGTTGAAGGCTAAGGATAATTTATTATGCATTATCTTAGTCATAATATTTCTTACTGGGCTAGTTGAGCTCACCCTTTCTTTCACTGTTCTCTTCAGGAAATGAGAATATAGCTGGGAAGAGTCGGGGAATAGATTGATGGTCCAGATGGTTGTTTTAGTAGTCCTCACTATTCTATAAAATAGTGTGATAATAAATGTAATGAGGACTCTATTTGAGAGTGGATATTGTCTAGAAGGCAATATTCTTGTTTAAACTCTCAGCTATGTTTGTCGTATTTTGTATGATAGTTGTATAATTAAGTTTGTATTTGATTTATGTACCATATATTTGGCGACTCAAGATGGGAGATGTATACCTATTTTGGGGTGCATCACACCAGGGATATTCAACAAGGTAACAGTATTGCAGATTAATACATTTGCGGCTTTAATGGAAAAAGCGTTAATTGTTGAAGGATAGGAGCAAAGCTACATCTCGATTTCATCAAGAGAAGAAGAAGACAAATGATGGAGGAAGCAATGGTAGGTAGTAATCCGAACAAGGGAAAGGGGAGCGAGAATACCTAGTCGAGTAATAAGACAGAAGAGAATAGGAAAGGGAGGGAGCCATGTGCGACTTGTGGAAAGAACCATTCAGGAGTTTGTCTGAAGAAAAAGGGAGTTTTTTATAATTGCGGTCAAGAGGGACACATGTCGCCCAATTGTCCCAATCCAAAGAAGATACAAGGTTGTTTTAGCGTGTGGATCGACTGATCATCTGGTTCAGAACTGTCCTAAAGAGAAATGTGGAGAAGGAAAGTATCAACAAGGGACCCGGTAGCAGGAACCTTGGTGATTACAAGGACTTGCTCAGCCGAGAAGACCAATGGCCCGTACATTTAATATGATGGTGCAAGATGTAATGGCTGCCCAGGAGGTGGCAACAGGTAAATATTTCGTTGAGAAATTAAATTACGCGAGTAATATTGGATATATAATGCTGTGAATAGTTTCTTTTATAGATCAAAATCACATGTTAGTATATGAAACACAAATGAATATTGTGTTGATATGAGTGAATTGATGATACAACTTTAAAAGATTGTAAAGGATAAGCGGTGATTCCGAGAACGGAATCCTTATAAGGAGGGGAGAATGTGATAACCCGGGATTTCGAATAATCCAAATTTTACAAATAAATTTTTTTATATATATTTATTTAACATTAATATTGATTATCAATTTTGTGACGAGTATCTGTGATACGAGTCTCGAGAAGTGGTCAATTTGTGTATTGACTAAGAAAATAAGAGTAGAGTTGTGCTTAATAAATTTAGAAATCCTAACCCTAGTTACGGATAGGGATTCAAATAATTGTATTGATGAGTACGTGTTTGTACTGTATAGAAATTTTGATCAATGGTTGATCGGGTAGGGTACAATATTAGTAAACCCTAATAAGGGTTTAGAAACCCTAATCTCAAATCTAGAAACCCTAACGTATAGTTAGGAACCCTAATCGAATGTCGAGAAACCCTAATTTTAAACTCAAGAATCTTAAACCCTAATTAGGAAACCCTAAACCTAATTAGCAAGACTAATGTGATTAGTAACCTTTAATATGATTAGGAAACCCTAATTATATTTTTGAAATCTTAATTTTCTATTTTAAAATCCTAATTCGAAAATCCTAGAATATAATGTTGTAAAACCTAAGGGTTATACCCTAAGGGTTTGGAATAATTATCTAGATTGCCATTAAAATTTCATGCTCAATGTCCAAAATGCCCTTTTTACATTTTTTTATTAGGTAACTTGTAAATCTTATTATATTTGTAGTTGTTTACCAACTAAAGCTCAACCTTTTGACTTATTTCTCAGCCATAAATTGATCTAGCATGACACCTTGCATTATATAGATAGATTGTATCATATTATAAGGATTAAAGAGAGAGAAAGTCTAGCATTTGGCTCATTTTTCACCCAAGCTCTCAACAACTCTCTCTCTCTCTCCCAAACCTCCGAAAATCTAAAGTGATTCAGTCACTAGATAACCTCCTAGAACACCTAGATCAGTTAAGGAGATCAAAGATCAAGGATTGGACAAGAGAGGTATAAACCCTAACTCAGCTTTTGATCTTGTATACTAAGAAAAAATTTGTGTTTATGTGTTTAGATTTGGGCAGTTTGGGCTGATGTGTCCCTCTTTCCCGCATTTGTAATAAACGACCGGTGCCCGTTCTCCTCCCCTAGAAACGGTTGATGTTTGTGCTAACGTCTTCACGTTATCATTATTGTACCTTTTCTTTTCGAAATCTCCTCCCGACTCGCTCCTTCTATTATCACAGCCACGATTACCACCAGAGTGGTTACCACTTGTGTCCGAATTTTCCTCCCTGCTGGTTTTCATTTCTCCGATGACCGCCGCCACCGGTATGACCATGGTTATGTTCCCTTGGATGCAGATACTAATTATCTCACTCTAATAATTGAGCTCTGTTTACAACATCTGAATATAAAGAAAATTTTAGAGAAATAAGATATTGTCGAATCTCGGGTTTTAGACCTCTCAGAAATATCCTTGTCATTCGTTCCTCATTCTCCACCAAATGTGGTGTAAACCTGGATAACTCATGCGAACTTTGCCTCATACTGGGACACCGTCATGTTGTTTTGTTCCAGTCTGATAAACTCTACCTCCATCATATGACGAATACTTTTAGTAAAGTACTTGTCATTGAATAGTTTCTGAAAGGTTTCCCAAGACATGTTGAATGCAGCAGGCTAGGTACGCTTCATAGATTTCCACCAGTAGTTTACCTCACCCCAGAATATAAATGTGGCGAATGGAACCTTCTGTTCCTCCGTGCATCCCAAGACATCGAATATCTTGGTAATTTGCTTGACCCACGTTTCCGCCTTGATCGGATCCGGCTTTCCAATAAATTCTGGTTGTCCCAACTCCTTGAACTGCTTGGCTGTGACAGACCGTGCGTTACTATCACTTCCACCCGTATTTTGTACATGAGTCTCCCTCGTCTGATTTTGCATGAACTGCAAAAGCTCCTAAACATTCCAGCATTCATCGTTTGCTCGGTAGTGTTGTTTACCGGAGGAATATTGACTTCCTGTTATACGTTCTCCTTGTTTGTGACTAAAGGTTGTTCCATAGTCTCATACACTCCATTGTTAATGTTCTCAGCAGCCATTCATAAATACTGCCATAAAACAAGGGTTAATTAAACAAATTAACATATCACATAATATCCCTATATTATGACTGACCAACAAATAAGCTTAGGTAGGACATACTAGAGAAAGATTTACTCATCTCTCCCCTCCTAGTTCTATTCCCCGATCTCTGCCAGAGACCATATCTCTAAGCTCTAATACCAACTATGACGCCCCCAAAATAGGTATACAATACCCATTCTGAGTCGCCAAATACATGGTACGGAAAGAAAGATACAACTTTATTATTACAATTTTCGTGTATAATACGACAACACATACTGTGAGTTTAAATACAAATATTGTCTTCTAGACAATATCCACACTCAAATAAGTCCTCATTACAGTTATTCATACACTATTTTATAAAAAATAGTGAGGACTGCTAAAACAACTTTCTAGAACCATCACTCTCTACCCCCAACTAGTTTCTGCTATATTCTCGCTTCCTGAGAAGAAAAATGGAACAATAAGGAAAAGGGTGAGCTCAACTAGCCCAATAAAGAATATTATAACTAAGATAATATACATAAAATTATCATTACTCTTCAACAGGGAAAACACCTAATAGAATATAATGGACAACAAGTTTTAGATCAACAAATGCAGCGGAAACAGCAATCCATTAGAAGAGTCACGTAGAGAATGAGTTCTACTATCTTCTAAGATTTAAAAGTCCATCATCAATATTTTATCCCTGTAACATAAATCAATATATATCTTTACTCAAATATTCATCTTTGTACTACAGGCCAAAGATATTCCTTTGTATCATCAGTCGGTCATGTTCATCTCAGCACATGTTCATCTTTACACTACGGGCCAAAGATATTCATCAGTTAATCATTCATCTTCGCACTTACTTGCCAATGATATTCAGTAACATCATCATTTAAGACTGAGGATGATAAAAAATATTTTAAAGAAAACGAATCCAGTGAGACAGAAGGACAAATATTAGAGATTTGTATTACAGTTTATCCAAGATCAATAATACTTCATAATAAACTATAGTGGAGTAAAATTCAAGAATGAAGATCAAAACATGGATTCAATTTCAAAAATAAAAATAAAAACAAATAACTTGGAAGAAAAAAAATATAATTTTTTTTCCTTTCTTTTGTGAACAGTACCCGTGAACAGTACCCGTGAATAGTACCCAGTCATGAAAAGTTCCAAATTTGATAAAAAGTTCAGACCAATATTCCTATGAAATGATATTAGATGAAGCGAAATTTTTAATCATTTCAGGAATTATAGAAGCAATACTTACCATAGTAAGCTCAAAGTTAAGAATACGAGAAGAAATAATATCGCTTACGTAATATGGATTATGAAAGAAAATAATATTTCACACGAGTGTTGCAATAAAATAATATCATTTACCTTAGTAGAAACTGGATTTGACTGGAGAAAATCTTGCAGAAAAACTACGCTCAAATTATTCTTATACTCAAGAAAATACTCACAATACCTTAGAATAAGGATTTCTAATTTTGAAAATAGTGTGATTTAGGATGGAGGTTTGCCCTCCTTTTATAGCACAAATCGGAAGAAAAGAAATCAGCAACATGCCTAACTTTTCCTTATTTTCAATATATACTTCTTACTTTCAATATGGGTGGGGACCACCCTTTGAAGCAACTTTGCAGGCAACAACCAAATGGTCTAATTCACATTCACATTTTCTATGGTTGGGCCCTTAACATTTTGAAAAAAAGAGATACTTTGCAAACAAATAAAATGTCCACCCACCAAAACAAAGCACACATGTAGGAAATTTACTTCGGCCCACCAGCTTAGAAAACATTCAAGAAAAATTAAATCACATGCATATATATATATATATATATTAATTAAACAATTATATGAATATTTTATCAGAGAAATAATTGTAATTCTACAAAAATATGTCAAACTTTCAACAATTATTTCATGCTAAAAATTCCTTCATTTATATCCACATAAAATAAATATTTTCTTATCATATAAATTAATAATTAATTATTTACAAATAATATTACAGAATCACAATTATGACAACTAGGCCGTTCCCAGGAAAGAGGGGGCTTTCCAATAAGAATTTCTCCTTATTGGCGCGCAATTAGGTAACCAAACCTCTCCTTGACAGAACTTTATAGACATTGCCAATAATGATATCTAATAATATTATTCAAATAATATGAATTATTAATCTGATAATAGGAAATATTGTGCAGTGACAGTTATTGAAACAACATAATATAAAATATCAATGCAGTAATTATTGAATCAATAAAATAAAATATTGAACAGTAATTACTGTAACAATTATTGAGTAATGTTTTCTTATGTAAGAATCAATAATTCAACAATACTGTGCAATACCATGTGCTACTGTGTAATCACGCGTATTACTGTATTTTAACCACCAGGTAATCCAACAGTGTTAACGGTAACAATTACGCTGTTATTTAAAAAAACTCAAACTTTATCGTTTTCTTCATCCGACAGTTATTCCGTTATGGGGCCCACAAATGACTGCGCCGTCGTATGGATATTCCCGACAAAAAAAATATTCCACGACCAAACGAATATTCCCCGACAACAATGATTATTTTATAACCACTTGTTTATTTTGCAAAATTTGCACATTTCACTCATAACCAAAGTATTATATCAAATTATCACCTTACTATTTCAAGATAGGAAAATTCAATTTTATTTATAATAAGTTGGGGTCTTACAACCTTCCCTCCTTATGAAATTTCATCCTCGAAATTGACGTACGTAGCTGGTGTTTCGAAAAGGTGAGGGTACCTCGCTTTCATTTCCGATTCCAACTCTCAGGTCATTTGTTCAATAGGATGGTTTCTCCACAAAACCTTAACATGTGGTATAACCTTGGTGCGTATGACATGCTCTTTCCTATCCAAGATCTTACAAGTACCTCTTCGTACGTTAAATCTTCGGCTATCTCGTCTGGTTCTAACGCAATAATATGGTTAGGGTCTTTCACATATTTACGAAGCATAGATATGTGAAAAACATTATGAACACGAGACATGCTTGGAGGTAACGCGAGTCTATAGGCCACATTTCCTATTCTGTCAAGAATCTAAAATGGACTAACAAACCTTGGATTGAGCTTTCCTCTCTTCCCAAATCTTGTAACTCCCTTCCATGGAGCAATATGTAATAATACATGATCTCCAATATTAAATTCCACGTCCTTTCGATGAAGATCAGCATAACTCTTTTATCGATCCTATGTCGTTTATATACGTTTTCAAATCATTTGGATCTTCTCTGTAGTTATTTGTACCAACTCTGGTCCCAACAACATTTCTTCTCCCACCTCATCCTAGCATACTGGAGAGCGACACTTTCGTCCATACAATGCTTCAAATGGAGCCATGCCTATACTTACTTGATAACTGTTGTTGTAGGAGAATTCCACCAGTGGTAGGTACTTATCCCAACTCTCTTTGAAATCTAGGACACAAAGTCTTAATAGATCTTCAAGGGTTTGAATAGTCCTTTTCGATTGTCTGTCCGTTTGAGGATGGTATGCTGAACTGAATCATAAATCCGTGCCCATAGCTTTCTGTAAGTTAACCTAAAATCGTGAAGTGAATCTTGGGTCACGATCCGAAACTATGGATACTGGCATGCCATGAAATCTCACAATCTCATTCATGTAGATACGAGCAAGACATTCAAGGGAATAAGTTTGACACATAGGCAAGAAATGAGCAGACTTGGTTAATCTATCAACAATAACCCAAATCGCATCTATGCCTTGAGAAATTTTGGGAAGACCCTGTAACGAAATCTATAGTAATGTGTTCCCACTTCCATTCCGGAATCTCAAGTGGTTGCAATGGATCCTTTTGGCACTTGATGTTCCGCCTTTACTCATTGACAAGTTAAACACCTCGAGATAAACTCTGCATTCTCTTTCTTCATATTATTCCACCAAAATGTGTGTCGAATATCATGATACATTTTGGTACTCCCAGGATGGATTGCAAATGGTGTGTTGTGTGCCTCCATCATGATTATATACTTCAAGTCAGAATCGTTAGGAATGCAAAGTCTAGGAGTTGACTCGAAGTATTCCTTCTTCATCGATTCTTGCTTCTAGAATAACACCTTCTTACACTTTCTTCTTTATACGTATCAGCCCTAGGTCCGTAGCTTGAGCAGCTTTAACTTTATCGATTAAAGTCGGTTCTACTCGTATAGTCGACATCATCACATGGGTCCCTGGAGTCTTTAACTCAATCTCCATCCTTTGTAAATCGTACAAAATGGGTCTTTGTGTTAACAATATCGCACTCGTACCCGCATACGATCTTCTACTCAATACGTCAGCTACTACATTTGCTTTTCCAGGATGGTATTGAATGGTATGATCATAATCTTTTAACAGCTCGAGCCAACGTCATTGCCACATGTTGAGTTCCTTTTGGGTGAAGAAGTATTTGAGGCTTTTATGATCTGTATAGATCTCCACTTTCTCCCCCATACAGGTAGTGTCTCCAGATTTTCAATGCGAAAACAACTGTTGCCAACTCTAGATCATGAGTAGGATAATTCCTCTCATATTCTTTGAGTTGTCGTGAGACATAGGCTATGACTTTCCCATGTTGCATGAGAACACATCCTAACCCTTTGCCTAAAGCATCGTTGTATATAACAAATCCATCCGAACCAGATGGTATTGCCAGAACTGGTTTCGAAATGATTCTCCTCTTGAGCTCTTGGAAACTCTTCTCGCATTCCTCGCTCCATACAAATTTTGTATCCTTCCGAGTCAACTGAGTTAATGGAGTAGCAATTCGAGAAAATCCTTCCAGGAATCTTTGATAATAACCAGCTAACCCCAGAAAGCTACGCATTTCGGTCACCGACTTCGGTTGCTCCCAACTTTGTATTGCTTCAATCTTCGCTGGGTCAACAGATACTCCATATTTTGACACCATGTGCCCAAGGAATGCTACTTCCTTAAGCCAGAACTTGCATTTCTTCAGCTTGGCATATAGCTTGTTTTCACAAAGCCTTTCAAGTATCAACTTCAAATGGTGCTCATGATCTTCACGGCTTTTGGAATAGATGATGATGTCATCAATAATGACAACAATGAACTGATCCAAATATTCCTTGAATACACAGTTCATCATATCCATGAAAGCAGCAGGAGCATTAGTCAATCCAAAAGATATGACTAAGAATTCATAATGCTCGTACCGAGTTCTGAAGGCAGTCTTTGGAATATCCTCAGTTTTAATCTTCAGCTGATGATATCCAGAACGAAGGTCGATCTTTGAAAAGAATTGTGCTCCTTGTAACTGGTCAAACAGGTCATCAATGAGAGGTAGTGGATACCTATTCTTGATGGTGACATGGTTTAGTTCCCGTTACTTAATACAAAGTCGCATACTCCCATCTTTCTTCTTTAGAAATAGAACAGGAGCACCGGAAGGAGATGTACTAGGACGAATGAAATCGATGTCTAACAATTCCTGTAGTTGGACTTTTAACTCCTGAAGTTCAATAGGAGCCATTCAATATGGGGTTTTAGAAATGGATTTTGTACCCGGTTCAAGGTCGATAAAGAATTCAACATCACGTTCTAGGGGTAGACCAGGAAGTTCTTCAGGAAATACATCAGGAAATTCACTAACAACAGAAATATTATTCAAATCTGACGTATTTTTGTTCAAGTCCATAATATGGGCTAAGAAAGCTTGACATCCGTTTTTTAATAAACGAATAGCTTTATGGCTTGATATGACAGTAACTGATTTTAGTGGTTTAGTTGCTTGAATTCGTATAACAGGTTGGTTAGGAATATGAAAACTAACAACCTTACGAAAACAATCAATTTTGGCATGATGAGTGGTTAACCAATCAATCCCTAAAATCACATCAAAAGCAAGTATCTTTAAAGAGATAAGATCCATAGGTAATGTGATGGTGCCAACTTGGATTAAGCAAGATTTATAAACATTGGACATAACGAAAGTTTCTCCTAACGGAGTCTCCACTGATAAATCAAAGTCTAATTTCTCCGGAGTCAAGTTTAAACGTTGAGCATAAGCAGGGGAGATAAAAGAATGTGTAGAACAGGTATCTAGTAAGGTACAAACTTCACAAGGGTTTATGATAAGCTTACCTTTGATCACCTCGTTCGGGTTCCTTGTGTTTTGACCAGTCACGACAAACACTCTTCCATGAACCGTTGATTTTGACTTATCCGGGACAGCCTTTGGAGTCACCATCCCTGTTGAACTTGGTTTAGCAACTAGAAAATATCTAGCTATATGACCTTCCTTTCCATAGTTATAACACACATTGGATTGTTGTGAGCAGTTTGGGCTGATGTGTCCCTCTTTCCCGCATTTGTAACAAACGACCGGTGCCTGTTCTCCTCCCCTAGAAACAGTTGATGTTTGTGCTGACGTCTACACATTATCATTATTGTACCTTCTCCTTTTGAAATCTCCTCCCTGACTCTCTTCTTCTATTATCACGGCCACGATTACCACCAGAGTGGTTACCACTTTTTTCCGAATGTTTTCCTCCCTGCTGGTTTTCATTTCTCCGATGATCGCCGCCACCGGTATGACCCTAGTTATGTTCCCTTGGTTGAACATACTCATATCTCGCTCTAATAATTGAGCTCTATTTACAACATCTGAATATAAAAAAAATTTAGAGAGATAAGATATTGCCGAATCTCGGGTTTTAGACCTCTCAGAAACATCCTTGTCATTCGTTCCTCATTCTCCACCAAATGAGGTGCAAACCTGGATAACTGAGTGAACTTCGCCTCATACTGGGACACCGTCATGTTGTTTTGTTCCAGTCTGATAAACTCTACCTCCATCATATGACGAATACTTTCAGGAAAGTACTTGTCATTGAATACTTTCTAAAAGGTTTCCCAAGACATGATGAGTGCAGCTGGCTGGATACGCTACACAGACTCCCACCAGTAGTCTACCTCACCCCGGAACATAAATGTGGCGAATGGAACCTTCTGTTCCTCCGTGCATCCCAAGACATCGAATATCTTGGTAAATTTCCTGACCCACATTTCCGCCTTGATCGGATCCGGCTTTCCAATAAATTCTGGTTGTCCCAACTCCTTGAACTGCTTGGTTGTGACAGACCGCGCGTTGCTATCACTTCCACCCGTATTTTGTACATGAGTCTCCCTTGTCTAATTTTGCATGAACTGCAAAAAGCTCCTAAACATTCCATCATTCATCGTTTGCTCGGTAGTGTTATTTACAGGAGGAATATTGCCTTCCTGTTGTACGTTCTCCTGGTTTGTGACTAAAGGTTGTTCCACAGTCTCATACACTCCATTATTAACGTTCTCAACAGCCATTCTTAAATACTGCCATAAAACAAAGGTTAATTAAACAAATTAACATATCACATAATATCCCTATATTATGACCGACCAACAAATAAGCTTAGGTAGGACATACTAGCTAAAGATTTACTCATCTCTCTCCTCCTAGTTTTATTCCTCGATCTCCGTCAGAGACCATATCCCTAAGCTCTGATACCAACTGTGACGCCCCCAAAATAGGTATACAACACCCATTCTGAGTCGCCAAATACATGGTACAGAAAGAAAGCTACAACTTTATTATTATAATTGTCGTGTATAATACGACAACACATACTGTGAGCTTGACATCCATTTTTTAATAAACGAATAACTTTATGGCTTGATATGACAGTAACTGATTTTAGTGGTTTAGGTGCTTGAATTCGTATAACAGGTTGGTTATGAATATGAAAACTAACAACCTTACGAAAACAATCAATTTTGGCATGATGAGTGGTTAACCAATCAATCCCTAAAATCACATCAAAAGCAAGTATCTTTAAAGAGATAAGATCCATAGGTAATGTGATGGTGCCAACTTGGATTAAGCAAGATTTTTAAACAGTGGACATAACGAAAGTTTCTCCTAACGGAGTCGCCACTGATAAATCAAAGTCTAATTTCTCCGGAGTCAAGTTTAAACGTTGAGCATAAGCAAGGGAGATAAAATAATGTTTAGAACAAGTATCTAGTAAGGTACAAACTTCGCAAGAGTTTATGATAAGTTTACCTGTGATCACCTCGTTCGGGTTCCTTGTGCTTTGGCCAGTCACTGACAAACGCTCTTCTATGAACCGCTGATTTTGACTTATCCGGAGACAGCCTTTGGAGTCACCATCCCTGTTGAACTTGGTTTTGCAACTAGAAAATCTCTACCTATATGGCCTTCCTTTCCACAGTTATAACACACATTGGATTTTTATGGGCAGTTTGGGCTGATGTGTCCCTCTTTCCCGCATTTGTAATAAACGACCGGTGCCCATTCTCCTCCCCTAGAAACGGTTGATGTTTGTGCTAACGTCTTCACGTTATCATTATTGTACCTTCTGTTTTTGAAATCTCCTCCCGACTTGCTCCTTCTATTATCACGGCCACGATTACCACCAGAGTAGTTACCACTTTTGTCCGAATGTTTTCCTCCCTGCTGGTTTTCATTTCTCCGATGACCGCCGCCACCGGTATGACCATGGTTATGTTCCCTTGGATGCACATACTCATTATCTCACTCTAATAATTGAGCTCTGTTTACAACATCTGAATATAAAGAAAATTTTAGAGAAATAAGATATTGCCTAATCTCGGGTTTTAGACCTCTCAGAAACATCCTTGTCATTCGTTCCTCATTCTCCACCAAATGAGGTGCAAACCTGGATAACTCAGCGAACTTCGCCTCATACTGGGACACCGTCATATTGTTTTGTTCCAGTCTGATAGACTCTACCTCCATCATATTACGAATACTTTTAGGAAAATACTTGTCATTGAATAGTTTCTGAAAGGTTTCCCAAGACATGTTGAGTGCAGCAGGCTAGGTACGCTTCACAGACTCCCACCAGTAGTCTACCTCATCCCAGAACATAAATGTGGCGAATGGAACCTTCTGTTCCTCCGTGCATCCCAAGACATCGAATATCTTGGTAATTTACTTGACCCACGTTTCCGCCTTGATCGGATCCGGCTTTCCAATAAATTCTGGTTGTCCCAACTCCTTGAACTGCTTGGCTATGACAGACCGCGCGTTACTATCACTTGCACCCGTATTTTGTACATGAGTCTCCCTCGTCTGATTTTGCATGAACTGCAAAAAGCTCCTAAACATTCCAGCATTCATTGTTTGCTCGGTAGTGTTGTTTACCGGAGGAATATTGCCTTCCTGTTATACGTTCTCCTAGTTTGTGACTAAAGGTTGTTCCATAGTCTCATACACTCCATTGTTAATGTTCTCAGCAGCCATTCTTAAATACTGCCATAAAACAAGGGTTAATTAAATAAATTAACATATCACATAATATCCCTACATTATGACCGACCAACAAATAAGCTTAGGTAGGACATACTAGCAAAAGATTTACTCATCTCTCCCCTACTAGTTCTATTCCCCGATCTCCGCCAGAGACCATATCCCTAAGCTCTGATACCAACTGTGATGCCCCCAAAATAGGTATACAACACTCATTCTGAGTCGCCAAATACATGGTACAGAAAGAAAGCTACAACTTTATTATTACAATTGTCGTGTATAATACGACAACACATACTCTGAGTTTAAATACAAATATTGTCTTCTAGACAATATCCACACTCAAATAAGTCCTCATTATAATTATTCATACACTGTTTTATAAAAATAGTGAGGACTTCTAAAACAACTTTCTAGAACCATCACTCTCTACCCCAACTGGTTCCTGCTATATTCTCGCTTCCTGAGAAGAAAAATGGAACAACAAGGAAAAGGGTGAGCTCAACTAGCCCAATAAAGAATATTATAACTAAGATAATATACAAAAAATTATCATTAGTCTTCAACAGGGAAAAAACCTGATAGAATATAATAGACAACAAGTTTTAGATCAATAAATGCAGCGGAAACAGCAATCCATTAGAAGAGTTACGTAGAGAATGAGTTCTACTATCTTCTAAGATTTAAAAGTCTATTGTCAATATTTTATCCCTGTAACATAAATCAATATATATCTTTACTCAAATATTCATCTTTGCACTACAGGCCAAAGATATTCCTTTGTATCATCAGTCGGTCATGTTCATCTCAGCACATGTTCATCTTTACACTACGGGCCAAAGATATTCATCAGTTAATCATTCATCTTTGCACTACATGCCAAAGATATTCAGTAACATCATCATTTAAGACTGAGGATGATAAAAAATATTTTAAAGAAAACGAATCCAGTGAGACAGAAGGACAAATATTAGATATTCGTATTACAGTTTATCAAAGATCAATAATACTTCATAATAAACTATAGTGGAGTAAAATTCAAGAATGAAGATCAAAACATGGATTAAATTTCAAAAATAAAAATAACAACAGATAACTTGGAAGAAAAAAAATATAATTTTTTTCCTTTCTTTTGTGAACAGTACCCGTGAACAGTACCTGTGAATAGTACCCAGTCATGAAAAGTTCCAAATTTGATAAAAAGTTCAGACTAATATTCCTATGAAATGATATTAGATGAAGCGAAATTTTTAATCATTTCAGGAATTATAGAAGCAATACTTACCATAGTAAGTTCAAAGTTAAGAATACAAGAAGAAATAATATCGCTTACGTAATATGGAGTATGAAAGAAAATAATATTTCACACGAGTGTTGCAATAAAATAATATCATTTACCTTAGTAGAAACTAGATTTGACAGGAGAAAATCTTGCAGAAAAACTACGCTCAAAGTATTCTTATACTCAAGAAAATACTCACAATACCTTAGAATAAGGATTTCTGATTTTGAAAATGGTGTGATTTAGGATGGAAGTTTGCCCTCCTTTTATAGCACAGATCGGAAGAAAAGGAATCAGCAGCATGCCTAACTTTTCATTATTTTCAATACATACTTCTTACTTTCAATATGAGTGGGGGCCACCCTTTGAAGCAACTTTGCAGGCAACAACCACATGGTCTAATTCACATTCACATTTTCCATGGTAGGGCCCTTAACATTTTGAAAAAAAGAGATACTTTGCAGACAAATAAAATGGCCAACCACAAAAACAAAGCACACATGTAGGAAACTTACTTCCGCCCACCAGCTTAGAAAACATTCAAGAAAAATTAAATCACATGCATATATATATATATATATATATATATATATATATATATATATATATATATATTAAAACAATTATATGAATATTTTATCAAAGAAATAATTGTAATTCCACAGAAATATGTCAAACTTTCAACAATTATTTCATGCTAAAAATTCCTTCATTTATATCCACATAAAATAAATATTTCCTTATCATATAAATCAATAATTAATTATTCACAAATAATATTACAGAATCATAATTATGACAACCAGTCCGTTCCCAGGAAAGAGGGGGCTTTCCGATAAGGATTTTCCTTACTGGCCCGCAATTAGGTAACCAAACCTCTCCATGACAGAACTTTCCAAACATTGCCAATATTGTTATCAAATAATATTATTCAAATAATATGAATTATTGATCTGATAATAGGAAATATTATTCAGTGACAATTATTGAAACAACAATAATATAAAATATCAACGCAACAATTATTGAATCAATAAAATAAAATATTGAACAGTAATTACGGTAACAATTATTGAGTACTGTTTTTTACGTAAGAATCAATAATTTAACAATATTGTGCAATACCGTGTGCTACTGTGCAACCACGCGTATTACTGTATTTTAACCACCAGGTAATCCAACAGTGTTAACGGTAAACAATTACGCTGTTATTTATAAAAACTCAAACTTTGTCGTTTTCTTCATCCGACAGTTATTCCGTTATGGGGCCCACAAATGACTGCGCCGTCGTATGGATATTCCCGACAAAAAGAATATTCCACGACCTAACGAATATTTCCTGACAACAATGATTATTTTATAACCACTTGTTTATTTTGTAAAATTTGAACATTTCACCCATAACCAAAGTATTATATCAAATTATCACCTTACTATTTCAAGATAGGCAAAATTCATTTTTGTTTATAATAAGTTGGGGTTTTACAGAAAGTGTCGCTATAGCCTATAGCGACGCTTTTAAATATTTTTATTTTTTGATTTTCTAGTAAATGATTTAAAAAGAGAAATTAAATTTTAAAAATTTTAAAAATGGTTTTAAAAATTATTTTAAATTATGAAAATTAACTTTTGATAAATTGGAATATTTTTCATTAATATTTATAATATTTGGATATTAATGATATTTAATTTATTTAATTAGTGTATTAAATAAATTAGAGAAAATGATTTTAATATTATAAAAATCATTTTAATAACATTAAAGTGTTAGAAAATATTTTGAGTTATAAAATGCAACTTTTAATATTTTTAGGAGAATTTTCATTAATAATTTAATATTAATGATATTAGATTTATTTAATTATTATATTAAATAAATGAATTAAAAATGGTTTTATTGATTTAAAAATCATTTAAAAATGAGAAGAATGATTTAAAAATATTTAACCTATAATTAATGACTTTTAATATTTTTTTGATAAATTCATTACTATTTAAATATTAATGGTGATGGTTTAAAAATGATTTTAATTATTTTAAAATTCATTTAAGTAGAATATTGATGATTTAAAAATATTTTAAGTTATTATTAATAACTTTAATATTTTGATAAGTAAGTTATTAATATTTTAATATTATTAAATATTAATGATGATGGAATTAATGTGTATTTAAATCATTTAAAAATGATTTCAATGTTTGAAAAATTATTATAAATTATAATAATTGTTTAAAAATTTTAGAAGCTTCCGAAAATGTTATAAATGATATTTGACTTATCTAAAATAATATTGAAGCTTTGAGACTGAGTTCAATTGACAATATAAGTGTTAATTGTCGGATAGGGTGACCTAGTACATCGAGATGACACCGAAGTCCAACCAGACCGGACTAGTTAGACTTGATAAGTGTTTATTTAGGTTATAAACACTGATGTGACTATGCAGTAATGTGCCTAGGAGAAATATTGACTGTAATTACAGTGATACATGTTGTGATTTATTGTGACGCCCCCAAAACAGGTATACATCACCCATCTTGGGTCGCCAGATACAAGGTACTGAATACAAATACAACTTAATTATACAACAGTCGTGTAAAATACGACAAAACATAGGCTGTGAGTTTTAATACAAATATTGTCATCTAGACAATATCCACACTCAATGGAGTCCTCATTACATTTATTATTACACTATTTCACAGAATAGTGAGGACTACTAATGCACAATCTAGGATCATCACTCTGTTCCCCGACTAGTCCCAGCTACATTCTCATTTCCTGAAGAGAACTGTGAAAGAAAGGGTGAGCTCAACTAGCCCAGTAAGAAATATTATGACTAAGATAATGCAGAATAAATTATCATTAGCCTTCAACAATGTTAAACTGATAGAATATAATAGACAACAGTTTAACTGTAGCGGAACAAGCAATCATTAGAAGAGTCAAGTAAAGTAATAAAATCTACTATCTTCTATGCTTTAAAAAGTTTTTCATCAACTTTATCACTGAGACTCAACTCATCCCTGCTCCACGGCCAAGGATATTCATGTAATCATCAATGGTCATGACTATACCGAATAATCCCTGGTCATAATCATACCAAGTCCATCTATGCACCAAGTCCATCTATGCACGTAAGGTCATCATGAACTACAAGCCAATGAGGACTACAATGAACTACAAGCCAATGAGGACTTTTACCACTATCATTCATCACATTACGATCATGATTATACCGAATAATCTATGGTCATAATCATATCAAGTCCATCTATACACGTAAGCCAAAGATGACTTTCATCATAATATAAGCATGAGAATGATGACAATGACATAATAATTCAATAAAACAAGTTCAAGAATAAATTTTAAAGATTTATAAATTAATTTATCCAGGAACCAATAACGTCCAAATTATCAACATGATACTGCTTTGTAGAGTAAAATTCAAGAATGCTCAGAAGAATATTTCCATGAAAAGATACTGGATAAGCGCAAATATCAAGGATATTCCACTAATTTCATGGAGTATAGAAGCCAAAACTTTAACCAACTGAGTATAATAGAATATATGAAACTGTAAATGAATTTTCACCCGCCATGCGGTAATCCACGTATACAAATTATTTCCACAATTTAATAAGGAATGAATACGAAGGATCATTCACCATGCATGTAGTAATCCATATAGACAGGTTATTCCAACAGAATAATAAAGAATGGAATAAAAGAAGGATTCACCATACGTGCGATAGACTGCACAGACAGGTTATTCCCAACAAAATAATAAATAATGGAACCAGGTCCGGCGTAAACTGCACAAACAGGATATTCCTGATAGAATAATAATTAATGGAACCAGGTTCGACGTAAACGCACAGACAGGATATTTTGACAGAATAATAAATAATGGAACCAGGTCCGGCGTAAACGCACAGACAGGATATTCCGACAGAATAATAAAGAATGGAATATTAGAAGAATTTCACTATGTATGTGGTACTTCGCATAAATAGGTTATTCCAACAGAATAATAAAGAATGGAATAACAGAAGAATTTCACCAAGTATAGGGTATCCCGCGTATACAGGTTATTCCAACAGAATAATAAAGAATGGAATAACATAAGTTCTCTTCATGAATAAGAAAGAAAGAGTACCCCTTACGAGTACAACAAATAATATCCCCTACCTTAGAAAGAAGAGTACTGGATATAGAAGTAGTGAAGTAGCAGAACACTTTTCTTATTTCTCTCTATAGTTTCTCTCTCTAGAGTTTCAGTGAATTCGTAAGAAATAATGAAGGAATGAGTTTCTATTTATAGGAGAATGGACTGAATAGTAACTAATTCATGAACGTTCCAGATTGATTTACATTTAAACGGACGGTCCATATTGGTTTACTATTAAAACTTAAAGCAACGGTCCATACTGATTTACTATTAAAACTTTAAAACTGCGATCCATATTGATTTACTATTATAACTTTCCACCAGCGGTCCATATTGATTTACTATTATATCTTCAACCAACGGTCTGAAAAATTAGCACATCTCCTCATAGAATATTATTGTACCCAAAATTAATTTGGACCTGAAAAGAAATATATCTTACGGGTGAATAGTACCACATGAATAGTAACTCGTGAATAGTACTCTGACACGAAAAGTGCCCTGAATACCTGATTGAACAATATAACCTCCAGACATCAATTATTACTGAAATAAATATCAATTTCCACTAACACAAATAATTCCAACACAATGGAACTATAAAATACATCTTTAATCAACACGGACTTATTCATCATTAATATTATAATTCACAATATTTAACAACCAGATCGTTCTCAGGAAAAAGAGGGCTTTCCGATAAGGATTTCTCCTTATTGGCGCGCAATTAGGTGACCAAATCTCTCCTTGACAGAACTTCTAGACATTGTAAATATTGCAAATAATAATATGAATAACTTTGTCGTCTCAATTATTGATTTAATAATATATCATATAATGCAGATGATACTGTAACAATAATTGAATCAATAATATGAGAGATATGATGCAGCAATTACTAGTAGCAATAATTGAGTATAACTAGTGACTTCTCACGTAAACATCAATAATCAATATTGTGTGCTACTATGCAACCACGCGTATTACTGTACTTCTACTATCGAGTAGTTCAACAGTTTTAACAGTAACACTTTCGTCGTTATTTTTATAAAAAGATAATTTTGTCATTTTCTAACTACGACAATACTTCCGCTGTAGGGTTCACCAATGATTCTGTCGTCGTACAAATGTTCCCTGTTTAAAACGAATATTCCTCGACCTAATCGAATATTATATAACCACTTGCTTACTTTGCAAAATTTATAAATACTATCCACAATAATAACATTATATCAAATCCACACCATAATATTCACAAAATTATTTCGAGAAAATTAAATATTTATTCATAAAATCTGGGGTCTCACATTTATTGTTCTAATTGTGAGACCTATATTATGATCATAGGTCTTGTGAATGCAGATAAGTATATTGTGTAGCAGTAATCAACGCAGAAGGCAAGTTTCTTAACTCAACCTTTAGTTATATCTGTTTAAATACTTATGGTAGTTAATTATTGTTGATTAGACCACGTCCAAGAATTTATTGTTGATTAGTCGCAGTTAGTGGATATTTATTAATTCAAATTGAATTAGTGATTCTGATAATATACTTGGAGTATAATTGTTGTTGGATACATACATCTATAGAAGCTATTATTAATAGTATAGATAATTCATATCTATTGTTGAATCGTGTTGAGAAATGTCTTAGCTAATTGTTCTGGCTAGATGAACATTTGTTAGAACTTGATAGGTTTTAGAAGAGGAGCGAATAGAATTCAATTATTATTGATAGATCGATGCAAATTTTTTCGGCTAGATCGAAAAAGAAAACTTGATATGTTTGAGAAGAGAAGAGAAGTGATTAGATATTGAAATCATTATATTTCATTGTTAATACAACTTCTGTTTGTAAGACTGAGAAGAATAACCTTTTTATATAAAAAGAAACCTTTTGGTCGTATATTCAGCTATTACGTGCGTTTTGAGTATTATGCATAATATAGGGTACAAGGAGTTGGCCGCTCTAAGTACCTACAGAGGGATATGATTTTATCTTTATGGTTATCTGATACACCTGGGTATATCAAAGTAAATCTTTGATAGTTACTCGAGAATAGAATTTTAAGATCATTTAAGATCATTCAGCATAAACTCTGGATAATATTTCTAAATTTTTATTTGGGTATATCAAAGTAAATCTTTGATAGTTACTCGAGAATAAAATTTTAAGATCATTTAAGATCATTCAGTATAAACTCTAGATAATATTTCTAAATTGTTATTCAATAGAATGTTGTAAAAACTTTGAAAGCATTGTATTCTTTATTTATTGTGTTGCATAGTTTGCGAGAAGATTGGTTAGAGAAGAATAAATTGTTCAGCTATTTCAAAGTTCCCCGAACTTTGGTGTCATTCTATCCAAATAGATAGTCTATTGTTCTGATTCTTATACATTCATTGTATATCTTAGCTTGCGGGGCTAATTTGTTACTCACCCTTGCTAAATAAAACATTTCAGCTAGGGACAAAGTGACTGGAGGTGCTGTGAAGAACAAAGGTAAAGGTGTTATGCTGTAATAGCTATGGATAACATTATTATTATGTTGTATTTGTAAATCCTTTTGTATATCTAAAGGGTATGTTTGTAATATAAATGTTAGATTACCTGAGACGAATGTATTAACTATATCATTTAATGTGGTGTAAATTTCTATTTATAATTAAATGGGTAGTTAGATGTTATTTGTATTATTGATCATGAAGCACCAAACTCGGGAGTCAGGTAACCCGGATTTGGGGGTGTCACAGTTTCTATGCTCAAGAGTTTGGCTTGTCTTTATTCTTTTCCTCTCTTCCTCCTTATTGGTTCAAATACTGTAATCTAAATTCTAATTGGTCGAGGAATATATAATTGGCAGATAAATTATTTAGCCAATTACACTTCTCCAATAATATATATTAATTACACCCCCCCCCAATGCTGATAATTATATCTCATTTATCTACCTCCTATTTATCTACCCATTTAACAAATTTTTATATTACAAATTGGATTTAAATTGGGTTTATTCTAAATTAAATATTTAATTCCCACTTATTATGAACATTTAATTTGGAATATTTAATTCCTTACACCAGGACTTTATCAAAATATTTAGAATTTCATTTAGCCATTTATCAGTTTATTAAATTTAATTCTTTTAATTAGATTAATTATATTCCTAACCCATTAGCGTACTAAAGTTACGCATCAAAATATATATTTGGATAACATAATTACACCAAATAAATTATACCAAAATATTTATTTTACTCGATAAACATTTATAATTCTTATTACAAAAATGTGCTCAGGGTTACAACCTTTAAAGGCTACGTGATCCTCTTTATCTTCTTTGTAGGGGTGTAAATGAATCGAATCTCAGCGAACACCCTAATGCTCATATTCGGCTCGACTCATAAAAATGGAGCTCGAATTTGACTTGGATTCAATAAAGATTTCTAAATTTGTGTCAGATTCGACTATGATCATTATTCGAACCTACTTTATTCGAACCTACTTGGCTCGTAAGTACTCGACTCGTTTACAAAATGAGTTACTCACAAGCCTTCAAATCGAGTTTCAAATATGAACCATTTCACTTAATACTGAACCACTACATACTAAATGATTATTGAACTAATGTTTATATATATAAGTTTTTTACTTTTATTTATCTAAAGAAATTACAAAGAATTTAATACAAATTGACAATCAATTCATTAATTTATTAAGTACAAGCTTACACATTTTAATACTACACTTTATAAATTATAAAGATTAATACAAATATAACATATTTAGTTTGATAGTATGGATCAAACTAGTATTCGAATATGATCCATCGAGCAGGTATCGAGTATGGTTCAAGAAAAAAATGAAATAATTGAACCTTAATCTGAGCGAACACTGATATACTCGAATTCGACTCGTGTATCATTAAACAGAAAATAAGTATGGATCAGATTCGACTCAAATCAATTTTGAATTCGAGCGTTGGATCATATTTTCGAACCGATCTCGAGTCAAGTATCGAGCTACTCGACTCGTCTTACACCCTTACTTCTTTGCTTGAACCATCTTCTGTAACGCCTGAGAAAATCAGATTATTATGTGAATTAAATTTTTATTTGATTAAATGAATTTATGTGTTTATTAAAGTGAGTAAGTTGTTTAAAGGTCGTTCTATGATCTAGAATATGTGAATGTGGTTAGGATCCTGGTTGTGTGTTAGAATTAAATGATTTGAATTTCCAAGATGAAAATAAAAGTTTTCTAAGAAATTTTCGAAAAATCACTATTCATCCCTTTCTGCTCGGGAATTATTTTTGAATTTCTGAGAAATGCATAATGATAGATTTCTGAGACGAGATGGAATATCCAATAATATTTCAGTTATGACAAAAGAAGTTTTCACCTACGGACTTAAAACCCTAAGGGTTAGGAAAAGTGAAATCTAAGGAAAGAAATGATTAAGTGTAATAAGAATTGTTATTATATGTGAAGAATACGAGTATAATACTAGGTATTTTACAAGTATAATACGAAGATAATACAACGTATATTATGAATATCATACAAGGTATATACAAAAAATACGAGAAAATATGGTAAGAATAAGAATACGTCTTAATGGACTTTAGCTATTGGACCTAGACTTTGTCAAGCCCAATTGGACAATGAATGAGGCCCAATGATGAATTATATCAAGGCCCAAGGATAAGTTAAATCAAGCCCAAATTTAGACCCAATATGAATTAATTCTAAGTCCGAACCAAGAACCGAACCTGTAGGTCGAACCAATGAGTCAACGGGTGGGTAAAACCCATAGGGCAACCCATATGGGTCCCCCATAGAGCACATGCCCGACAAAATTGGTGGCCAAGTTGGTTGATGTGACAGCCCCCAAATCCAGGTATCTTCTAACCCGACAGATGGTACTACACGGTGCTATAGTTCACACAATCATTCAATTAAATTCCTCAAAAGAGTGAAAATGTCTTATATATATTCCAAAACAATATTCTCATACCCAAGGTTCTTTATAACCATTACATTTGTTATTGTCATAATATCAAATAATAACAACATTTAACCTATACTATTACAAAGGTAACCTATTGGTTAGCCTTAGTCCTTCCCTTTATCTTTTCTGGATCCTTCTGTTCGTTCGGTCTTAGATGCATTCATATGGTTCAAGAAAGAGTGAGCATAACTAGCTCAGCAAGTATGACAACTTCATTTAAACAACATGCTTGAATCATATAAATCGTATATCTTCAATAACAGAAACAATAGTTATGAAGTACAATTGATAATTCAAAATATCACTTCTCTTTTCTTTAAAACATTTCATAATGAACATCATTTAGTAAAACATCAATTTAGATACAAGACCTTTAGCATTTCATTCTTTCTTTGAAAAGGACAACCCGACACCAAGTCCGTAAGTCCGGTATATCTTATGAGCGCGTCTAGGTGATCAGCCTATAGTACTCTATGTTGTACAACACTACTTTCTTTAAACGTATATACGTTTACGTTTATGGTTTGGCAACCTCACGTGCTTGTCGTTTAAGGACAAAACATTTGTTTATGCATACTCAGTCTTCCTTTGAAAACCATACCAAAATAGCTTGGCAAAAATTTAACAACATTACAGAACTTTGATAGATTATAAGAAATCTATAAAACATATTAAGTCTAGCCGAAGGAATTGGCTTCGACTTCATCATACATCAAGTCATGCTTAAGATACATGAATTACTAAAGTTTGTCTAGAATGAACATAGACAAGGTCAGAATACTTGCCTTTAGCGTCTTTTATCATAAATACAAATTCCCTTTGTGTCTTTAAGGGTTCTACAATACATGATCACATAACATACCACATTAGGTCAGTATATAATCAAGTAAGTCATTACTATATCTTACTCTTCTTCTCAATTTAATCATAATTTAGATTGTTTAACATTTGTTATCATTACGTTTACCGTAATCATTCAGTCAACTTTTAGTTGTAATCCTTACATTTATTATCATTCCTAAGGATGTTACTTCAAGTTAAGTTAAGGTTATAACTTACCTCTAATCAACCCTTACATACATTACACAAATTTCCAATTCTTATTGCCCCTTTTCTACTGTTGGCACTGTGGTGCCAGCTTCCTATATGTCACTCGCGTTACGGCGTGGGTTTATAGTGTCTATGCCTTGAACTTGGCGTTGCGACGCCATGCTCTGTACTAAAGGCCACGCTGCGGTGCCGGTTTCTAGTACGCATGCCTTGGTCTTAGCGCTGCGCGCCAATCCCTTTGTTACGGGTTTTGCTACGGCGCCACTCTTCAGTAACTGATGGTCGAGCCTGGGGCTGTGGCGCCGACTCTGAGACTCAGAAAATTTTTGACAGAAAATTTCTTATGTGAGATTCCCGGGCTCATAACTTCTTCGTTATAAGTCCGAATTGACTCGTTCAAAAGCCATTAGCTTACAAATCACATGCTCTACGATTTCATTAGAAAATATTTCATTTTTGAATCTTTTAACTTAAAATTCACCTATTAGTTCATTATTACAAAAACGTTAAACGTTCGTGAACGTTCAAAGCTCAGTTTCTTCGTTCTAAGTAGGAATTTAGGTCATTTTCGAGTCTATAACTCTAGAATACCAATTGAGACTAATCTCCATTGAAAACCAATGTTTCCGAGTTAAATGCTAACTTTTGACTTTCATTCCAAGAATTTAACGATTTCGACGATTATCGTCTAATCTCGTAAATTTCGCCATAACTTTGTTACTTGAAATTTTTACATCGTTCAAAATGGATTCATTCCATCATTCTAACATCCTAACCAAACATATTTCATCAAATCATTTATTTGACAACTTCTTACAACTTCTTCCTTAGTTCATTACATATAAAAGCATGAATTTCTTGTACATGGCTTATTAAGGTTTAAGTCCATTAATAATCATTCTTATACTCCTTAGCATACATACTCCATCAATCCACACTTCTCTATCAAACTAATATTGAAGGGAGGAAGATCAATAATGGATTAAAGGTTTCTTACCATTGATGATCAACTTGTTTCTTCTTCTTTTCTACTTGGATGAGCAATTCTAGCTCTCACTTTCTCTCTCAATATATGATAAGATGTTGGTGAATTAATGAACAAGGAAAATGAAAATCCAAGCTCTCTATTTATAGGAATTGCTAGATGAGGGCAATTTAGTAACTTAGGCCCTTCCACCTCCTTAATAACCTCCTTACTATTCCTTACTTGGGCATCATAACACATATCCTTTGCTTACTCACCAAGATCAACCATGACTCACCTATAGGGCCCACATGGGTTGCCCCATAGGTTTTCTTACCCGTTGGTTTGATCCATGGATTCGGTTCTTAGTTTGGGCTTTAGATTTAATTACCTTTGGGCCTAACGTTGGGCTTGCACTTCATTTCGTTAGGCCTTAACATAATACCAATTGGGCTTGCAAAGATTTCTACACAAATCCTTCAAATCCAATGAAATAGGATTAATGCGTTTAACAGTAAAATCCTCGTATCCCTTACGTATACTAGTTCATAAATCTTTCGTCATAACTTTCATACATACTCGTATAATACATCGTATCATACTCGTATTCATTTTCCTCGTATAATACTCGTTATTATACGATTATCAATCATTCCAAACTTTACAGTTCCTTAACATTCTCAAATTTAGTACACATGCAAAAAATTGCGTTAGCCATAACTGAAATATTATTACATATTCCATCCTTTATCATTATTCTATCATTGCAGTATTTCTCAGAAATTCAAAAATAATTCCCGAGCAGAAATAAGTGAATAGTGTTTTTTAGAAAATTTCTCGGAAAGTTTTAATTTTTGTCTTAGAAATTCAAACACTTTAATTCCTTTACATAGCCAAAATACTACGACATTCCGATATATTTAGGTTATAAAATGACCTTCATCTTAATTACACATAATAATAACATATAATATAATTTTATTCATTATTTAATTAAATAAAATTATTTTACAATAAATCTGAATTTCTCGATCGTTACAGTTGATAGCTTCCTTTGGAAGCTTTGCCAAATGAGGTGTGAATAGTAAAGAGGTGGCCTCTTTACAATTTTGCCCTCCATTTGTAAATCCTATAAAAGCTAGCTTAAGTGCTTCATTTGTTAGTTTACAAACATTAAACCCTTATATTGAGAGAGAGAGAGAGAGGAGCTATAACAAGGACTCAAAGGAGAAGAAAATCTAACTAGTTCAACAAACTATCAAGAACGCGAAGAGGTATAAACACGTAAACCACACTTTTCATCTATTTCTTTAGAAAATCTGATAGAAAAGTATGAATTGGTGGAGTATGTATTGTTCGGAGTAATAAGAATGGCTATTAGTGAACTTAAAGATTAATAAGCCATGTATACGTGAGAATCATAATCGAATGATTAAGCATTAACGAAGAAAAGCATGTTAAAACTTCCAATTTGTTGTTGATGGACAATTTGAAAACTATCGCGTATAAATTAAATGCAAATTGCTTGGTTTGTTGTAAAAATCTCGAGTAACGAAGTTATGGTAAAATTTACGGGAAAAAACGTTAATCGTTGGAATCATAGTTAACTAAGATTTCTGGAACAATAGTCAAAAGTCGTTGTTTAACTTAGAAATATAGGTTTTGGATGGCGTATCAAAGAATTATGTATTTAAGAGTCGTGGACTCAAGAATGGTCGAATTCGAACTTAAAATGAAGAAATGAACTATAAACTGTTCACGAACATTTAACGAATGCATAATGAAAATTTAAATAGTGAATTTATCGTTAACAGATTCAGAAACTTATTCTATCCAGATGAAATCATAGTACATGAAATATATAAGTTAATGGCATTTGAATGAGCTAATTCCGAGTTATAACGATCGAGTTATGAGCTCGGGAAGGAATCATATTGAAAATTATAAAAAAACATCAAAGGCTTAGAGGAGGCACTGCAGCGCCACCCATGCCTTGTAAAGTCCTGCTACAGCGCCTGCTCGGGGCTCATCCACTGTCAACTTGCGCTGTAGTGCGAGTATTATAACTGAAAGTGGAGCTACAACGCCCTTAAGGAAAAAAAAATTCTGACGCGAGCTTTTGTTAATCCAACTTTTCACGTGGTAATTATGGGGCATATATATACCTAATATACATAAAGAAAGAATTCCTAATCAACATGCATAAGAATGGATTTAGGAATTAAACATTGATTAAAAAGAATTAAACTAAGAATGTAAAATGCGAAAACGTAAACTATGAATCGTATTCGAGTTAACGTGCAGTCATAAGGTTATATAGTACGTTATAGACACGTTTAGTACGAGAATGATAAGAAGTGAAGATAAAACTTATGTAATTCCTATAAGGAATTCGATATTTGTAATCCGGGGGAAATGTGTTTGAACTAGTGAATCAATTAGGGTTACAACTATGGTGGTACTTAAACGATAATTGATGAGTGTTGGTTTATGACATGTAATGTTAATAAGCCATCATGAATGGTAATAAGCAGTAATGAACACTAAATAAGCTTGAGCGAATATTATTAATGAAATAAATTCGATTAAGACATAGAAGAGAAAGAAGTTGGTATAAACAATGTGTTTAGATTGTTTGGTAGATAATTTTAGTGTTCTATGTGAATATATCATGTACATACTATAAAGACCGAGAACGGTTGAACTTAAAAGTAGAAGACACTTGAAGGTAAGTTCTTCTAATACTTGTTTGACCTTCGTGTTAGTCAAGTTTTTATGATTCATGTTATATTGTACATGAGTTATTTACAAAAAAGTTGATGCCATTCTTACTTCGGCTAAACGAATCTTAAAAGTTGATTTATTTATTTACAAGTCATTCAAAGTAGTATTGATAACGCTATCCTATGCCAATTAGTAATTGGTACGAATTCAAAGGTAAGTCTGAGTATGAATAAACAAAGGTATTTTATTTCATTTACTCGACAGTCACATAAGGTTGACAAAACCTAAACTGAAAATATGTTTAAGGGATAAGTGTTGATCAACATAGAGTACCATAGACTGATCACCTAGAAGTGCTCGTAAGTTATATCAGATGTACGGTTTTAGTGCTGGGATATCCTTTTGATGAATGAAAATAGAATGTGAATGTTCATAGTCTTTTGACCTACTCAGAATTCCTAAGTACTGTATGTACTCTGAAATTGTTTTAAGAGAATGAAAAGTGCTATTTCGAATTGTTCATAGTACTTCATAACTATTTGTTCAGTTAGTGAAGATAAATCATATGATTCTTGATGTTGTGGTTACATTATATATTGTTAGACTTGTTAAGCTAGTTATGCTCACTTCTTGCTTAAATTATATGATTGCAGCTAAGAATGAACGGATCGATGGTTCCGATAAAGATAAGGGCAAATCTAAGATGGATAAATAAGTTATCATGTAATAGACTAGTATATATTTGTATGAACTTATACTACGATAATGAAAAATGTAAATGTTACTAAAACCTATGAAGGATTTATTATTATTATTGTAATAAGAATTTAGTATACATATTCATCTTAATGTTGCTTTCATTGGAATAAATGTATAGTTAGTAGTACCATGTAGCACCATATTTGTGGGTTGAAAGTACCCAGATTTGGGGGTGACACATCTTCTACTTCCAACAACAAGACCTGGGGTCCTCGACACTTGTGTCTCGGAGTGAATTTGTCAGTCGCAGCTAAAGCAGAGGCCTTGAGCTCTTTTTTGCATTTCATTATAGGTAAGGTGCTTTATAGCCACAATTGGTTTGACCTTTGTTGGGGAAGTAAGGTCAAAGTTGGCGACGATTAAATTGTAGAGATCTTATGTCTATCCCTTGACGAGATAGTTGATCATCTGGCATTCGTGCCAGGCTTATTGCTTTCGTCAATGACTTAGGTTTGAAAATTTGAATGTCTTTCTCAATCTCCAGTTTGAGACCACCCATATACGTTCCTATTAATGCCTTTGGGGTCCATCCTTGCACCCGGTTCTCGAGCTTTTCAAACTCCTTTTGGTAGTTGCGCAACTGAACCCGCTTGTTTCACCTTTGATAAAGCTTCATCAAAGTCTTCGCACTCCATCAGTCCGAAACGAACCCATAGTTCTTCTAAAATTCTGCCCACTGATATTTCTCGTCATTTTTCTTTGTAGGATCGGCGTAACCACTACCACCTTTTAATTGCTTCCTGTGACACCCCCAAAATAGGTATACATCACCTATTCTGAGTAGTCAAATACATGGTACAGAATACAAATACAACTTAATAGTGAGGACTACTAATGCTATCATCTGGTCCGTCACTCCATTCCCCGACTAGTCCCTGCTACGTTCTCATTTCCTAAAAAGAACAATAAAATTAAAAGGGTGAGCTCAACTAGCCCAGTAGGAAATATTATGACTAAGATAATGCAGAATATATTATCGTTAGCCTTCAACAGTGTTAAATTGATAAAATATGACAACCATCAAGTTTAACTGCAGCGGAACAAGCAATCCATTAAAAGAGTCAAGTAGAGAATAAAATCTACTATCTTTTATAATTTAAAAGGTTTTTTTCATCACTTTTATCGCTGGGACTCAGCTTAATAAATAATCCACATCATCGAATCACCCCTGCACTACGGCCAATGATATTCTCTAGTATCACGACCACAATTATCCATGCACTACGGCCACATCATTTGTAACATTACGGTCATGATTACACCGAATAATCCCTGGTCATAATCATACCAAGTCCATCTATGCACTATAATCCACAGATGACTTTCAACAAAATATAAACATGAGGATGATGAAAATGATATAAGAATTCAATAAAACAAGTTCAAGAATTATTTTATCCAGGAACTAATAATGTCCAAATTGTCAACATTGATACTGCTTTGTAGAGTAAAATTCAAGAATGCTCAGAAGAATATTTCCATGAAAAGATACTGGATGAAGCGCAAATATCAAGGATATTCCACTAATTTCATGGAGTATAGAAGTCAAAACTTTAACCAACTGAGTATAATAAGGAATGGAATAACAAAAGAAATCACCAGGCATGCGATAGACCGCACAGGCAGGTTATTCCAACAGAATAATAAATAACGGAATCAGGTCTGGCGTAAAACGCACAGACAGGATATTCCAACAGAATAATAAAGACGGAATCAGGTCCAGCGTAAAATGTACAGACAGGATATTCCAACAGAATAATAAAGACGGAATCAGGTTCGGCGTAGAACGCACAGACAGGATGTTCCAACAGAATGATAAAGAATGGAACAACAGAAGAATTTCACCAAGTATAGGGTAGCCCGCGTATTCAGGTTATTCCAACAAAATAATAAAGAATGGAATAATAGAAGTTCTCTTCATAGATAAGAAAGAAATAATACTCCCTGCCTTTAGAAAAATTGGATACTGGAATAGTGAGGTAGCAGAATTCTCTTCTTTTTTCTATAATTTCTCTCTATAATGATCGCTCTAAAGCTTTTGTGAATTGGTGAGAAATGAAGGAAGAATGAGCTTCTATTTATAAAAAATAAAGTTTCGATAATTGCACGTTTTGGGGCTCAAAAAATTTCAGTAGAAAAATTATGTGAATCAATAGTTCTAGACATGTGAAAATACGAATTACAGTATAGTATCTCCATCTATACTTCCATTTTTAACTTTGTCATGCAAGTATTATCAATCTTGCACCAACTCCCCTAATAGTAATAAGAATGTGAAACAATAGTATACACATGTGAAAAAATAGTTATAATCATGTGAAATTATAGCAATCAATTGCTCATTTATCCGGTTAAATACCTGATTTGTCAATATAACCTCCAGACATCAATTATTATCGAAGTAATTGTCGATTTTCACTAACACAAATAATTCCAACACAATGAAAACATTTTTATCAAAAATAAAAATTTTGAAAATTTGAAGTTTGACTTTTCCCGAAAAAGTCAACTGTTGACTTTTTGACCAAATAGTGAATTCTAGAAAATTTTGTATTTATAGACTATTTTTTACTAATTTCATCGTTCCGGACTCAAATATCACGTCCGCGTCTCCAAATTTAACTCCGAACACAACTTTAATTTTAATAATATTCATCATTAATATTATAACTCACAATATTTATCAACCAGATCGTTCCCAGGAAAGAGGGGGCTTTCCAATAAGAATTTCTCACTATTGGCGTGCAATTAGGTGACCAAACCTCTCCTTGACAGAACTTCTAGACATTGTAAATATTATAATTTAATAATATGAATAACTTTGTCGTCTCAATTATTGATTTAATAAAATAACATATTGTGCAGATGATACTATGACAATAATCGAATCAATAATATGAGAGATATGATGCAGCAATTACTGTAGCAATAATTGAGTATACCTAAGTGACTTCTCACGTAAACATCAATAATCAATATCGTGTGCTACTATTCAACCACATGTATTACTGTACTTTTACTACCGGGTAGTTCAATAGTTAACGGTAAAACTTCCGCCGTTATTTTCATAAAGTATTTTTGTCGTTTTCTCAATCCGACAATAATTCCATTGTGGGGGGGTCCACCAATGATTGTGTCATTGTACGAATATTCCCCGACCAATCGAATATTATATAACAACTTGCGTACTTTGCAAAATTTATAAATATTACCCACAACTATAACATTATATCAAATCCACACCATAATATTCAAAAATATATTTCGAGAAAATTTAATCTTTATTCAAAAAGTTGGGGTCTTACAACCTCCCCTTCTTATGAAATTTCATCCTCTAAATTAGGATGCTTACCTGGTATGTCAAAGAGGTGAGGATACTTTTATTTCATTTCAGATTCTAACTCCCAGGTCATTTCCTCAACATCGTAATTTCTCCACAAAATTTTGACTTGAGGTATAACCTTGGAGCGCAGAATATGTTCCTTCTAATCCAAGATTTTAACATGTACCTCTTCATATGTTAAATCTTCCTCTATTTCGTCCGGTTCTAACTCAATAATGTGGTTCGGGTCTTTCACATATTTACGTAACATGGATATGTGAAAAATGTTATGAACACGAGACATACTTGGCGGTAACGCAAGTCTATAGGCCACAGTTCCTACTCGATCGAGGATTAAAAATGGGCCTAATGAATCGAGGATTGAGCTTTTCATCTATTTCCAAATCTTGTAACTCCTTTACATGGAGCAACACATAACAACACATGATCTCCAATATCGAATTCTACATCCTTTCGATGAAGATCAACATAACTCTTTTGTCGATCTTGTGAGGTTTTTATACGTTGTCGGATCATTTGAATCTTTTCCGTAGTCATACGTACCAACTCTGGTCCCAACAACGTTGCTTCACCTACCTCATCCCAGCATACTGGAGAACGACACTTTCTTCCATACAATGCCTCGAATGGAGCCATGCCAATACTTGATTGATAACTGTTGTTGTAGGAAAACTCCACCAATGGTAAGAACTTGTCCCAACTTCCCTTGAAGTTAAGGACACAGAGTCTTAATAGATCTTCAAGAGTTTGAATCGTCCTCTCCGACTGCCCATCCGTCTGAGGATGATATGCTGAGCTAAATCGTAAATCCACGCCCATAGCTTTTTTTCAAACTAACCCAAAATCTTGAACTGAATCTTGGGTCTCGATCAGAAACTATGGATATTGGCATACCATGCAATCTTACAACCTCGTTTATGTACATACTAGCAAGACGTTCAAGTGTATAAGTTTCTCATATCGGTAAGAAATGAGCAGACTTGGTCAATCTATCAACAATGACCCAAATCGCATCAATGCCTTGAGAAACTTTGGGAAGACCGGTAACGAAATCCATGGTAATGTGCTCCCACTTCCATTCTGGAATTTCAAGTGGTTGCAATGGACCTTTTGGTACTTGATGCTCCGCTTTAACTCGTTGACAAATTAGACACCTTGAGATAAATAGCACTATCTCTCTCTTCATATTGCTCCACCAAAATGTATGACGAAGATCACGATACATTTTGGTACTCCCATGATAGATTGCAAACGGTGTGTTGTGAGCCTCCATCATGATTTTATACTTTAAATTAGGTCGTTAGGAACACAAAGTCTGGAGTTGACTCGAAGTATTCCTTCTTCATCGATTCTTTCTTCTGGCTTAGCACCTTCTTGCACTTTCTTCCTCATACGCATCAGCTCCGGATCTGTAACTTGAGCAACTTTAACTTTATCAATTAAAGTCGGTTCTACTCGTATATTCGCCATCATCACATGGTTCCCTGGAGTCTTTAACTCTATCTCCATCCTTTTCAAGTCACACAAAGTGGGCTTTTGTGTTGTGAATATTGCACTCGTACCCGCATATGATCTTCTACTTAATGCGTCAGCTACCACGTTCGCTTTTCCAGGATGGTATTGGATGGTATGATCATAATCTTTCAACAGTTCAAGCCAATGTCGTTGTCGTATGTTGAGTTCCTTTTGAGTGAAGAAATATTTAAGGCTTTTATGATTCGTAAAGATCTCCACTTTCTCTACATACAAGTAATGACTCCAAATTTTAAGTACGAAGACAACAGCTGTCAACTCTAGATCATGAGTAGGATAATTCCTCTCATATTCTTTGAGTTGTCTTGAAGCATAGGCTATGACTTTCTCATGTTGCATGAGAACACATCCTAACCCTTTGCCCGGAGCATCACTGTAGATGACAAATCCCTCCAAACCAGATGGTATTGTCAGAACAGGTGCTGAAATGAGTCTCCTTTTGAGTTCTTAAAAACTCTTCTCACATTCCTCGCTCCAACCAAACTTTGTATCTTTTCGAGTCAGCTGAGTTAATGAAGTAGCAATTCGAGAAAATCCTTCCACGAATCTCTGATAATAACTAGCTAAACCGGGAAAGCTACGTACTTCGGTCACTGATTTGGGTTGCTCCCAGCTTTGAATAGCTTCAATCTTTGACAGGTCAACAGATATTCCATGACTTGATACTATGTGCCCAAGGAATGCTACTTCCTCAAGCCAGAACTCGCATTTCTTTAACTTGGCATAAAGCTTATATTCACGAAGCTTTTGGAGTATCAGCCTCAAATGTTGCTCATGATCTTCACGGATTTTGGAATAAATAAGGATGTCATCAATAAAGACGACCACAAAGTGATCCAAATATTGAATACTCTGTTCATCATATCCATGAAGGCAGTAGGAGCATTAGTCAATCCAAAAGACATGACTAAGAATTCATAATGCTCGTACCGAGTTCTGAAGGCAGTCTTTGGAATATCCTCAGTTTTAACCATCAGCTGATGATATCCAGAACGAAGATCGATCTTTGAAAAAAATTGTGCTCCTTGTAACTGATCAAGCAGGTCATCAATATGTGGCAATGGGTACCTATTTTTGATAGTGACATGATTCAACTATCGATAATCAATACAAAGTCGCATACTCCCATCTTTCTTCTTCACGAATAGAACAGGAGCACCCCCAAGGAGACGTACTAGGACGAATGAAACCAATGTCTAACAATTCCTGCAATTGGGTCTTTAACTCCTGAAGTTTAATAGGAGCCATTCGATATGGGACTTTGGAAATGGGTTTTGTACCGGGTTCAAGGTCAATACAAAATTCAACTTCATGCTCTGGGGGTAGGCCAGGAAGTTCTTCAGGGAATACGTCAGGAAATTTATTAACAATAGAAATACCCTTCAAATCTAACGTATTTTTGTTTAAATCCGTGACATGAGCTAAGAAAGCTTGACATCCGTTTTTCAATAAACGAATAGCTTTATGGCTTGAGATGACCGTGATTGATTTTAATGTTTTGGTCACTTGAATTCGCTTAATAGGTTTATTAGGAATATGAAAGCTAACAACCTTACGAAAACAATCAATTTTAGCATGATGAGTAGTTAACCAATCAATCCCTAGAATCACGTCAAATGCAAGTATTTTTAAGGAGATAAGATCGACATGTAACGTGCGGTTACCGATTTGAATCAAACAAGACTTATAAACAGTGGATGTAATGAAGGTTTCTCCTAATGGAGTTTCAACAGATAAGTCAAAGTCTAATTTCTCCGGAGTCAAATTTAAACGTTGAGTGCAAGTAGGAGAAATAAAAGAATGGGTAGAACCGGTATCAAATAAGGTATAGACTTCACTACAGTTTATGATAAGCTTACCCGTGATAACCTCATTCGGGTTCCTTACTTTCTAGGAGGTCACAACAAATGTGACAACCCGAGAATTTGGACAATTTATTAAAATCTTAAATGATTGATTTCAGGTCAAATAATAGATCTAGACAGAAAATGAGTGTATGCGTTTGATGTTATTGGGATGGAATTTTGAGGATTTCAAAATTCTGTGAAGGATTTAGGTGAATTATTCAGGATTAAGGATTTATGTGATTAAGTTCTGTGAATATGGTTATGTATGTGTGCTGAATGTGGTTAAGGGTCAAGGGTTGATCAGATTAATTATATATGTGTCAAACCCTAATTATATATTAAGAAATTTAACGTTCGGTTAGAAAACCCTAGCGATTAATAAGAATTCCAAGAAACTGGTTCTGGAAACCCTAATGTCAGTTTCGGGAATCCGAAACCCTAAATTCATGATATGAATATGGTGATTAAGTTAGAAAATCCTAACGATATATTCAGAAACTCTAATTTCAATATCGAAAATTTAAACCCTAATTTGGGAATCCTAATGCGAAGTATTAAACCCTAAGGGTTAAAAAGTTGTGTAAGGAATATGAACATTATGTGATGGTTTATCTTTGTTTATTATATAAACAAACAAAAGAAACTAGTGTAACCCTAATTATATATTAGGAATGAAGGATTTAATAACTTAAGGGTTATGGAAAAAAAGAATTGTGGTATTTAGAATACTTACTAATTCTAGGAGAATTATTTTATATATCCCAAATGATTAATTTTATAACCTATTTATAGCAAGTCTAATTGGGTTAAGAAAATAAGTGTGCATGAGTAAGGATTTGTGTTATAATTGAGGAAGTAAAAACCCTAATTAGTAGTTTATAAACCCTAATGATCAATTTTGACCATAATTGCTAAATTAGCAATTATAATTAGGAAATACTAATTCTAATTAGCAAGATTTAAGGTATGATTAAGAAATTTTAATATAATTAGAAATTCTAATTATAAGTTAGAAATATTAATTTCTATTTTTTAAAAAAAAACCTAAATTGGAAATTTTAGAAAATAAATTAGCTCAAACCCTAAACCCTAGATTGCTCAAAACCTAAACCCTAAGGGTTTACAACAAATGGAAAATTCTAGAAATAAAAGGAAATGTCATTTATACCATTTTGTCACATTTTCTAATAAGTTGAGTGTAGATCTTGTCATGATCTTAGGTGGGTGAACTAACCCTAGCCCTAACCTAGCCCTAGCATGTGACTATATACAATTACCAAACAATTAAAACCTATTTTCATTTCTCTTTCATCTATCTCTTCCAAAAAGCTTATCAAAACAAAAACCAAAAAGGGAGAAAGAAGAGGAGAGTTCGGCAGCCACAAGAGGTAGAGATGGGGAGATTTTGATCTTCCATGCCATCTAAAATCTATCTCATACTTTAGATGGAGAAGGAGGAAAAGCTAAGGTATAGCAAAATTTCCACTTATGTAGTCTAATTTTGTTTTTGATTTGATTTGATTTTTGACAATATGAAGTTATGATCTTGAGGTTTAAAACCTTAGATATACATGTTAATGAGTGTTTCATGTTTAGAATTAACTATATTGGGTGTTAATTTGGTTGGGACCAAAGGAATAGAAAAATGAAATTTTTCCGGAAAAGTTTAAACTTTTAAAAGTGTGATCAATCTTTTGATTTTTGAAATCTATGAAGGATATTTGTGATTTATGTTTTGTTATGGTTGACCAAGTGTTGAACTTATGATTTTGAGTCATATGAGGGTAGCTCTACATAATATATGATATTTTATGGTTAGATCTTTCCATTTTTAAGGTTGATGAGCTTGAACGAAGAAGAAGAACCAAAACAGTTTTTCAAAGAATAATCTAGTGGACTGCTGCCCTAAACAGAAAATTCCGGATTTGTTAGGGTACTCTAAAAATTTTGGACTTGTGATATGTTGTAGTACACTGTATAATCTTTCCATAGACTCCGGAACGGACTAATTTCGACTCCGGATGAAGTAGTTATGACGTTCGGAAGAAGCATAATCAAAACTGCGAAAACAAAATTTTTGGAAAAACCAAGCATGATATGGAAATGACCTTATCTCTCATTCTACTTTGAATCTTTGAGTGTGGTCAATTTGTGGAGCTAAATATATGTGTTAAGGATAAAACCCCTTTGGAATTACTCAATTAGGTTGAATATTGAACAAGTTATGGGATTTCTCCCAAACTACACAAAGGTAATAAAAACTGTTAGAATGACAGTTTGTAACAGCCACTTCCGGGATAATTTCAGGGAGCTTAACATGTCCAAATATGGATTGTAATAGATGAAAATTGAAGATCGGAAAGATACGAATCCAAAAAAATTGACGGATCGTTAATCGGAATTACAGATCTCATTATATTTAAGATTTAGTAAAGGACTCCAAAACTGTAACATGTCAAAAAGTTTCTGTCCAGATCTGTCCAGGGGCTGTTTTGGCAACTTAAAGTGTGAAATAAATTCCTGCCTTTTTGAAAATGTAAATATATGGTATTATATAGCTCGTGTCCAAAAATGAGCTAATTCCGAGTTAAAACGACCAAGTTATGACCATTACATTTTTTGTGATTTTCCGACGGAAATCAGCTATAAACGGAGTTCTACAACTCCGATTGCCATAAAATTTAAAATGGAGCATCACGTTAACATATATAAGATTATCCCAAGAGATGGGAATGTTTGAAGTTAAGCACGAGGTAGCTAATTTCTTAAGCTACGCACTAGAATTAATTTTTGAAAAATATCAAAGGAAGTTGGAAAATTATGGAAAAATAATTTTTTGTGGATGAAATATGTGTATATATGTTTGGACTAAGGATAGAAAAATAATAAACTGATTTGGTATTTTCGTGATACGAATTTAGAATACAGCTTGCTGGATTATATAATTTGTGATTCTAGTTTGCTAGATTGAGAAATAGTTTACTGAAATTGAAAATATGTTAAATCTAGTTTGCTGGATTGCAGTTTAGATTGCTGGATTTGGAATTCAGGTTGCTGGATTTGGAATCCATGTTGCTGAATTGGTAATTTAGTTGCTAGATTTAGAATCCAGGTTGCTGGATTAGTATTTGACTTATTAGATGTTAATGAATACTTATGAAATGAAAAAGCGAGTGTTAAATCATATAAATGTGACTCTATGGCATGATTAAGCGCTTAGGAAGAGTTTAATTGAACTTAAACTCGATATTTGTCCGACTAGACCGTCGGGATGATAAAATTATGTCGATATGAACTCAAACTTAATAGTCTAATTTGATGCTAAGTCTTATGTGTATTATAGACAGATAGGATTATTTGTTTAGGTTATTCTGTGGATATAAATATAACAGTATTATACTGTGATGATATTATTCTAATATTGGAGATCTATATTACTAATATTAGGTCTTCGGGTAAAGCGTTATAAATTGCGTTGCGGTAATCAGCGGTTCAGGCAAGTTTCTTTTTACTTAACTCTACTAAGAGTGTTTTATTCAAGCTTATGGTTAATCATTGCTGATTGCCTTGAAAAATTGTACTCTGTACATTTTGCATGTATAAGTCAGGTATGAAAGGCTGATCACCTTCATTACCAGTTGGTTCAGAAATGTTTGTTCATGTTTAAAACTTGTTCAGTCAAAAGTTTGTTCGTGATAATTCTCAACTATATTGATGAATTATAGCCAGCTTATTATTCATACTCTTCAATCATGATATATCGTTATATTGTTGAACTTAAACTTGCTGAGAAACTTTCATGCTCGCCCTTGCTAAATCATGATAAAACATTGCAGGTAATGTGAATGCGTTCGGATACAGGAAAAGGTTAATGGCCAAGTTCAGCTTGGGATAAAACGTGCAGCTATTTTGTAATAGTATAGTTTGATAAAGATGGTATGTGTTAGAAAAGTTATGAAATGTGTATTTAGTTAAGGTTACTCGACCTTGGGGATTATGAGTAAGTTTAATGTATAAACAATTTATGTTTATATCTTCCGCAAAGAGTTATAGAAATAGTATACCGGATCCGCGGCGATTTGGGGCCAGGATTCGTGGCTATCACAGTTGGTATCAGAGCTGTTGGTTATGAAGCTTAGGTAGGAATACCTGAGACCAATAACCGCAGTGATTAGGATAAGTGCTAACTCAAATAGAGTTAGTTGGTCGGTAAGATTCAAAGACGAATCTCGGTAAGTTGTTAAGATACAGAGTTCCCTAACTCTGATAATAAAGTTGAACAGTAATGGTGAATAGATCGAGTCTAAAAGACTGAAAGTGCAGGAATAGGAGATCGTAAAACAAAACGATCAAGTCATAGAATTGAATCGTAATATATACGATGAGATCACCCCGTAATCTGTTAAGGTTATGACAACAGGAAAGAATCAACCTGATGATTGAAAAGTTTACAGCAAGATGCTGTGTATCAGTTGTACTATGAAATGGTGCTATGAAAACTCATAAAAGAGTTATGGATTATGAATACGGATTAAATGAAATTCGTGTTGAAAAAGGGGGTTAAGATTAGGTGGGGATTTCAATGAGGACTCGTGTTAGCAACTGAGTTGTATGATTTCTTGTATGGGCGGGGAATTGTACTTGGTGTAAAAACTACTTAGTTTGTGGCATGGGTAATCATTGAAATGTTGTGTCACGCTAGTTATTATATACAGATAAATAGGTCATAGGTAGAGAATATAGGATTAAGTACGAATTCTTAGAACTCATACTTATGTGACATTCTTGACTCATAGTTATATGAAATGTTTATGAGCCCCTCATCGAACGGACGCCAAAGGTCAGACTAGGGTAAGTTCTTAAACTCATATAATTGTGGCCAGGCTATGAACTCATAAGTGTGGTTTTATGAACTGGGTATAGTTGTGTGTAAAGGGAGTGTTAAGAATTATAAGAACAGATAGATTGTTAAGCAAATGATCATTAGTGGAGACTTAGGTTTTCCTAAACTCCTAGCTATGCTAAACTTCAAATTTTTGACATCAAGCTAAATACGCACTATGTGCCTTTTAAAAAAAATATGTAGATTCGTAACCATTTTTGAAACGGTTTAAAGTATAGTCTATGCTACTTATTTCGGCTAGACGCAAATGATTTGAAATATCAAAAATTGTTTTTATTTATCACTCATGTACCATGTAACCTGGTGCAGAGATGATAAAAATGTGATGGAGTTGTAAATACAGGAATACGTAGTGTGAATTTGACCCGAAGTCGCTGTTCCACTATTGTATGATGTGTTATGACAAAGTCATACAATGACGGCATCCTCAAACGGACTATTAATACAGTACGGCATCATGACGTCATTCTCGAAAAATGTTTTCAAAAAAAATTTAATTTGCCAACGGGGTTTGGCTACACCTAAATAATTCGATTGAATTGAATTATTGATATGAGTCTATGCTATTTGATTCAGCTAGACTAATGTTATAAAAACTCCAAGTGTTTGTTGAAAGAATTTCCCGAACCAAATTGCTTTGGTACGGAATCCTATGATATGACTGAGGTGAACGATAATGTTTGGATAAATAATCCAATCTAGTAGCGTAAATATTCGCTAAAAATGATTAATACGTTATGCATGACGTAAGAGTACGATGGGCTGATCACCTAAAGTACTAGCAACGGTAGTTTACCTTCTTTGTGATTGTAAACATACCAAGTAATGTATTGTTTTGCGGTATGATCACTACCGTTAAAACTAAATGTGTTCATGGTCTATATGACCCCTCAGCACAATTTGAACCCTTTTACTCTTGTGAGTGGTGTATTGGGCAGCATGTGATATGTGTGAATGGTGTAAAGTGCACAGTGTAAGGTGAATTTCGGGGACGAAATTCTTATAAGGAGGGGTGAATGTGACAACCTAAGAATTTGGACAATTTATTAAAATCTTAAATGATTGATTTAAGGTCAAATAATAGATCTAGACAGAAAATGAGTGTATGCGTTTGATGTTATTGGGATGGAATTTTGAGGATTTCAAAATTCTGTGAAGGATTTAGGTGAATTATTCAGGATTAAGGATTTACGTGATTAAGTTCTGTGAATATGGTTATGTATGTGTGCTGAATGTGGTTAAGGGTCAAGGGTTGACCAGATTAATTATATATGTGTCAAACCCTAATTATATATTAAGAATTTTAACGTTCGGTTAGAAAACCCTAGCAATTAATAAGAAATCCAAGAAACTGGTTCTGGAAACCTTAATGTCAGCTCCGGAAATCCGAAACCCTAAATTCATGATATGAATATGGTGATTAAGTTAGAAAACCCTAACGATATATTCAGAAACTCTAATTTCAGTATCGAGAATTTAAACCCTAATTTGGGAATCCTAATGCGAAGTATTAAACCCTAAGGGTTAAAAAGTTGTGTAAGGAATATGAACATTATGTGATGGTTTATCTTTGTTTATTATATAAACAAACAAAAGAAACTAGTGTAACCCTAATTATATATTAGGAATGAAGGATTTAATAACTTAAGGGTTATGGAAAAAAAGAATTGTGGTATTTAGAATACTTACTAATTCTAGGAGAATTATTATATATATCCCAAATGATTAATTTTATAACCTAATTATAGCAAGTCTAATTGGGTTAAGGAAATAAGTGTGCATGAGTAAGGATTTGTGTTATAATTGAGGAAGTAAAAACCCTAATTAGTAGTTTATAAACCCTAATGATCAATTTTGACCATAATTGCTAAATTAGCAATTATAATTAGGAAATACTAATCCTAATTAGCAAGATTTAAGGTATGATTAAGAAATTTTAATATAATTAGAAATTCCAATTATAAGTTAGAAATATTAATTTATATTTTTTAAAAAAAAACCTAAATTGGAAATTTTAGAAAATAAATTGGCTCAAACCCTAAACCCTAGATTACTCAAAACCTAAACCCTAAGGGTTTGCAACAAATAGAAAATTCTAGAAATAAAAAGAAATGTCATTTATACCATTTTGTCACATTTTCTAATAAGTTGAGTGTAGATCTTGTCATGATCTTAGGTGGGTGAACTAACCCTAGCCCTAACCTAGCCCTAGCATGTGACTATATACAATTACCAAACAATTAAAACCTATTTTCATTTCTCTTTCATCTATCTCTTCCAAAAAGCTTATCAAAACAAAAACCAAAAAGGGAGAAAGAAGAGGAGAGTTCGGCAGCCACAAGAGGTAGAGATGGGAAGATTTTGATCTTTCATGCCATCTAAAATCTATCTCATACTTTAGATGGAGAATGAAGAAAAACTAAGGTATAGCAAAATTTCCACTTATGTAGTCTAATTTTGTTTTTGATTTGATTTGATTTTTGACAATATGAAGTTATGATTGATTTATTAAAATCTTAAATGATTGATTTAAGGTCAAATAATAGACCTAAATAGAAAATAAGTGTATGCGTTTGATATTATTAGGGTGAAATTTTGATGATTTCAAAATTCTATGAAGGATATAGGTTAATTATTCAGGATTAAGGATTTATGTGATTAAGTTCTGTGAATATGGTTATGTATGTGTGATGAATGTGGTTAAGGGTCAAAGGTTGACCAGATTAATTATATATGTGTCAAACCCTAATTATATATTAAGAACTTTAACGTTCGGTTAGAAAACCCTAGCGATTAATAAGAAATCCAAGAAACTGGTTCTGGAAATCCTAGTTTCAGTTCCGGGAGTCCGAAACCCTAAATCGGATATTGAAAACCCTAGATCGGGAATGCACATGCTATATATAAGGTTAGACGTTATTAATTATACTTAATTAAGGAAAACCCTAATGAACCATTTGAAATCCTAATAGATTATTAAGAAAACCCTAATACCAGATCTGGAAACCCTAATTTCAGATTTCGGTAATTTGAAACCCTAATCTGGGAAATTAATGGAGAATTATAATGCTTTAGTGTAAGTAATAATAATATTAATTAGGGTAACGCTTAATTAATTAGCAAACCCTAATTTCAAATTTAGAAAACCCTAATTTCGAGATTTGAAACCCTAATTTTATAATTAGGGGAAAAGAAAGTGTTAATTAAATACTTTTAATGTTAATTAGGATATATTAATTCTAATTTTCAAGATTGAGTAATTAGAAAACTCTAATCTAATTACTAATATTTAATTTCTATTTTAGAAGATTATTTTCTATGAGAAACCCTAATTTGTGGGATTGAAAACCCTAATTTCCAATTTTTGAACCCTAATTGTACAGTGGTGGATTTAATTGTTACATTAGCAATATTAATTAGGAATTCTAAATCCTAATTTTCAAGTTATTAGATACCCTAATCTAATTAGGAAATCTAATTTCTAAAATTAAAATATTATTTTTTAAAAACCCTAAAATGTGGTTTTGAAACCTAATGTATAATTGTGGCCCTAAGTGTTAAATTAGCAATTTTAATTAGGATAAATTAGTCCTAATTGGCAAAGATTGTTGTGTAATTAGGAAATTATAATATAATTAGGAAGCCCTAATTATAATTTAAAAATCAAGATTTTCTATTTTAATAGTTAACTAGAAAATCTTAGAAATCCAAGTTGCTTAATTTTTAAGGACCAAAACCCAAACCCTAAGGGTTTGCAACAAGTGGAAATTCTATAAATTAAAGGAAAGGTCAAAAATACCCTTTGTGTTTTTTTTATGAGGAAGCTTGCAAATCTTGTAATATCTATGGTTGTTCACCAACCCTAGTCTAAACCTAGCATAGCATGTGACTAAAAGCCATACAAATCAGCCACCTAGCAACATGGGATGCAATGAACCAAAGCTTTATAATATATAAGTTAAGTAAAATAGCTTCTTTTACTTTCAAAACCGACTAAGTCCCTTCTCTCTCCTCATTTTCGAAATTTAGAGTGAGAAAGAGTGAGAACTAAAGTTTATATCAAAACTCTGCAAGCCAAGATCAAATCAGTAGGATCAGAAATCAAGATCAAAGCTTGAAAGGTATAAAATCCCAAAACCTAGAAATCCTATGATTCTATGTTATTTGTTGCAATTGATTGTTTAAAGTTGTGTAATAGGGTGTTAATAAGTGATCTGGGTTGATAGATCATGGATCTATAACACTTAGATGCACGAATCAAACATTTTTAGGAATCTGGAAAATTTTTGAAACATGGTCTGACAAGTAATGTCGGAGGCCGTAGATCTTATTATGTTCATGATTTATAATGTTTTATGTGTTAGATCTGTAGTTGGATATGTGGTCTTTAATCTGGAAGTGGATTTATAGTTGTTTGTAGTTTAGATTGCAAGTTATGATCGGTCAAAGTCCGTTGACCAAGGTTGACCGGTCGAAAATCTGGGTAACCCAGAAATTAAAAATATCCGTCTGACAAGAAGTTTAACCTTCTTGATTTGTTACGCTTTTAATGTTATGAGGTTTTTGTTGTATCATACTTGTAGCATGTAATAAGGACTCTAGATCCCTGGCATTGTACCCTTTAAATAACAAACAGAACGGATGTAAAAGATGGTCAAAGTAGACCATCCGGTAATTTTACATGTTTTCTGGAAATTCCAAAAAAGTAAGAACGAGTTTTCTGACAACATTTGACCAAGATTAATCTGGAGATTGTGATGTTCGTGGACTGAAATAATGTTAGATATTTGTTCATGGACATGATGACTACATGTTAGGACCATAAACCCAACCATTGTATGACCAGAACGTAAAGTAAATCAAGCTAGAAAATTGGTACTCGAACTGCCTGGGTTTCTGAAAAACCCAGGTATGGTCTGACAGTTAGTTTGGGAGATCTGATCTCTTTGTGTGTTGATTGTTAGTCCACGATGATGGTTATTTGTGGTGGTGTTACATAAATACTACACGATCAAAGTTAGATCGAGCCCAGAACTCAATTACACTGAGCATTAAAGCCGGTCAAACCATGACCCTTAAATTCGGGTCTGACAATGTTCTTGAGCTCAAGAACACCTATAGCGACAGAAAGTGTCGCTATAGCCCTTTAGCGACAGTTTATTATTATTATTTTCTAGAAATTAATTAAAAATAGAAAAAAATGATTTTTAATTATTAAAAATACTAAATAAATTCTAAAAAATTATAATAAATTCTAAAAAATAGTTTTTAATTATTTTGGGTATATTTCAAAAATATTTAATATTTTTGGAATATAAAAAGTATTTATTTATTTAATTATAATATTAAATAAATGATTTGAAAATGATTTTAATTCATGAAAAATCATGAAAAATTATATTATGGTGTAAGAAAATATTGGAAGTCATTTTTGATGACTTTTGATATTTTGTGATGAAATTCATTAATTAATCAATATTAATGATAATTAGTTTATTTAATAGATATATTAAATAAAATATGGAAAAATAGAATTAATATTTTAAAAATCATATAAAATGATTTAAGTGTTATAAAAATATTTTAAGTTATAAAATATAACTTTTGATATTTTGGCATGAAAATATTAATATTTTAATATTAATATTAATTATCGGATAATGGAATTAATGGTTAAAAAATCATATAATTATGATTTTAAGGTATTAAAAATACTTTGATATATTATAATTATATTATAATATTATGTTATGATTTTTATTAATATTTTATATTAAATGAATATTAATGATTAAGGAATAATGTGGTATTTAATTCATTTAAATACGTTATTAATGATTAAAAATACACGATAAATGATATTAATTATCTAAAAATGGTTATAAGTCAATGAAAATTATTTTGACTACTTATAAAATTATCTGAGTTAATTGTTAACTGTTAAGTCAGAGTTTAATTGAACTTAAACTCAATAAAAGTCCGACTAGACCTTCGGGATGTTAAAATTGTGTCGGTTTCAACTCAGACTTAAATAGTTTGACTTGATACCTAGTCTTATGTGTGTTATAGACTGATAGGCTTATGTGTTATGTGTTTAGGTTATTCTGTGTGTATAAATATAACAGTATTATACTGTGATGATATTATTCTAATATTGGAGATCTATATTACTAATATTAGGTCTTCGGATAAAGCGTTATAAATTGTGTTGCGGTAATCAACGGTTCAGGCAAGTTTCTTTGTACTTAACTCTAATAAAAGTGTTTTATTCAAGCTTATGGTTAATCATTGCTGATTGCCATGAAAATTGTACCCTGTACATCTTGCATGTATAAGTCAGGTATGAAAGGCTGATCACCTTCATTACCAGTTGGTTCAGAAATGTTTGTTCATGTTTAAAACTTGTTCAGTCAAAAGTTTGTTCGTGCTAGTTCTCAATTATATTGATGAATTATAGCCATCTTATTATTTATACTCTTCAATCATGATATATCGTTATATTATTGTATTTAAACTTGTTGGGAAACTTTCATGCTCACCCTTGCTATATCATGATAAAACATTGCAGATAAGGCGAATGCGTTCGGATACAGGAAAAGGTTAAGGCCAAGTTCAGTTTGTGATAAAATATGCGGCTATATTGTAATAGTATAGTTTGATAAATGTGTTATATGTTAGAAAGTTTATGAATTGTGTATAAGTTAAGGTTACTCGACCTTGGAGAATAGTGTGTAATGTATTGTATAAACAATTTATGTTTATATCTTCCGCAATTAGTGAAAGAATTAGTGTACCGAATCCGCAGTGATTTGGGGCCCGGATTCGGGGCTATTACAGTTATGGTTGACCAAGTGTTGAAATTATGATTTTGAGTCATATAAGGGTAGGTCTACATAATATATGATATTTTATGGTTAGATCTTTCCATTTTTAAGGTTGATGAGCTTGAACGAAGAAGAAGAACCAAAACAATTTTTCAAAGAATAATCTAGTGGACTGCTGCCCTAAACAGAAAATTCCGGATTTGTTAGGGTGCTCTAAAAATTTTGGACTTGTGATATGTTGTAGTACACTGTATAATCTTTCTATAGACTTCGGAACGGACTAATTTCGGCTCCGGATGAAATAGTTATGACGTTCGGAAGAAGCATAATCAAAACTGCGAAAACAAATTTTTTGGAAAAACCAAACATGATATGGAAATGACCTTATCTCTCATTCTACTTTGAATCTTTGAGTGTGGTCAATTTGTGGAGCTAAATATATGTGTTTAGGATAAAACCCCTTTGGAATTACTCAATTAGGTTGAATATTGAACAAGTTATGGGATTTCTCCCAAACTACACAAAGGTAATAAAAACTGTTAGAATGACAGTTTGTAACAGCCACTTCCGAGCTAATTCCCGGGAGCTTAACATGTCCAAATATAGATTTTGATAGATGAAAATTGAAGATCGGAAAGATACGAATCCAACAAAATTGACGGATTGTTAATCAGAATTACAGATCTCATTATATTTAAGATTTAGTAAAGGACTCCAAAACTGTAACATGGCAAAAAGTTTCTATCCAGATCTGTCCAGGGGCTGTTTTGGCAACTTAAATTGTGAAATAAATTCCTGCCTTTTTGAAAATGAAAATATATGGTATTATATAGCTCGTGTCCAAAAATGAGCTAATTCCGAGTTAAAACGACCAAGTTATGACCATTACATTTTTTGTGATTTTCCGACGGAAATTGCTATAAACGAAGTTCTACAACTCCGATTGCCACAAAATTTAAAATGGAGCATCACGTTAACATATATAAGGTTGCTGGATTAGTTTTTGACTTATTAGATGTTAATGAATACTTATGAAATGAAAAAGCGAGTGTTAAATCATATAAATGTGACTCTATGACATGATTAAGCGCTTAGGAAGAGTTTAATTGAACTTAAACTCGATATTTGTCCGACTAGACCGTCGGGATGATAAAATTATGTCGGTATGAACTCAAACTTAATAGTCTAATTTGATGCTAAGTCTTATGTGTATTATAGACAGATAGGATTATTTGTTTAGGTTATTCTGTGGATATAAATATAACAGTATTATACTGTGATGATATTATTCTAATATTGGAGATCTATATTACTAATATTAGGTCTTCGGGTAAAGCGTTATAAATTGCGTTGCGGTAATCAGCGGTTCAGGCAAGTTTCTTTTTACTTAACTCTACTAAGAGTGTTTTATTCAAGCTTATGGTTAATCATTGCTGATTGCCTTGAAAAATTGTACTCTGTACATTTTGCATGTATAAGTCAGGTATGAAAGGCTGATCACCTTCATTACCAGTTGGTTCAGAAATGTTTGTTCATGTTTAAAACTTGTTCAGTCAAAAGTTTGTTCGTGATAATTCTCAACTATATTGATGAATTATAGCCAGCTTATTATTCATACTCTTCAATCATGATATATCGTTATATTGTTGAACTTAAACTTGCTGAGCAACTTTCATGCTCGCCCTTGCTAAATCATGATAAAACATTGCAGGTAATTTGAATGCGTTCGGATACAGGAAAAGGTTAAGGCCAAGTTCAGCTTGGGATAAAACGTGCAGCTATTTTGTAATAGTATAGTTTGATAAAGATGGTATGTGTTAGAAAAGTTATGAAATGTGTATTAAGTTAAGGTTACTCGACCTTGGGGATTATGTGTAAGTTTAATGTATAAACAATTTATGTTTTTATCTTCCGCAAATAGTTATAGAAATAGTATACCGGATCCGCAGCGATTTGGGGCCTGGATTCGGGGCTATCACAACAAACGCTCTACCTTGCACTACCAGTTTTAACTTTTCTGGGACGGCCTTTGGTGTCTCCATCCTAGCTGAATTTGTCTTCGGTGAATGACAAAATTGAGCTAAGTGACCTTCTCTTCCACAATTATAACATGTTTTGGACGACATCGCACAGTTTGGACTGATGTGTCCCTCCCCTCCGCATTTGAAGCATATGATAGGTGGTCGTTCTCCTTCCTTAACAACGGGTTCTGGTGCTGACGTCTTTCCATCATTATTGAATCTCCTTTTCTTGAAATGTCCATTTTTATTATCTTGGCTATGATTACCACCGAAGTGGTTACCATTTCAGGCATGTTGATTCCCTCCACATTTGTTGTCACCACTTCGATGACTGTTACCACTGGTATTTTCATTCTCCCAGCTGCTTTCTCTTGGTTGCGTTGACTCGTTATCGCGCTCCAACAACTAAGCCCTATTTACAACATCTGAATACAAACACGGTTTATGAGAAATAAGATATTGTAGTATCTCCGGTTTCAAACCTCTTAAAAACATTCGGGTTATTCGCTCCTCATTATCAACCAAATGGGATGCAAACCGGGATAACTCCGCAAATTTAGCCTCGTATTGCGACATGGTCATATTGTTTTGTTCCAACTTGATAAACTCCACCTCCTTCATGTGACGAATACTTTCGGGAAAGTACTTTTCGTTGAACATCTCTTGGAACTTCTCCCAATACATCTTAAGTGCGTCAAGCTGGGTACGTTTTACAGATTCCCACCAGTAATCTGCCTCTTCACACAACATAAAGGTGGCGAAGGGAACATTTTGTTCCTCGGAGCATCCCAAGACATCAAATATCTTGGTTATTTGCTTTATCCATGCTTCCGCCTTAAGTGGTTTTGGCTCTCCAATAAACTCCGGTGGTCCCAGCTCCTTAAACTGTTTGGCGGTGACCGTCCGAGAGTTGCTAGTGTTTCCACCTGCATTAGGAGCCGCTCTCACCTGATGTTGCATGAATTGCATGAAGCCTCGGAACATTCCATCGTTCATCATTTGGTCAGTGTTGTTGTTTGCAAGAGGATTGTCGCCTTCCTGATGCATATTGTCCTAGTTATTGATCTGTGGAGACTCAACGGTCTCTTGTGCTCCATTGATGTTCTCAACATTCTCGGATGCCATTTTCAAATACTGCCACAAAACAAGGGTTAATTGACATGAAACATATTATCCCTACACTCTGACTGACCCATTAAATACCAAATAAACTTAGGTAGGTCATAGTAGCGAAGGAATTCCCCGTCTCTCCGCTCCTAGTTCTAGTCTCACATCTTAGCCAGGGATCATATCCCTAAGCTTTGATACCAACTGTGACACCCCCAAAATAGGTATACATCACCTATTCTGAGTCGTCAAATACATGGTACAGAATACAAATACAACTTAATTATACAACTGTCGTGTAAAGTACGACAAAACATAAGCTATGAGTTTTAATACAAATATTGTCGTCTAAACAATATTCAAACTCAAATTCAATATTATTACATTTGTTTTCCACTATTTCACTGAATAGTGAGGACTACTAATGCTATCATCTGGTCCGTCACTCCGTTCCCCGACTAGTCCCTGCTACGTTCTCATTTCCTGAAGAGAACAATACAGGTAAAAGGGTGAGCTCAACTAGCCCAGTAGGAAATATTATGACTAAGATAATGCAGATTATATTATCGTTAGCCTTCAATAGTGTTAAACAGATACAATATAACAACCATCAAGTTTAACTGCAGCGGAACAATCAATCCATTTAAAGAGTCAAGTAGAGAATAAAATCTACTATCTTTTATGATTTAAAAGGTTTTTTCATCACTTTTATCGCTGGGACTCAGCTTAATAAATAATCCACATCATCGAATCACCCCTGCACTACGGCCAAGGATATTCTTTAGTATCACAACCACAATTATCCATGCTCTACAGGCCAAGAATATTTGTGTATTCATTAATGGTCATGATCATGCCAACAACTGTCCATCAATGCACTACGGGCCAATGAGGACTTTTACCACATCATATGTAACATTACGGTCATGATTACACCGAATAATCCCGGGTCATAATCATACCAAGTCCATCTATGCACTATAGGCCACAGATGACTTTCAACAAAATATAAACATGAGGATGATGACAATGATATAAGAATTCAATAAAACAAGTTCAAGAATTATTTTATCCAGAAACTAATAACGTCCAAATTGTCAACATGATACTGCTTTGTAGAGTAAAATTCAAGAATGCTCAGAAGAATATTTTCATGAAAAGATATTGGATGAAGCGCAAATATCAAGGATATTCCACTAATTTCATGGAGTATAGAAGTCAAAACTTTAACCAATTGAGTATAATAAGGAATGGAATAACAAAGAAAATCACCAGGCATGCGATAGACCGCACAGGCAGGTTATTCCAACCGAATAATAAATAACGGAATCAGGTCCGGCGTAAAACGCACAGACAGGATATTCGAATAGAATAATAAAAACGGAATCAGGTTCCAACAGAATGATAAAGAATCGAACAACAGAAGAATTTCACCAAGTATAGGGTAGCCCGCGTATACAGGTTATTCCAACAGAATAATAAAGAATGGAATAACAGAAGTTTTCTTCATAGATAAGAAAGAAATAATACTCCCTACCTTTAGAAAAACTAGATACTGGAATAGTGAGGTAGCAGACTTCTCTTCTTCTTTCTATAATTTCTCTCTATAATGATCGCTCTAAAGCTATTGTGAATTAGTGAGAAATGAAGGAAGAATGAGCTTCTATTTATAGAAAAAATATAGTTTCAATAATTGCACGTTTTTGGGCTCAAAAAATTTCAGTACAATACCTCCAACTTTTCCTTTATTTTTAATTTAGTCATGGAAGTATTATCAAACTTGCACCACCTCCCCTAATAGTAAATAATGTGATTCAATAGTAAATTATGTGAATAAATAGTTCTAGACATATGAAAATACGAATTACAGTATAGTACATCCATCTATACCTCTATTTTTAACTTAGTCATGCAAGTATTATCAATCTTGCACCAACTCCCCTAATAGTAACAAGAATGTGAAACAATAGTATACACATGTGAACAAATAGTTATAATCATGTAAAATAATAGCAATCAATTGCTCATTTATTCGATTAAATACCCGATTGGTCAATACACCCTTCAGACATCAATTATTATCGAAATAATTATCAATTTTCACTAACACAAATAATTCCAACACAATGAAACTATTTTTATCAAAAATTTAAATTTTGAAATTTTGAAGTTTGACTTTTTCCGAAAATGTCAACTGTTGACTTTTTGACCAAATAGTGAATTCCAAAAATTTTTGTTTTTATAGACTATTTTTACTAATTTCATCATTCAGGACTCAAATATCACGTCCGCGTCTCCAAATTCAACTCCGAACACAACTTCAATTTTAATAACATTCATCATTAATATTATAACTCACGATATTTATCAACCAGGTCGTTCCCAAGAAAGAGGGGGCTTTCCAATAAGGATTTCTCCCTATTGGCGCGCAATTAGGTGACCAAACCTCTCCTTGACAGAACTTCTAGACATTGTAAATATTGCAATTTAATAATATGAATAACTTTGTCGTCTCAATTATTGATTTAATAAAATAACATATATGCAGATGATACTATGACAATAATCGAATCAATAATATGAGAGATATGATGTAGCAATTACTGTAGCATTAATTGAGTATAACTAAGTGACTTCTCACGTAAGCATCAATAATCAATACCGTGTGCTACTATGCAACCACGCGTATTACTATACTTTTACTACCGGGTAGTTCAACAGTTAACGGTAAAACTTCCGCCGTTGTTTTCATAAAATATTTTTGTCGTTTTCTCAATTCGACAATAATTCCGTTGTGGGGGTTCACCAATGATTGTGCCGTTGTACGAATATTTTCTGTTAAAACGAATATTCCCCGACCAATCGAATATTATATAACAATTTGCATACTTTGCAAAATTTATAAATATTACCCACAACTATAACATTATATCAAATCCACACCATAATATTCAAAAATATATTTCGAGAAAATTTAATCTTTATTCAAAAAGTCGGGGTCTTACACTTCCCCCTCCAGATGAAATGACGCCAGCGACACCTTTTGGGTTGTCGTAATGCCTTGGTATTCAAAAAATTATTCTATTATGTTGAACCATTCTGTTGGGTCGTCCTCAAAATACCTCGAGAATTCCAACTTAGCTAATTTGGATGAAAAAACCTGTCGGCTGCCGTCTGTTTGATCTCGATAGGTATCACTTGTATTTTTGACACAACGATATTTGCTCCTTCTCGATTGGACAACAAAGTTTCTGATAATTTAAGGATGGTTTCTTCCATTTGATGCAACTTGTCGATGAAACCAAGTTCTATCCGACTCATGTCATCTTGAAGACGTCTTAGCCCAACTTCCAATTGTTCAATCTATTCCTTGTTGGTTGCCATTGAAGCTCTAGCTCTGATACCAATGATAGATCTCAATCAAAGCTTTAAAATGATAAATAATGTTCTCTTCTAGTGAGAAAGTATCACAAGGTTTTATAACAAATGATTTCCCATTTCCTCTTCTGCCAACTGATGATTTAAATATATAAAGACAAACTACTCTCACCTAAGGTCATGGGCCACAACTACTAGATATAAGGACTCCACTACTACCACTTATTCACAAAGCAAGACAATAGCCAACAAAAAGATCTTTTAACTGACTTTTGCTTACTACGTTCTCCTAAATAGCAGTAACTGCACCACTAAATTACTGTAGTTAAGGGTGTAAACGAACCGAGTCGATCCGAGTATTGAGTTGCTCAGATTTGGTTCACAAAATTTATCGAGTATACAATAAGGTTTGATTGATGTTTATTTAGCTACCGAGTCGATCATGATTCCGAATCGAGTCTTAGCATTTTGAACTTTTCCAACGAATATGATCCGAGTATAATTAGAAAATTACAATTTGAGAAGGTTTGAGTAATTTATCGAACTTTAAAATGTGTTCATATTTGACTCATTTATATTTTGAGTAGAACTCGAATCGAACTTTTAGTCGAGCGAGTACGAATCGAGCCCGAACTGTTTGCTCATTTTAGAACCTTAAATCTGTAGCCCTACATCATGTACAACTCAGTGTACTGGATAATACCAAAACACTTGTTGACTTATCATAGTGTATATATAAAACTTTTTTTCACGAAAAAGAATTTTATTACCAAATTTAAAAAAAATAAATTCTTATATTTCCAAGATCTAAGTGGCTGTTGTGCAACTATTGTATGGGAAATGTGTAGCGAAAGATCTGGGAGGATAAATAACTATTTATATATTGGGGAATATGACCATACACGTGTATGTTTTTTTTTATATACAGTTTGTCAAAACTATGAAGTTTTGACATTTTTTATACATCTTCTTTCTCCTCAAATCAAAAATCAAATATAAAAATATCAAAACGACATAATTTTGGTAGACTGTACACAAATAAAATATACTGAATTATAAATAATTTGGCAGGGGGACGGGGGCAGCATCCCCCGAGCCAATTTTTATAATACTTTATAATTTCGAGTATATATATATATATATATATATATATATATATATATATATATATATATATATATTACAATGAAAATATAATGAGTAATAATATATGGTATATATACACTATTGACTAGACTTTTTTAATCACAATTGTTCATAAGTAAGTAATTCATTAATTATTTTAAAAAATAATATAAATTAGATTATTATTTAGTTTAAAATATTATAGAGAGGATACATATTGAGAGAATATGAGTCATATGTGATTAAAATTTGATTGACAAAGTTATAAATTTTTAATTTGACCTCGTATAATAGAAAATTTATAAAATTTTAGTGAGATTAATTTATATATAATACTTAAAATTTTTAAAATTTATCTTACATTATAAAACAATTTTTTTATTCAGTAGGGTTGATTGACCCACAAAATCTATGTGGCTTCTCCGCTGCTTTAAAGTATGGTGTCTAATTACACGCATATAAAAAATGTTTTAGGAATGCAAAATCACTTGCTTAAGCGTTTGGTTTTTACAAAATTTCCCATCCTACCCATGCAATAAATTTACTTCCCAGTGGTATTGGGCATGTTATTTAAATACGGGATAAAGGTGTAAATTGGCTAAAACTCCAATCCGCAGCACTTCTTGAAGCATCAAATTTGAAAAAGGAAGGTCTTAAATTTTTGGTTTTAGACTCAAATAATGTCACTAAATAAGATAAAATATACTCCCTCCGTCCCATGATAAAAGTTCTGGTGGATTTTTCACGTATATTAAAAAGATGAATGAAATGACAAAATTATCTATAATAATGTCATTAAATATGGAGAGAGAATTAGAATAAGAAAAATATGAGATATTTAATGTTACAGGTATAATAGGAAAATATGTGTAAAAGTTTGGTTATTAAAGAAAAATTAACATTTAACATGTAATTACTCAAAATAGTAATAAGGACTTTTATCATGGGACGGAAAGAGTATTTTATAACATAGTTAATTATTGAAAACACATTGAATGAGACAATGAAACCAGAATTTTGAGAAAATGTCATTAGCCATTTTATAAGAACTCGTTTGTACACAACGTGTTAGCATGAGAGAGTATAATTTTTATAGGGAAATGATATATAATTTTTTTTTTTTGCTAAATAGGAAATGATATTTTTATATGCATATTTGATATTTTTACATGTGCTCCTCTTATATGAAGGTGAAATCCACTCGACTTTCACATGAGAAGTGACCATATGAAAATATCAATTATGTATGTAGAAATAGTGCTCTCCTTTTTATATAAAAAATTATGCAAACCATGTCATTTTTATATTTACATGCGGATCCGGTTAATGTAAAATTAACTTCATAGTAAGTTGATCAATTAATCAATACAGAGTTTACACGCAGAAAAAAATCACATTATGACCTACATGTCAACACTATATTAATCAATTGACCAACGTTAACAACTCCCTTTAAATGCGGTCTCCCCACCTTCTCCTCCTTTTTCGCTAGTTACCAAAGTCCAAAAGTGTCTTTTGATCCGGAAATTTTGGATAAAAAAGTAATTTTTTTGAAAAAAAAAAGGAGAAAAAACCTTGAAGGCAAGATCCAAATAGGGGTATATTGGTCAAACCAGATGATAGTCCACAAGTCCTCTGTACCATGCTCCGAGCTCTGTAATATGACAAAAGAAACCGAAAAAAAAAAAGAGAAACTGATTCTGAGCTAAGAAGCAGTTGAGCTATTTTCTCCATCAAATTCATTCATTTTCAATAACCAATTAAAATCCCAGAAATAAAATAAAATGGGTACCCTAAGAGTGCCAGATGTTGTTCCTTCTCCAACCCAAGACTGTGAAAGAATCAATAAAGCTTTCAAAGGTCAATTTCTCCTTCTATTTCTCATATTCTATTTCTTTTCATGTATTTTTTGATAGGATCAAGATGGGTTTAAGATGAATTTATGAAAATCCCCATATTTTTAATTTTATTTTAACTTTTTGTTTATTTGTTTAATTTTTTTAACACATTGTTTGTGCAAGTGTATGAATCTGAGTTGGTTTTGTTGATAATTTTTTGGGTTTATGGCCAGGATGGGGAACGGACGAGAAGGGCTTAATTTGGATATTAGGGCATAGAAATGTGAGCCAAAGGAAGAAGATCAGAGAGATGTATGAGCAGCTTTACAAAGAGTCCCTCATCAAGTCTATTGAATCTGAACTATCTGGGGATTTCAAGGTATGGCTGTTTGAAATGTACCTCAATTTCCATAGTTATTTTTTGTCTGTAAATGTGTATTTTATTATTGAATGGAGAACTTTAATATAATATTTCCGTCTCTCTGTGTCCTAAATTGAGTGTCCTAACTTTTTTGTTTTGGGATGTCCCAAAAATGAACTCCCTCCTTTACAAAATTGGAGATATATTTTGTCATTTTGAAGTCAATTTATAGAATCCGAAAATTTAAAATTGATATGTTTTAGTATAAAGAAATATCTTTATTGTACTCCCTCGGTCCCATAATATATAAAGTTTTAGATGATTTCATTTTTTCCAAATACTTTGACGTTTTATATAATTTAGGAGAATTAACCACAATCTTTCTAAAATTACCCTTCATGAGAAAATGTTGCAGATGAGAGAGAGGGAGAGTATGAGATAAGTATGGTAAATGGTATTATAGACAATTGATACTATATTTAATGCTATACAATCATTTTTTTAATTATTATGCACAACTCTAAAACGTCATATATTATGGGACGGATGGAGTAGTGTATAGTACTCCCTCTGTACTAAAATATAAGACCATTATTCACTTTTTGAAGTCTATTTGATATATTTTCAGACTCAAAATTGAAATAGATTCATTTAATTTTAGTTAATATAACAATGAATATTGTAAACTATTTACCAAATTTATGATTTATTGTTTCGGAATTTTTAGTGAATTATACCAATTTTAAGTTTGAAAGTATATGAAATTGACTTTTAAAAGTCAATAATGATGAAATAATTTGAAACAGAGAGTATCAGCTAAATTTTAATATACACAAATATATTTATGGTATATTAGTTATTCTAATTATAATACTCTCTCCGTCCCCAAAAGATAATCAAATTAAAATAGTCAAATAAAAGGAGAGAGATAAATTTACTTTCTATTTTGTCCTTGTGTCGATATGTGTGCATTAATTGTTATAATTGACTGTTGGATTTGTGGAGAGAGAGTGAATTAATTTGAGCCATTCATTTGTGATGTGATTGATTTATTTTTTAGTTGAGACGTAGTATGGCCAAGTTTAAATTAGTCAATGTAAAGTTTTATTTAGTTGACTTATGTAGTTTAGCCATACTTTTGAGGACAAACTTTTTTGTCCCTTAAGCCATCCTTTTAGGGACGGAGGAGGGAGTATTTGTTACTAGTCTTGTAAAACTTAAATGAAATCATATTAATTTTGAAGTTTTAGAATTCACAAATTGACTTCAAAAATTCAGAAGGTATCTCTAATTTTGGAACGAAGGTAGTAATTGTTTAAAACTCAATTCCTTTGTACTATACTTCCTCCGTCCCATAATATATGACGTTTTAGAGTTGTGCACAAGAATTAAGAAAATGATTGTATATCATTAAATATAATATCAAAATTCTATAATATCTTTAAATTCTCATAATTACCACTTATTTCATACTCTCTCTCTTATCTGTAACATTTTCCCATGAGGGATAATTTTAGAAAAATTCTAGTTAATTCTCCCAGATTATATGAAAACGATAAATAATTTGGGAAAAATAAAATCATCCAAAACGTTATATATTATGGGATTGAGGGAGTACTTATTTCCCAGAATCTCAGTCCCATTGAATTTATGATTCTCATGCATGTTAAGGATTGTCAACAATTACCTATTGTTGACTTCCAGGTACATTAATTTTTTCCATTAACTATTTAAATATAAAATTTTTGTAATAAAAAATAATCATTTATATTTAAATGAGTCATTGAAAAACTTTAATGCGTGAAAACAGAGGTGACTCCCATTTTTGGATGAAGGGATATTTAAGATGGACTTCATCTTATTTGTTATTATTTGAAATCAACAGTTTCTTTGAACTTCGAAAAAGGGACACTTGTTTTGGTATGAATGTAACATTTACATGTAGGCTATGATTACTCTATGCCTTTTGTAATATGAATGCTATATTTACATCCATCATAACTTTTGTAGGATTTTAATCTTTGCATATTTCTAAGTGGAGAATATTAGATAATTCTGACATCTCAAGCGATCTTAAAAAGGACAAAAGTAATAAGCTTTGAGACTCAGAATTGATAATGCACTGTTACATAAGCTCACATAATATTTTGACTATTACAAAAATAAAAGCTGGTTTCTGTGGGACCCAAGTTCCATAGATCTTTTTGTTTTTATTGTTTCGATTTTTAATTTTATTTTCACTTAACCTGCTGTTTATTTACATGTATGATTTTCAGCACATAACCAATTTTTCAGTTTGGTGAGAGTGGCTTTATCACATGGATATGGAGTGCTCTGATATGATAAAAGTTAGTAAGTTAGTAAGTGCAAGTGGACAATGTCAAATTAAAGAATTGATAAGTACATGTCAATTCTAGAGAGACTAATTAATTTTAATGTATCTTTAATATCTATTTCAGACGAATTAGAAATAAAAATTGAGAATCGATCGACTATAATTAAACTAGTTAGAATATGAAAACTAATAATAAGGAAGCAATCTACGAATCCAAATTCATTAAACAATAAACATAACAAGTAATTCAATCTCTTCTAGTTTTATAACTTAATTATGGTTTTGATCTCCATTTCCTTTAATTTAGTAATTTACAAATAACGTGGTCACTCATAAATTATAAAAATTTAAGGATTAACTATAATCCATAAACACTTTTTCGAGCAAACATGAAGTATGAAAAACTCATATCTTAACAATAATCTATCAAAACTTCTTAATTAATTTAAAATTATATAAGAAATATAAAACAAGGTATTTCAATAACGAAACATGAAGACAAAATCAATTAAATATGAAAACATAATAATAGAAGAGAAAAAAATATTGTCATGAATAATTATTTAATGTCATCTTCATCCTATATTAAAAAAATTAGCTAGACATTAAAAATAAAATAAATTAACTAAGATAAAGGAGAAGATTAAAAATAAAATAAGAAAACTCCTTTTTATTAATAATCATCAAACGAGCGTACAAAGAAGAAATACTTTACTCGTACTCTTGCTCCTAACCGAAACTAATATTGGTAATCCTCTATTTATAGTTATTAAGGTTCAATTAATTCCTTCTAGGAATTAACTTCCTAGTGAACCAACTTGAAGAGATCTTCTAGATGGACTTTCCTTTCCTTCATTGGATTTGACTTGCACACCAAGATTGTTCCATCTCATTCCTTCTTGTTGTAGAATTCTTCTTGTTTCTTTCCTTCCATAACTAGGAGCATATTAAATATTGCTTGATCACCAAGATTTTGACTTTATTGTAATAAAATATTAAATCCTACAAAATAAAATAAAACATATTAATTAAATAAACTAATATATTAAAAAGAACAAATTAGGAATAATAAAATGTATAAATTATTAGTCTATCAAATATCCCCATACTTATCTTTTACTCGTCATCGAGTAAAACAAAAAGGAAATAAAAAGAAAACAAAAATTATACTACATTTTCGTAAAAAACACGATTGCACTTAACATGTGCAACAAATCTTTAAATCTCAAGGTTACCCCAAGTGGACGAGTTGTGTCTCATGAGGGTTTGCAGTGAATATACCCACAAAATTCAAAATTCAAAATAAAATTTGTTTGCATTCAACAAATTACAGTTTCACCTTATCAAAAATACTCTATCTTCATTCAAAACACCATACTTCATAAACTTAATTTCACGTGATGCATGCATTGTGTATGTAATGTAACTTTTAGTAGGGATTTTGACTCTGAAATTCAAAAACACTCATTTTTTTTTCTTTTTCCATTTTTTTCTTGACTTGTGCAATGTCTTGTTTTCTTAGGCTTTTCAGAGTTCGACTAACAAATGCTACAAAATTAGACTAGTCAAGCTCCTTATATCCATCACACTTTTCAGTGTGAATATCGATGCTTCCTTAGGCTTGAATACCTAGTTATTTTGTTTAATGTACATTGAAGCAGTTATTTTTCATTTTATTATTTTTTCTACTTTTTTCATTTTTCTTTCTTAATGAAATTGCTTGACTCATAGGTTTATATCCAACAACTAAGAATTAGTGCAAATGTGTAGTGCAAAAATGCATAGGAATTTTATTTTACTCAAGATGGTGTTTCTGTAACGCTTCCAAAATTTGGACTATTTCTCTTCTCAATCTTGTGCGTTAGTACTATCTTGTTTTAGCCTTAAAACAATATTTAATGTTAAAATAGCTAAAAATGCAGAATATATATATTTTTTTATCTTTCTGCCATTCATCCATTCCCTGAATCTCAACCTTTACGATTCTTCTTTATACTGCAATCATATTTTTTCTATGATTCATTTTACCAGAATTCTATGAATATATACAACTCAATATTAATTCTTTCTTATTTAGTAATGTCACTATATCACTTTACTTTTATAAAATATTCATTACAATACATTCAGAACAAAATATTCTTTACTGAATATTTTAAACTATACATAGATGCTAATTACATATATCAGAACCATACATCATAGCTCTATACAATTTCTAACTCAAAAAAATGTATTCATTTGTACATCATTTATCCTTCATCATCCGCATAACAAATAATATTGCATAACATCATTAACCTGCAAAAAGTTTGTGTTTGCAAGATTGAGCTCAACAACCCAGCAAATTTAACAGTCTATCATGTTTTACATAACATACAACTCTATGTTCGCCACATGCAACATATTTTCTTTACTATGCATATCCTACATGCATCAATAATTATTTACAATGCATATACTCATGCATCAATAATCCTTCTACTTGGCGTATCATTTATGCAATATAATTTCATGCAATACATCTATACATGCTTTGTACAATTCACATTCTCATACAACATATGGTATCACATATCACATATAAATTGAGTTCAATAACCCAATTGACTTGGTCATATTTTGATTTTAACAATTCAATAAACATGGTATGTAACTTACCAAATAATCACATACAATCCACAAACATAATAGAACTGAAAAACTTGTCTTGGTTGGAGATTACCGCAAAAATTAAATATAACGCTACTCCAAAATTCCTAGAATATTATTTTTACATGCACACACATATTTGATAATTAAATATGTCATAAACATGCATGTTTATTTATTATTAATAATTATTAGTTTATAAAAACTAATATTATTAATTCTTAACTCAAAATGAATATTAGTTTATTTAGAACTTAATTCGTTTTAACCTCCTTATGCCAAATAAAGGTCTCTCATACTATAAAAATGTAAATATCTTACATCTTGAAACTTAAATCATTTATATTCCATTTTAGGGACATATTTTGTGTTTGTTTGCGAATTCAAGTTCTAAACAACTAATGTATAGCTTTTATAGTAAAAACTTAGTTTATTATATTATTTCTTTAATATAAATAATTTTTATATTACTTTGAATGCCCATGAGTCAACTTGAACCATTGTCTCATATATAAACATTTTATCCCGCTTGTTTTTCGTTTTACCAATATTCACATTTTCACTTTATATATATATATAATAAATATATATACTCCGCTACATAAATCTCATCTCAAAAATCTCATTTTGAACCCTAGAAACCTCAAAATATCATTTTTATGATTAATGCAAAATTTTAAAGATTTCTCGCCCTTCGTTGCACCATAAAATAATTTTACAGGCAACCTTAGGTTTACTTTTGCTTAAACATGTAAATTTATATTTATTACATATTTTTATTACTTTATTTATGTCTGAAAGAAAGTTTCTCGGCATAAAATATCATTTATAGTCAAATCTCGCCCCGTAGGACTTTATTAGATTTATTATGGCTTATTATTTCGCCAGAATACGATTCGGAACGTCGAACGTCAAAATCGCGCGGCGCATCGACGAAATTTTAAGTTCTGACATGCCTATTCGCCTATTTTTAATTTCCAAACCATTAATTGGATTACAGCAAAACGTTTTGCATATTATAGACCTCATGTCATAGTATTTTAGAAAAATTTCTAATCGCGAAAAAAGATTACGGAAACTAATTAAAACAGCGAGCAAAAAGCATGTCAGACAAACTGCCCAGCTGGCGTGCGCGGCGCCGGCTGCTGCTGCTGTTCTGCTGCTGCGCATTCTGAGACAGCTATTTTGCGATTTTTGTATGTGTTGCCCGTAACTCCGATCGATCTGATTTTTGAATATGTTATACTTGGCATATCAAAGTATTTTTAAAAAATACTAACACTGACTTACTGATATTTTAAGCTGTCTAAACAGTGTGCTCAAAATGACTGCTCGCACTAGTTTTCCAACTTTGCGTTTTACGCTCAAAACTCGCCATAACGCGGTCTAACCCAATCTGATCCTCAACTAAACCTTAATTAACATAATAAGAGTTATTTAAAGCATTGACTCCATTAAATTCCAAGTTTTTATTCGTGTTGGTTCTTTATGGCCATTTAACGAACATAATACATGCAATTATCGTTCGACTTGGTTCCTTATCGATTTGTTAGCGGTTTTGCCACAAATCCATCCTTATACATCCCACATAACCAACCTATGCCAAGTCTCCATATCCATGATTCCTTTAATAAATTCAAGATCCATGTTAAACTAAAATGACTTGTAGTAAAATATAGTTTACTAACAATACTAAATTTTTATTTATTGATTCAAAAATCAATTCTAATCATATATTTGATATTCATAAATCAAATATTGATTTACTACAAAGAAATTACATAAAAGAATTTCATCATAAGACACTAAACTTCCAAAAATTGAAATTTAGTAATAAAATATTATATACCTAAACCACCTCCTTTAAATCATTACGCAAATTGTTCACAACAATTTCATTCCCTCGCGTAATAAATACACATATACTATATATTCATATTTACCACTTTGCAAATATTCCATTTAATGCACATCACATGTAGAAAATAAATAAGCACTTATTTTCTCACAATATAAATTGTTTATATCAATTTATTTACATATATAATAAAAATAATATTCTTTCTTTATTAAAATAATTCAATGTTAGAATCTATTGTTAATATCCTTTATTTAAAGTATACACTAATTTTTGTACACTCAAACTAATCATTTTCTTTTCCACTCTATAAATTGTTTTCAGCAATTGAACTATAATAAATATAATGATATATATTCACTACATTACAACATGCATACATTACACTCTATAATGATTTCCTCAATAAATAGGGGTTATACATTAAGTGTATTTAATGCCACCAATATACCACATTAAAATAAGGGTTAAGTTCAGATGACCACATGGGGTTTGGTCGGTTTCCCACTTAACCACCTGTAGTCAGTAAAGCTACATTTAAACACCCGACCTTTTGAGTTGAAGTGAAAAAGTTACCTTTTCCGTCCAACTTAACCGTGCGTGTATGTCAGACGCCAAAAAGCGCGTGAGAAAGATGTGTAACAGTCAAAAACAACTGTTAAATGTCCAAAATAGCCCTTCTTCCTCGTTCGGTAGCCTCTCTCTCATTTCTTACTCCTCAAACCACAATCCCCAATTCAAGCTTCTTTAATTGTTGCCCTCTCCGAATCCCTCTCTCTCTCCCAAATCGTCAGAACTCGACTCCTCCGGTGCAGTCTTGTCGGTTCATGGGATCGGCGGTGATAGCGAGCCGACGATTAGATCTGGGCAATCCGACGATTATCGGATTGAATCTGGGCAATTTCCGATTAGATCCAATCATGGCAAAGCAGAGTAATAGCTGTCAACATCCCCGGACGTGTAGATTCAGTCCTCTCCGGTTACCTACCGGGTTCAATTGGAAACCTGACAGAGCTCCGAACTCTATCTCTTCCTCACAATGGGTTCTCCGGCGAGATTCCGGCAGAAGTCGGAAGCTTTCAGTTTCTTCAAGTTCTGGAGCTTCAAGGAAATAATTTATCAGGAACCATTCCTCATCGGATTGCCCGGAAGGAGTTTGGGTTACCAGAAGATTTTGAATTATCGGTCATTCTTAAGTAACCTGAGTATTTCAGATTGTTTGATGCCAATGAAACGAGGAATAAGTACATTGAAGTTGTGGAAAAGGACCCACATTTAGCTGTTTGTTCTATAGAGAGACTTAGGGAGAAAGAATACAGAGAAAGGAATTGATGCTGAAAATATTAGGTTTTCATTTATTGTTAATTTTCCTCCTGGGTTTAAGATTAACAAGTATTATAAAATTGTTGTCTGGATATGGCAGCGACTTCCGTATTGGTCGCCATATGAAGATGTGGCCGGTTATGACCTGAGGTCGCTTGAGGCTCAGAAACGAATGGAGAAGAGGGCGGTTGCTACAATTCATGAGTTGGTGTCATTAACGGTTGAAAAGAAGATTAGTTTGGAGAGGACTGCACATTTTAGGATGGCTACGGATTTACCTAAGAAGCTTAAGGAATTTTTGCTTCAACATCAGGGAATATTTTATATATCAACTAGAGGTAATCATGGGAAGTTAATTGAGCCAAATGGTTTGTACTTGGCATATAAGAATGGAGAGTTAATTGAGCCAAATGGTTTGTACTTGGCTAGGAGAAAATTGGCTGATTTGATATTATTGAGTCCAAGTAAAGCCAATGTGGATAGGGAAGTGGTTAATTATAGGAGGGATAGTGATGATAATGGAAGGAGCAACTTTCAAAGGTACTACGTTGAGGATGGTAATGATAATGAACTAGCAAATTGCCGGAAACTCTCTGTTCTAATTTTAACCAATTTGGTTGATTTTAGTGAAGATGAAAGTAGTTCAGTGGGCATTTCTAGAGGAGAATTCAATGCCTTTGAGGGAGGTATTCCTTGTGAGATTTTGTTTCTACCCAATCTTCAGATTTTTTGGGCTCCAAGAGGGAATCTTGGAGGACGATTGCCAGGTAATTGGACCAATTCTTACTCACTGAGATTGCTCAATTTGGGGCAGAATTATTTTACTGGTTCAGTACCTGAACGTATGGCATTAATGTGCAAGAATTTTACTGCTTTGTATGGTTTCTGTACTAGATACATCTTTGGGTTTGGAACATGTTTCTTCTGCATCAAACTTGCTTGTGTACCCGCCGCCTTCCATTGTGTCAGCCTCTTCATCTTTATCAGTTGACTGGAGTCTTGCAGCCCCTGAATGTTTATGATCTTCAGAATTTATTGAATTTTTTTTCTTGTAATTTTTTGCTCCATCTTGATTTATTTCTGAATTGTCCTGATTTTCAACATGCTGCCCATATGAGTTCCTTGAATTGGGTTCTTTGATTATATCTGAAAACAGAGTCAAAGAGCATTACATGAATTGTTGTTCAGAAACAATTTAAATTGTTTATCTCAATTCGTTAATTAGGTATATGATTGTGCTTGAATACTTTCAGATCTTCTTTCCCTTGTTGTTTTGTTTATTGGAAAGTTGAACGTAGGAGGTGCAATTGTGTTTCTTTCTATATATGTTGTTGAACGTAGGAGGGTAATTAAGTCTTTATACAATTTAACTAACAGAGTTATGACAGAAAATACTTTTTCACTTCAACTCAAAAGGTCGGGTGTTTAAATGTAACTTTATTGACTACTGTTGGTTAAGTGGGAAACCGCCCAAGCCCCAGGTGGTCATCTGAACTTAACCCTTAAAATAATTTAACATTATAAATTATTTTATATTTTACCCATCTCATTTCCTTTAATAAATTGCTCCTACAATTTATTTATATATAATAAATATATACTACTAATAAATTTATTATACACAACAATACATATTGCATAACACGTATTCACTTATGTAATACAATATCACACAACATATCATTTAATAAGAATTTATTTTATTTAATTCTTATTTTAATATTATCCAAAAATTTAGGTTATTGTTTCGAATTAAGATTTCGTATCTTATCAAGATTTCGAACTAAGTGTCTTAATCTTTCAATCCTATTTAAAGTTTTTGCTGCACAGACACTTATTAGATTTATTCTAACTCATAAAAAGTCAAACAAAATTTTTAATTTTATTTTGAATTTTTTATGTTTTTTTATTATATTTTCCTAAAAAAGAAAAAAAAAATCTAATACAATAATACAAACTCCCCCATACTTAAAGCATGCATGTTCTTAAGTAAATGAAGAAAATAGAACAAAGATGTGAAAGAATTGTACCTTGTATGCGGGATATTTGTTCTGCAAGAAAATGTGGTTAGAAGGAAAACAAATGTACATATCTACGAATTGCATATATCCTAAAAAGTACGTGACTATAAATGAATGATACAAATGGGCAAGTGAGTGTTAACTTTTCATAATTTTCAGGAGGTCTAGGAAATTGAAAATAGTCAGAATTTTCATCAGAATTATATTTAGAATTGACCTCGGGAAAACATTCATTAACATGTTCAAACGATGGAAGAATTGGTTCAAATGCATGTTCCCATTTTGTTGTCTTATATGTAGTGTATCTCAACATCTCATTAACCTTATCGAATTATTTAGATTCATCCCAATTTTGGTCAAAGTGATTTAAGAAAAAGTCAATTAGATCATCTTCAATCATGAATTTATTTTCATTTTGGGTCATTTAAAACTATTGGATCAAGTTTACTTTAATGAGTTGTTCTACAAAATCACTCAGTTGTTTTCTAGGAATAAGTCAGGATATGACGCTTTAGGCTTATAGACTTTTTTCAACCGACTTATTAAATGTGAAAAGATCAATTTTAGGCATAAACTCATAATTTTTAGATTCCTCAAATTAGCTTCGACTCAAACTGTGTAGAATTGAATAAAAAAATTTCATTTTTCTCATTATTTCCACAACCATCATGATTTTCAAAATTAATCTCAGTCACTAGAAAATTCACCCACTTCTTGTTCATTTATTATGGTGGCTAACCGACTCATTTGAATTTCTAGATGAGATATAGCTTGATTTGTGTTTTACATGAAATTAAATTGAGTATCAATTAAAGCTTTCATAGTTTTCTCAAAGGTGTTGAGTCTTTCCTCTTCTTCATTTGAAAATTCTTGTGGATATTGAGGTTTTGGATCCGAATATGGATATGGATAACGGTTTTGATAAGTTGGAAAAAAATGATTTACTTGGTGTCCTGCAAATGAACCGAACCGTTCGCGAACATGTTTGATTGGGTTCGAGTTCAGTTCGGTTTAGTTCGATTAGATTGCCTTGCCGAGTTGAGTTCGCACGTGGTATCACGTTCGATTGCTCGATTGAACATGAAACAATCTGGGTCAAATCCCGAGTCCGGAACAAATCTTGGGTCAAATCCCAAGTCCGAATCGAATCAAATCCATCCAAATAAGGTCCTCAAACTACTGGCCCAATAGTATCTTCTTCGATCATCTTAGCCCACAACAGGCTCCCAAAAGGTCATGACTTGAAGGTACTATTGGTAGTAATTTATTTCCTTATATGCAGAAAAATTTTTCCCCTATCTTTCGATGTGGGACTGGGGTATTACAAACTCCCCCACTTAATTTTCTGACGTCCCCGTCAGAACTGATCACACACACGGCCCAAAAATCTTTGCCTCTAGCCATTGTGGGATAATACCGGCTGGCTTCGTGTCCCCACCTTTCGGACCTCCATCTCTCCATTGTGGGATAATACCACCAGCCTTCGTGTCTCCACCTCCGGCAACCCGATCGGATGACCCGACCCGAGCTTTCAAGAGTTGGCTCTGATACCATATGAAACAACCCGGGTCAAATCTCGAGTCCGCAACAAATCTTGGGTCAAATCCCAAGTCCGAATCGAATTAAATCCATCCAAATAAGGTCCTCAAACTACTGGCCCAATAGTATCCTTCTTGGATCATCTTAGCCCACCACAGGCTCCCAAAAGGTCATGACTTGAAGGTACTATTGGTAGTAACTTATTTCCTTATATGCAGACAAATTGTTCCCCTATCTTTCGATGTGGAACTGGGGTGTTACAGAACATGTTCGCGAAACATGTGGTTCGGTTCGACTTGTTCACGAACCTTTCGGTGCGGTTCAAGTGATTCGCAAGTGGTTCGCGAGTGTGCTCGTGAGATGCTCGAGTATTTATAATATTTGGCCTAATTTTTGTTTCAGTGTGTTGATGATGTTCGTGAACATGATGGTGTTTGACTATGTTTGCGAACAACTAACGATTTGAACTAGCACATGTGTGTTGGTTCGATCGTGTTCGAGTTCGACTTATTGTGTTTTAGTTTAGTTCGAGTTCGTCAAAATTCGGATCAGATCGTTTGTATCCCTATTGGTGTGCATTAAAGTTTTCATAGGGTTCTTGATTCCAACCAAAATTACTATTCCAACTATAATAAGAGTTCATTATTTTTACACAAATTAGATATAAATGCAACTAAGCACAAAAGTTGCAAACAGAAAAAGTTAAATAATAAAAAATAAAATAAAATCATAATTATATGGTTAACCTAAATAAAACCTAGACAACTCCTAACTGTTTCAAGTTACACTTTAAGGTCAACCAAATTCGAAATTAATCAACCACTAGTCAAGTAAGTGTAAGAATGGTGGGAGTCTCTCCGTGAGTACGGTAACTAATTGAAGAACCACACATTCTTGAGACGTTTGTCTTTTGAACCACTAGCCTAGACACCAGTAGTTTGATTAATTTAAAATTTAGCCTCCTCTTAGAGTCCTTTGTCCTAATTAAGCTCAAAATTCCTAGTGGTCAACATCTACTTATTTTATTAAGTCAATGTTATGCAAAATGCAAAATCCGCACCTTATCTTGTTACATATTTTTGACCTTAATATTAGATTAAAGATGAAAATGCACGTTAGAAGATATGCCATAATTGTAGTTTCTATAATCAATGTGTATATAAATATATCAACCTATGTAATAGAGAGATATTACTTTAATGAAAGAACCTATTCTCAGTTTCTACATGGTATCAGAGCTTGGTCATTATTTTCATAAAAACACTGTTCACCAACACTATTCATCGACACTGTTCATCAGCTATGTTATTAGTACCGAGATTCCCACCGCTTCTTTGGCATAAATTCTGGTTCTAAAGTGTAGTATAATTAATTGCACTACTTTGGTTTTCTGGAATAACTCACTGCCATTTTTTTGAGCATTTAAATTATCCTTGTTTATATTTCCTTGGATATTCTTGGTGCTCCTATTACCTCACCATGGCAGAATCTAGTTTTGTTAATAGTGCTGGTACTACTTACTCCTCAGGAAATCTCAGTTTTTCAAAAATCCTATTCCAAATTTACTTCTTCTCATTATGCCCAGTCAGGTATACATTCTTGTGCTTTTAATGTTTCATCAACTTGTTATAGTTGGATCATTGACACAGGTGCTTCTGACCATATGACCGAATCTTCCACCCTCTTTACTTCATACACGCTTTGCTTTGGAAAAGACAAGTTCGAGTAGCTGATGGTTCCCTTTCTTGTATCTCTGGGAGTGGTTTTGTAGTTTGTACTCCTTCATTGACATTTTCATTTGTTCTTCATATTCCTTCATTTACTGCAAATTAATTATATGTCCAATTGTCTTTCTGAATCTTTACACTGTTTAGTAATTTTTTCCTCAACTTATTATGTTTTTCAGGACTTGGTGATGGGGCAGAAAATTGACAGTGGTAGTGTAGTTGGTGGTCTTTATTATTTAAATGTTCCCTCGTCTAAATGTCTCTACTCAGACTCTTCACTTGAGTTCTGACTTCTCTCTGTCAATGACATCGACGTTTAGGACATGCCTCTTTTTCCATATTAGTCTTTATTTCCATCTTTAGTTAAGCAATGTAATAAAACTCAGTTTTGTGTGAACCATGTGAATTGGGGAAACACAAATGTTCTATTTATTCTGCTATTAACAGTCGACATTCTGAATCTTTTGCTATTATACATATAGATGTGTAGGGACCCTCTCTAGTTGTTTCCCGTTCTGGTTATAGATGGTTTGTTAGCTTTATTTATTGTCATTCTCGTGTCACTTGGATTTATCTTCTTCGTTCCAAAAATGAGGAATTTGATTGTTTTCAGGAATTTCATAAAATGATTCAAACCCAATTTGAAGCCAAAGTCAAAATTCTCCATAGTGATAATGGTCGTAAATATAGCAATAATAATGCTTTTGTAATCTTATCTCTCTCAACATGACATTATTTTTCAAACCTCATGTGTCAAAACTCTAGTAACAAAATAGAGTAGCGGAAAGGAAAAATCGACACTTGCTAGAGGTAGCCCGCACTCTTATGTTCACTATGAACACTCCTAAATTTCTATGTGGAGATGCTGTTCTGACTGCTGCATTTCTGATAAGCCAACTTCCTTATAGAATTCTTGAGAACAAAAGTTCAATCTCTTTTCTGCAACACACGACAAGTCCTTCTCCTTCGCCTAGAGTTTTTTTTTGTGTACTTATATTCATGATAAATCTCTCACTCGGGAAAATTAGATCCCAAGTCCCACTCGGGATGTAACTTTTTGGGAATTATAACATTTTTATTCTTCTTCACCTTCTCCTCAGGGGAGGATGTTATTGATTAGGAGAAGCTTCCTCCTGAGGTTAGTATTATAAGTTCTATTATACAATCTTATCTTATAAATTCTTCTCCTGTTCTTGTTGTTTCTGATAATTCCACACAGGGGGAGTTACAATTACAAGAGTCATATGCTAGACAAAATGAGTCTGAGTTAAGGACTTATGTTTGAAGAGGTAATAATAAAGTCACCGTTTCTGCACCACTACATCAACCCTGCTCAGTACCTAGTCTTGATAATGCTAATCCTACTTGTTATTCTGATGATACTAACATTCCTATTGCTCTTAGAAAAGGGGATAAATCTTGTACTCAACATCTTATTTCTAATTTTTTAGCCTGAAATAAATTATCTGTATCCTATCACTCCTTTGTTTCTTCTTTGTCTTCAATATCTGTTCCTCGGGGGTGGAGAGAAGCAATTAGTGATGAGAATTGGAAACATGCTATGATTGAGGAGATGAATGCCTTGAAAAAGAATAATATATGAGAACTAGTTGCAAAAGGGTAAACTCAAACTCATGAAATTGATTACCAAGAGACATTTGCTCATGTGGCAAAGATGAACTCTGTTCGTGAATATGCAACAAACTTCGGCTGGGATATTCAGCAATTGGATGTGAAAAATGTGTTTTTTTCATGGTGGCAGGATCTAGTGCTGAGGCTGAATATCGAGCTATTGTCTTGGGTATATGTGAACTAATGTGGCTTCGAACCTTGTTAAAAGATTTGGGTGTTACAACTAAAAGGTCTATGCAATTATTTGTGACAATAAGGTAACCATTAGTATTGCAAATGACCAAGTACAACATGATAGAACGAAGCACATTGAGATTGACAAACACGTCATCAAAGAAAAGTTAACTAATGGTCTTATTTGCTTACCTTTTGTCACAACAAAACATCAGCTTGCAGATATTTTGACCAAGGGTCTTAGTAGTAAGATGTTTCATCCATTATGTTTTAAGTTGGGTATGCGAGGCAATCTATACACCAACTTGAGGAGGAGTGTTAGAAGATATGTAATAGAGAGAGATTACTTTAAGGAAATAACCTATTCTCATTTTCTATAATGCACTAATAAATTTAAAAACTATAAACAATAAAATGTCCTAAAACTTGTGAATTATGAAAGAAAGTGAAATTTGACGCACCTCAATCCTTCAATAATCACCACGGTTTATATTTGATAAAAAATAAATAAAATAAAAACCTAAACAAGATGTGCTCTACGTGAGTGAATGCATGATGCGGCAATTAATTTTCTAACTAACAATACATACTAAAAAAAACTATTGTTTTTTAATTTGTTTTAGTTAAGATACAAAATACTAGGAATAACGCAACAATGATCTTGTCTTTCCGCACCTTTGATCCGCTTCGATAATCCTGAAAAAAAATAAAAAAATATTAGAACTAAAAAAAGCTAATTCGAAGAAATAAAAATTAGGGAATACAAAATTAAATATAGTCCCTGACAACGGCACCAAAAACTTGATGTGATAAAAATTAGTAAGTGTACAGTGTCAAATTGAAGAACTGACAAGTACAAGTCGAACCCACATAGACTGATTAGTTTTAATGTATCCTTAATATCTATTTAAGGCGAATTAGAAATAAAGATTGAGAATCAATTAACTATAATTAAACTAATTAGAATATGAAAACTAATAATAAGGAAGCAATCGGAATGCGAATCCATTAAACATAAACATAACAAGTAATTCAATCTCTTCTAGTTTTATAACTTAACTATTGTTTTGATTTTCCTTTCATTTAATTTAGTAATTTTACAATTAACGTGGGTAAACATAGATTATGAAAATTCATAATATAAGGATTAACTATAATCCATCAAAGCTTCTTCGAGTAAGCATGAATTATCAAAAACTCATATCTTAACAATAATCTATCAAAACTTCTTAATTAATTTAAAATCATATAAGAAATATAAAGCGAAGTTATTTCAATAACGAAACATGAAGACGAAATCAATTAAACATAAAAGCATAAATAATAGAAGAGATAAAAAAATATTTTCCTTTGAGTGTGAGTTCAATTGGATGAATCTGTCAAGTCAAGGTCAACGTACGTAGCAGCAAGGATGGTGCATCGCCTATTTCTCGTTCTCGCTCGGGAGCCAAAACGAACACGCCTGCTACCTACTGTACTGGACCCTCGACCAGGCATTCTACCTTTGTCGAATCGGAACCAATACCACTGCGCTCGAACAGTTGAGCGGCCGCCGGCCAGCAACTTCCGTGCACAGATATAGATTCATTCTTCGTACCTGGTCCAACCTCTCATTAATAATTATTTAATATCATCTTTATCCTAGATTAAAAAAATTAGCTAGACATTAAAAATAAAATAACTAAGATAAAGAAGAAGTTTAAAATAAAATAAGAAAACTCCCTTTTATTAACAATCATCCGAACAAGCGTACTAAGAAAAAATAATTTACTTACTCTCCTACTCCTAACCTAAACTAATACATAAAAAATACCTAATATCTAATCTCTCTTGGTAATCCTCTATTTATAGGTATCGAGGCTCAATTAATTCTTTCTAGGAATTAACTTCTTAGTGACAATCAACTTCCTTCAAAGTGATCTTCTAGATGGACTTTCCTTTTGGATTTGACTTTTCTTCCTTCTCGTTGTATGATTCTTCTTGTTTCTTTCCCTCCATGAATAGGAGCATTAAATATTGCTTAATCACTAGGATTTTGACTTTATTGTAATAAAATTTTAAATCTTACAAAATAAAATAAAACATATTAATTAAATAAACTAATATAATGAAAGGAACAAAATTAGGGATAATAAAATGTATACTGTATTTGGCGGATATATTATTTGTCAAATTCACTTTACAAAGAAAGGAAATTACATGTGTGATCATGTGTATGAGAGCCTGTGTTGTTCTGTCTCTATTATTGTCTGAGTAGGTAAAACTGAACTAAAAAACGAGTCGTTGAGGTTGGCAAAAGAGAGAAAGGAAAACAAACTTTGTACTTCACATATATCTCTTTAGTATCTGATTGATCAAGCTCGAGAACAGCTACATTTGGGATTGTAAGTATTTACAATTTGGAAAATATACCAATTAGCGATCCTCGATGAGTATCAGGCGGTGTCTGTGTAGAAGGAGAAGAGTTGCCTTTTAATTTACCCTTGTGATTTACTAAAATTACATGATGGTTGGTGTTGCTTCCACAACTTTTGAAAGGTCAGTTTTCAACAGCAAGCTTAATAGCAATATCCGCAGAACTTTGATCTAGAACTGGAGATATGTGATGAAGCACTTATAACCTCCATTAAAGTCTCTAGAAATGCAAGCTAAGCAAATGTATGCATCAAGAAAATAATTTTTTGAACAAGGATCTGTTGTTTTTCATTTCATTAATTGAAGCTCATAAATGAAATCCTTTGCCTTACTATTATATAATACTTCTTCCGTTCCTAAAGATTGTTGTTTTAGGAAGTAATTTTTGTTCCAAAAAGATTGTCGTTTTGAGTTTATCAATACACATTAGCTATTTTTTTTTCCTATTTTACCCTTATTTAAAATTTTCTCCTATTTAAAGTTTTCTTCCCTTCCCAATGATTCTTATTCAATTCAATGCTATAATCCAAGTAGTAATTGGTTGAATAAGAAGTAATTGGTTGAATTGAATAAGAAACATTGGGAAGAGAATAATTGGTTGAGACAATTAATAAGGGTAGTATAGTATTTTCGCTAGGTATTAATTATATTCCTTAATCTGTGTGCAGAGGGAGTAGATAACTAAACTAACATGGACCCATTTATAGATGATAAGTTTTTTGAAATTTTCGGTACATGTTATAACTACATGAAGACACTATTTTGAAACTATTCTTGAACTCAGCTTCTCTCTCCATATATGTACAGAGTTGTAAAATAATTTTGTTCAGCATTGATATTACATGGCAAGATTCATGTCTGGCTGTTGCAGGAAGCGGTTATCTTGTGGACATGTGATCCTCATGAAAGGGATGCCATGTTGGCGAATAAGGCCTTGAAATTCAAAGAATAAAGGTATCAACCAACTACAAGTGATTGTTGAAATAGCTTGTGCATCATCGCCTCATCATCTGGTGGGAGTAAGGCAGGCCTACTGTTCTCTCTTTGAATGCTCACTTGAAGAAGACATTATATCTAATGTCTCCCTACCTGTCACAAAGGTAAATTCCATCATTTTTTTCTTAATACAGACATTACACCAACTATGAACCAATGTCCTCAATCAAGTAGGTCAGATTAATCATAAAGAACATGGCAGGAGCCTGGATTTTACTTGGCAAGTATGAGCAGGGGGTTTTGAAATTTAATAATATCTGGGCTGTAGTTTTTTTTAAAAAAATTATTTATTTATTTATTATTACAATTTTTATCAACAGGCAAACTTGTAGTATATTGGTGCATTAGAAGCCATTTTGTAGGGAAAAAAATTGCATTTAATATTAGTGCACAAACATTTGTCCTTAGGAGTCGAGGAGGAATTGCTCCCCTAATTAAACTAGTAGCTCTTCCCCTGATCTAAGCACTCAAACTGTCAAACACGTTCTCCAAAACACAACTGTTGAATCACAAGCTTTTAGATGAGATTCTTGAACACTAGAAGAGGCGAGAGTTAGAAAGCCTATGAAAATTGTATCTAAAGGACTAAAGGAGAAGTGAGGGGGGCTTGATACGACCCTGCTATTACGTAATAGTCCCAAACTCCACATCAATTAGTGAAATAAAAGATGTGGTAACTATTTCCTAGAAATAGTATCTTAAAGTTGGCTGTTAAGTACAAAACGAAAAGCTTATAACATCATAGAGAGTTGATAAAGGGTGTAGTTGTTAAAGGCGCGCATGAGGCGTAGCGAGGCGCACTTTTGGGCCTTGCTTTTGCCTAAGGTGAGACGCCTTCAATAAGGCATAACCAAGGCGCGCTGAGGCATGAGGCGCACGCGAGGCAGGCGAGTGACACTCGCCTATTTGAAAATTCACCCAAATTAATTTCAATTATCTATTTTTGTAACTTATTATGATAAGAGATGTTCATACCCACTTTGAACTTAACAAAAACAAATGAAAAGACAAAAATTTCCTTTGATGGGTTGATTATTAGGAACAATTATCTTGAACTACTAATTTATTAATTATTTTTTATTTTTTGATAAAATAAAAAAAATTATTAATAGAGAAGAAATTATACAATAAATGGAGGATAAGAAGTCCACCCGTAGCAGAATAAAAGATCGAAAACAAGAAAGCACTTAAAAAATTGCAACCTTCCAAATAAATTATCCATGATGGATGACAACACTTTTTTTAATATTTTTTGTTTGTTAAGCATTTTCTAGGACTCTAGATGACTTCCATTAGTCCGAAGTCCAATCAACAAATGAATCATATTCTGAAATATATGTAGTTAATAACTATAGTTTAGAATTATTTTCTTTAAATTATAATTTTATATGGTAAATTATACTTTTATGCAGGTTTTGATTAGATTATTATTAGTTACATTTGGTCGAGTTTTCTTTTTATTGTAATTTAAATGATTATATTATTCAGGTTATAATAGATTATTATTAATTGAATTATTTTTGTTAAATTATCTACTTGATAGAGTAAGTAACAATATACTTGATATTTTTTTTAATTCATGAATACCCTTTTTATAAGTTATTATTGTTTAGGAGTTTCTTAATAAATTTAGATATGGTTATACATATTTTTGTATTTTTTGAGAATGTGCACCTCACTTCAATAAGGTGTTCGCCTTGCCTCGAGCTTCATGCCCAGGCCTATAATAATTTTAGATATGGTTATACATAGTTTTGTATTTTTTGAGTATGTGCGCCTCACTTCGATAAGGCGTGCACCTCGCCTTGCGCTTCACGCCTAGGCCCTAGGGAGACCTTTGTGCCTCGGTGCGTCTCGTGTCTTTAATAACACTGATATAGGATGTTATTGGGTTTTGAGTTTTGAGTGATAGTATTTTTTTTTCCTTCAGTTTTTTTATACCATTCAAAAAGAGTTATTTTTAAGATTATTACAATGGAGTTGGTTGTAAATGTAGGTTGTTGAGGACCAACTATATTAATATAATGTTGTTTGTTTTTCCTTATTTTATTGTTGCATTTCGTAGATTTGATTCCCAAATTTTTTCATCATCGAACTACTAGTATTGGCGTCAAAAATTTATTTCTATAAGAACTCCACATTTCTTACTCGATTGGAATTCAAATGTATCCAACGACATTAGCTTTGATGGGAAGACCAATGTTGCTCGGTTCGTGATACGTTTTGTATGTGGTATGGGTATGACGACACGGTATGTCAACTTATCTAGTACGCAGTACGCGGGGGTAGGTTTAATCATTTCTCTATTTAGGTGTGGTTCACTTTACTACACTTATCCGGCACTCTTTTACATTATACATTATACATTATAATAATTTGTACTCTAATTTGTTTGAAGTATGCTTCTTGTTATGTGTGACTGGTCATCTTTCTCTCCAACTATATATATATATACACACACACACACACATATATAGAGGACGAATCTAAAGCATACCTCTTAAATAGCATACATTTATTAAAACTATGTCATTTTGGAGATTCTTTTAAAAAACAAAATAATATTAAAAGAGATGTAGTCTCACTTTCTTTCCTTTTATTTACAAAAATATCACTTGCGGCCTCACTTGTTTTTAAAAGAATCCCCAAAATGACGTAGTTTTAATAAATGTATGCTATTTAAGAGGTATGTTTTAGATCCGTTCTGTACACATATATATATATATATATATATATATATATACAGTCCGCTTCTCCAGCGAACTGGAAGGAGCGAACTAAGAACGAACCGACTATTGCGACGATTTTTCTCGTCACTATAGCATATAAAATCGGATTTTTTATGTAATAGCGACGGAAAAAACCGTCACTATAACCGGTTCGCTCTTAGTTCGCTCCCTCTAGTTCGCTGGAGAGAAAAGTGATATATATATATATATATTTATATATATATATATATATATATATATAAAAATGATTAGGTCCGGGAGTCCGGACCTGATCAAAATCCGGACCAAATTTTTTTTTTTTTTTTTGTAGAACTAAAAAAAAAAATTATGGAACTAAAATTTTTCCATAATACAATGTTTATGTGTGTTTTTAATACCTACACCAACCAATGTATGTACAGTCTGCCCAGACTGTACAGAAATGTTTTGGTATAGGCATCCAAATCACACCCAAAACACTGTATTATGTAAAAATTCCAATTCCATAATTTTTTTTTTAGTTTCAAAAAAAAAAGCCAAAAAAAAATGTCCGGATTTTAAACCTGTCCGGGAGACCGGACAGGATCCGGCCTCTATATATATATAAGCCGCTTCTTATGCGAGTGGTCTGCATGCGGACCACTTTTAGTGACGGACAAAACCGTCGCCATAGGGTTTGAATCGGGCTATAGTGACGGTTCAGACCCTATGACGACGGGTTTAGCGACAATTTAGTTTGTCGTTAAAGGCGGACCACTCACATAGGAAGCTCTCTCTCTCTCTATATATATATACGTATATATATTATTTTCAAAACAAATATTTGTATTATATTATGCCAAGTATCGTTTAATTATTTGAGTATGCCAATATTTCCCTATTGAGTCTATGTATTTACTTTTATTTTAATAGAGATATTTAGTGTGAATCGGATTCGTAAATCGTGAGATAGATACAAGTCTGATACACTAAATTTAGAGTATTGGGATGTAAGAGTACCATATTTAGGTATGCAAGTACCAATACGCTATTCGCCAGGTCGATACGAGTACCTAGCCACTCCAGTGCGTCAATTTTCCTCATAGTATACCTACATTTTTGTGAGAAGAAAATATTTCAAGGGGATATGGCTAAGTGGAATGTACAGGGGTTTTAATTTTTATCAGAACACACCCAACAATCTCTAACTCCTTTAACACTTGATCAACACAATCACATTGTTTGAACTAATAAATTTACAATTGAGGTGTTATGGGGTATTGTACAGATTCTGGTGGGTTTGGTTAGTTCCTACAGATATGATAAAGAACTCGTGAATTCAGACATTGCAAATTTTGAGGCAGAAATACTGCATGAAGCAACTGAGACAAAGCAACTGGATCATGATAATGTTGTGTGGATACTCAGCACTAGAAATGTTTTTCAGCTCAAAGCAACTTTCCAGTGCTACAAGCAGAACTATGGAAATACCATTGACCAGGTTCATCTTTTTCACTAGCAAATCATTTGATATGCACCTTCTAATTCATTTTTTTGTTGGCTATTCATTTAGACGAATATCTTGACAGGACATTAAGAGCTGCGGAAATGGCATCTTGGAATCTATCTTGAGAATGATAATTAGGTGTATCGAATCGCCAGAGAAACACTTTGCTGAGGTGATTTAAGCACCAAGTTCTTTTTCTCTATATTTTCCTAGTTTTTCCATTTCATATAATTCCTTTTCACTGGACATGAACATCTGTCTCCTTCATAGCCATTTATAACATGATTTCATGTATGGACACCAAGCGTAGTGTTGGATAGATGTGAATCCATGTTGACAAACAGCTTAGTCAAATAATGATAAAGGTTTAAGAAACCTTCTTTCTGTGGGGCTTTATGATATCATCTATGTGAGCATTAGCAATTGAGTTTTCTTGCAAAACTCTAATATATAAACCTTGTGCACCAAGTTCGAACCCATCTGAAGGAACTCCAAAACGGTTCAATGTAATAATCTGAAACAACACTTTCAGACTGATCAATTTTTGTGAGAAAAGATTTATCTCTCTCTCTCTCACTCACACACGCACACACAAGGCAGTGAACTACGTTTTCCCTTGAGGAATTGTACAATAGTGGGAGTTGATCTGTATCCAACTTTTGTTAGAATTTGAGTCTAAATTAAATGTGGGTGTCATTAATTATTTTTAATGATTCCATATATTAATGTGTTCTACTCCATGAGTAAATTAAATTAAGTATTTTGAAGCTCAAATCCATGGAGTAATGAATGAGATATTAAGTCCTAAATATCACACTTGGAAATAATAAAAGATAATAAATACATGTGGGAAAAAACCAAGTCCCACATAGGTTAAGAATTAAAATTTTCTAATGTTTATATACAAGGAAAATGCTCTTGGGTTTGGGCCTTAAAGAGGCATCCCACTTTTGTGGAAGCGAGAGGACCTAGCCAAGTCTTCATTCGAACACACATGCGCTCCGCTGACCGACCTGGTTTGGGGCACGTGGGTCGTGGGTCTGGGTCCTTGTATATAATTTTTTAAACAAAATTTATTTATTTAATTCTATTATCAAAACTGTGTCGTTTTGATAAACAGTATTTATTATTATCAAAATTGTGTCGTTTTGAGAATTTAAAAGGACGACCCAAAACTACGTCGTTTTTGCCGCGCCTTTTCTACTTAAGCCTAAAACTACGTAGTTTTGGTTTTGCTAATGCTTAAACTACGTTGTTTTATGCGTCCGAATAAATGCGCCTATTTTGCAAATGATCAAAACTACGTTGTTTTGACCAAATGATGCAAACCATGCCTTTTCAGAAGCACCCCATGCCTTTTCAAGGGTGAAGTTCTCAATCCGAAGGGTCACTAACCCCTCCTATAAATAGGAGGGGGAGCCTTCATATTCACTCCTTTCACAAGCTTTAAGCATTAATTCCATCGGTTTTCATAGTTATTAAAAGAGGGAGAGTTAGAACATTTATTTTAGTTCGTAGAGTATACTTTTTGTAGTGCTGCTTAAAGTATACAGTGTCATTATATCCTAGGAGACAAATGCTATCAACTCTAAGCACTAGACGGAGGACATAATTGTGTTAAGGATATAGTACCAAGTACTAGTCTTGACAAATCATTTTATACAAGATAAGTTAATATAAATATATATATATATAGTTTCCTTTAAGGTTACTAACAACTTTTACTAGAGTACTTTGTGACCTAGGCTTTCTATGTTACAGTGTTTGCTCTCCCACTAGGTTTTCCCTTAAAGGGGTGGCCTGCATTAATTTCACAGAACTCTACTACTCCAGTGAAGATTGAAAACATAGTTGCCATTTTATTAGAACAAAAGCTTCTGTTGATCCTCGAACAATATTTTATTATTCTCTTCCTTCTTTGTTCTTAGTTCTTCTCAGATATTTTTTGTTGGCTATTATTTTTCCCAAATTTTAATTTTGAAGATAACCTTGAATATATTGCGCAACACGTGGAAGTTCTTAACTTATTACCAATTAGTTTTAATTCAGATGCTTCAACATCGTGGAAGCTCTTTTCACTGTGACCCATATTTTTCCCAGGTGTATAAAGTCAAATTGAGTAACTGACATTTGCTTTTCTAAAATCACCAGGTTATTAGAGCTTCAATCATTGGTCTTGGGACCGATGAAGATTCGCTTACCAAAGTCATTGTAACTCGAGCTGAAATCGATATGATGAAAATCAGAGAAGAATATCTCAAAGCAAACAAAAGTAGCCTCGACGATGCAGTTAAAGGAGACACATCTGGATTCTATCAGGACTTCCTGGTGACGCTGCTTGGAGGAAAACTCTGACTCGGAATTTCGATTGCTTCATTTGTCCTTTTTAAAATATATGCAGATGGATTTATGGTATTTGCTTGCAGAATGCGACTTGAAGAGCAAATGAGATGCCCTATGATTTTGTATCTTGATTGTTTGTACATAGTTTACAGTGGTAACATTTGTTTCAAGATTGTGGTATTCAAAAATTAAGGTTTATTTCATTCTATTTTTATTTCTTACTGATCAGGTGCAATGTGAACAAAAATGAATACAACACGTTGCAAAATGAAATTTTATGAGATTAAAAAATTTGAGAAAGGAGACATGAAGTTGATATATATTTCCTCTATTATCGAGTTAAAGATACTTTTTCTTTTTCTTTTTAAATTATAAAATAATACTCCCTCCGTCCTAGGATAAAAGTCATGGTGAACTTTTCACGCATAGTAAGAAGAGAAATAAAATGACAAAATTACTCATAATAATATTTTATTAATCATTTTCAATGTAGGTGAGAGAGTGACTTATTATACTTATTAAATATGGAAAGATAATTAGAATAAGGAAAGTATAAGATATTTAATGATAAGGGTATAATAGGAAAAATTGTGTGAAAGTTTGGTTATTAAAGGAAAGTATACATTTAATATGGAATTATCCAAAATATTAATAAGGACTTTTATCCGACGGTTGGAGTATAAAATTTGAAAAATACCATTATGTTATTCGCGAGTACAGTATTTGAATCACTACTATATTTCTAGCTAGGGATAAGTTTGAAAAAATAATAATTGCCTTAATCCAATAATAATCAAGTGAGGAATATTATTTTCACAAGTGGGCTCAAGCATAAATTCTTAAGTCGAGTCGTTATGTTTCATTGACTGATTAAAAAGAAAGATGGATAGATAAAAATAGGCAAAATTAATGATTTAGCCATTATAATTGGTAAGTTTTATTTATTTTATTATTGAATTTTCTTATTTTTTGAATTATCCCATTAAACTAATTAAAAGTTTACAATTCGACTAGTTTGTTAATTCAGGCTAACTTCAGTTAAATTGATTTGAATTTTTTTTCCTACGTGACTTTGGAACAAAAAAGGAAAAATAACAAAAATGACATGGCCCAATCCAATATGGATTACGCGGAAAAAACAAAACAACTGTTAAACAATTAAAACCAAACAAAGCCAATATCTGAGTCGAAGTTCAGAGAAAGAGAGAGAGAGACGAAGACGAAGGCGCATTTTGATTTTCTAGGGGTTTTAATGCAAATCTCTGGCGAAGTCGAAGGTATGTGTGAGTTTGCATTTAAAAACTATTTCCTTTGTCTGGATTCTTCTGCAAATTTCTGAGTTAGAGTTTTTTTCCACTGAATGTTATTCGATTTGCGTTTAAATATAACACCCTTAGAATTACTCCTGCAAATATCCAAACTAGGTTTTTTTTTCCACTGATTGGTTTTCGATTTGGGTTTAAATGTTAAATATAACACCCTTATGTGTTTTTCTGGACTCTTCATGGTACATGCTTAGAATAACTTCTGCAAATATCCAAATTAGTTTTTTTCTTCCACTGGTTGTTCTTTGATTTGGGTTTATATGTCGAGTTGGGTTTAAGGTATGTATGATTCAGTACATGATTGTTCGTTGATTTAGGTTTAAATGTAATACCCTTATTTGTCTTTTTAAGTTATGTATGATTTTGGGTTTATATGTCGATTTCTTCCACTGATATATTTGTTTAATTTTACAATGCTAATTATCTAATGTTGTGCCATGTACCTATTGCAACATGGGTTTATTTTCTGTGGAGTTTAATCATGGTGGTAGGTTCATTGAAGAACCAATATACCACTATGGAGGAGGTTTTCTAGAATTGCTTCATGACGTTGATGATGACTGACAAAATATTGAAAAAATATACAACTTACCTAAGAAGTACGGATACAAAAAGAATACTGTAATGTATTTCAAAGTTGGTTGTTTGGATATTCGTTATGGTTTAGAGTTGATACATGATGACCATAGTAGTTGGTTACTAGTTGAGCATAGTGAAAAGTCTGGTTTAGTTGATCTATACTGTGACCACTCTACTGATGAAGTCTTACCATTTGAGATAGAAGTTGATCAGGTAGGTGAGAGGGAAGTTAAGCGGGAACTTGAGAGGGAAGTTGATGTTGTTGATGTCCAAGTCGATGCATGTTGGTCGAATTACCGATCACTAAACACGCGCAAGCATACACGGTCTAACAAGTAATATAGTGAAAAGTATGAGTGTCGAACCTACGAGGACAAAGTACTAACATTATTCAACTATTAAATTATATCAATCCGGTCTTATCTAAACAAGTAAATAAAGATGGTGTGTTTAAAACTATATGATTAAAATAATAAATTATGAGATCGAGTTGCAACAATATGACAAGCTAGGATTATAACTCCCCTAATGCTTCGCCTAATCTCCTAACTCTCCATTTAACTAGCAAATCACAAGAATGGCCAAACGAGAACATTAAGTACACATAAGCCTCTTCCGACGGTCAAATGCAAATCCCTTAGCTAGATAAATCACAATATTCCTATGGTGAAAATAACTATACTACGGGTCATTAAGCTTAATCTCAATGGTTACACAAGGCAAATATATATATTCCACTACAAGAAAATTAGTCATTGCTGACGGCCCATGTTGTCGCCTATGACCCTATTGCCGTCGGCAATGAGGTCATTGGCGACGACGAACCGTCGACAATGGTGTAATAGCGACGACATTGGCGACGAAGAGACCGTCAGTAATAGTCATTTCAGAAAATTAAAAAAGAGTCATTGCCGTCGCCTATGACCCTGACCTGCCGTCGCCAATGACTTTTTTAGAATTTTTTTTTGGAAGCTTGCACAATACCCCTGTCCATTTACATATACATAATTATACCTGTTATAAACTAAAGAAAAATAAAGAATTCTTCACGAACGCATATCAATAACAATAATAGCTTTTGCTATATCAACCATCAATTATGTAAACAACGTAATGACTTATAGATAAAATTCGTACAATATAAATACAAAATATAATCATAAATAATCAATATAGTTAGATACATATACCATCAACCTAACTAGATACTAAACTCTAGTCTGTACAACTAAAAAGTTGTATAAATATACATTTATGAAAGTCAGAATATAAACATAATGGGTACTACAACCCAAGATCAGGAATGTTGGTATCATCATTGCCGCCGGTCCCACCGCCAGTCCCACCTCCGGTCTGACTGCCGGTCCCACCCACCATAGTCTCATCAGCATCAGCCCGACGGTCATCACCATCTCCACCACGGACATCGTCTGTGCCGCAGCCTCCACCCGCTGAAGTCTCATCAACAAGACCCTACAAAATTAAAATATTAATAACGAATTCAAAAATAGAGCATATTTAAATTAGTTTTGTTTGTGTTATTCAAGTATTGTTGAGTTTTGCAAACTGGGGGATAACTCGGTCTTCGTATGTCGGAATCGAGTCCCGTAAGTTGTAACGCGTGTTTATTATCTACGCGGTGCTATGTGTGTGTTTGCGTGGCGTTCAGAAGGCTATGCGGGTTTTGGGCTCTTTTTCGGCTTTTTGCCCAAGTGTTATTGAGTTTTACAAACTGGGGGATAACTCGGTCTCCGTATGTCGGAATCGAGTCCCGTAAGTTGTAACTCGTGTTTATTACCTATGGGGTGTTATGTGTGTTTGTGTGGCGTTCGGACGGCCTATGCGGGTTTCAGGCTCTTTTTCGACTTTTTGCCCAAATGTTGTTGAGTTTTACAAACTGGGGGGTAACTCGATCTCCGTATGTTGGAATTGAGTCCCGTAAGTTGTAACGCATGTCTATTATCTACGCGATGCTATGTGTGTGTTTGCGTGGCGTTCGGACGGCCTATGCGAGTTTTGGGCTCTATTTTGACTTTTTGCCCAGGTGTTGTTAAGTTTTGCAAACTGGGGATAACTCGATCTCCGTATGTCGGAATTGAGTCCCGTAAGTTGTAACGTGTGTCTATTACCTACGCGGTACTATGCGTGTGTTTGAGTGGTGTTCAGACGCTCTATGCGGGTTTTGGGCTCTTTTTCGGCTTTTTGCCCAAGTGTTGTTCAGTTTTACAAACTGGGGGATAACTCGATCTCCGTATGTTAGAATCGAGTCCCGTAAGTTATAACGCGTGTCTATTACCAACGTGGTGCTATGTGTGTTTGCGTGGTGTTCGGACAGCCTATGTGGGTTTTAGGCTCTTTTTCGGCTTTTTGCCCAAGTGTTATTCAGTTTTGCAAACTGGGGGATAACTCGGTCTCCGTATATCGGAATCAAGTTCAGTAAGTTGAAACGCGTGTTTATTACCTACGTGGTGCTATGTGTGTATTTGCGTGGCGTTCGGACGGCTTATGCTGGTTTTGGGCTTTTTTTTGGCTTTTTGCCCAAGTGTCATTGAGTTTTACAAACTGGAGATAAATCGATTTCCGTATGTCAAAATTGAGTCCCATAAGTTGTAACGCGTGTCTATTACCTATGCAGTGCTATGTGTGTGTTTACGTGGCGTTCGGACGGCCTATGCGGGTTTTGGGCTCTATTTTGGCTTTTTGCCCAAGTGTTGTTAAGTTTTGCAAACTGGGGGATAACTCGATCTCCGTATGTCGGAATCGAGTCTCGTAAGTTGTAACACGTGTCTATTACCTACGCGGTGCTATGTGTGTGTTTGCGTGGCGTTCGGACGGCCTATACGGGTTTTGGGCACTTTTTTGGCTTTTTGCCCAAGTGTTGTTGAGTTTTGCAAACTGGTGGATATCTCGGTCTCCATATATCAGAATCGAGTCTCGTAAGTTGTAACGCATGTATATTACCTATGCAGTGCTATGTCTGAGTTTGTGTGGCGTTAGGACGACCTATGCGTGTTTTGGGCTCTTTTTTGGATTTTTGCCCAAGTGTTGTTCAGTTTTGCAAACTGGGAGATAACTCGATCTCCATATGTCAAAATCGAGTCCCGTAAGTTGTAACGCGTGTCTATTATCTACGCGGTGCTATGTGTGTGTTTGCGTGGCGTTCGGACAGCCTATGCGGGTTTTGGGCTCTTTTTCAGCTTTTTGCCCAAGTGTTGTTCAGTTTTATAAACTGGGGGATAACTTAGTATCTGTATGTCAAAATCGAGTCTCGTATGTTATAACGCGTGTCTATTACCTACGCGGTGCTATGTGTGTGTTTGCGTGACGTTCAGACGGCCTACGCTGGTTTTGGGCTCTTTTTCGGATTTTTGCCCAAGTGTTATTGAGTTTTGCAAACTGGGGTATAACTCGGTCTCCGTATGTCAGAATTGAGTCCCATAAGTTTTAACGCGTGTCTATTACCTATGCGGTGCTATGTGTCTATTTGCGTGGCGTTCGGACGGCCTATGCGGGTTTTGGGCTCTATTTCGGCTTTTTGCCCAAGTGTTGTTGAGTTTTGCAAACTGAGGGATAACTCGGTCTCCGTATGTCGAAATTGAGTCCCATAAGTCGTAACGCTTGTCTACTACCTACGCGGTGCTATGTGTGTGTTTGAATGGTGTTCGGACGGCCTATGCGGGTTTTGGCCTCTTTTTTGGTTTTTTACCCAAATGTTATTCAGTTTTACAAACTGGGGGATAACTCGGTCTCCGTATGTTGGAATCGAGTCCCGTAAGTTGTAACGCGTGTCTATTACCCATGCGGTGCTATGTGTGTGTTTGCGTGGCGTTCAGATGACCTATGCGGGGTTTGGGCTCTTTTTCGGCTTTTTGCCCAAGTGTTGTTCAGTTTTACAAACTGGAGGATAACTCGGTCTTCGTATGTTGGAATCAAGTTCAGTAAGTTGTAACGCGTGTTTATTACCTATACGGTGCTATGTGTGTGTTTGCGTGGCGTTCGGACGACCTATGCGGGTTTTGGACTCTTTTTCGGCTTTTTGTCCAAGTGTTATTGAGTTTTACAAACTGGGGGATAACTCTGTCTTCGTATGTCGGAATTGAGTTCCGTAAGTTGTAACGCATGTCTATTACCTACGGGGTGCTATGTGTGTGTTTGTGTGGTGTTCGGACAGCCTATACGGGTTTCGGGCTCTTTTTCAGCTTTTTGCCCAAGTGTTGTTGAGTTTTGCAAACTGGGGTATAACTCGGTCTCCGTATGTCGCAATCGAGTCCTGTAAATTGTAACGCGTGTCTATTACCTACGCGGTGCTATATATGTGTGTGCGTGGCGTTCGGACGGCCTATACGGGTTTTGGGCTCTATTTCAGCTTTTTGCCCAAGTGTTATTTTTTGTAAACTGGGGGATAACTCGGTCTTCGAATGTCAGAATCGAGTCCCGTAAGTTATAACGCGTGTCTATTACCTACGCGATGCTATTTGTGTGTTTGCGTGCCGTTCAGACGCCCTATGCGGGTTTTGGGCTCTTTTTCGGTTTTTTGCCGAAGTGTTGTTCAGTTTTGTAAATTGGGGGATAACTCGGTCTCCGTATATTGGAATTGAGTCCAGTAAGTTGTAATGCATGTCTATTACCTACGCGGTGCTATGTGTGTGTTTGCGTGGCGTTCGGACGGCCTATGCGAGTTTTGGGCTCTTTTTCGACTTTTTACCCAAGTGTTATTGAGTTTTACAAACTGGGGGATAACTCGATCTCCGTATGTCAGAATTGAGTCTCGTAAGTTGTAACGCGTGTCTATTACCTACACGGTGCTATGTGTATGTTTGCATTGCGTTCAGACGGCCTAAGCGGGTTTTGGGCTCTATTTCGGCTTTTTGCCGAAGTGTTGTTCAGTTTTACAAACTTGGGGATAACTTAGTCTCCGTATGTCGGAATCGAGCCCCGTAATTTGTAACACGTGTCTATTACCTACGTGGTGCTATGTGTGTGTTTGCGTGGCGTTCAGACGGCCTACGCTGGTTTCGGGCTCGTTTTTAGTTTTTTGCCCAAGTGTTGTTGAGTTTTGCAAACTGGGGTATAACTCAGTCTTCGTATGTCGAAATCGAGTCCCATAAGTTTTAACGCGTGTCTATTATCTACGCGGTGCTATGTGCATATTTGCGTGGCGTTCGGACGGCCTGTGCGGGTATTGGGCTCTTTTTTGGCTTTGTACCCAAGTGTTATTCAGTTTTATAAACTGGGGGATAACTCGGTCTCCGTATGTAAGAATCCAGTCCCGTAAGTTGTAAAGCGTGTCTATTACCTACGCGGTGCTATGTGTGTGTTTTCGTGGCGTTCGGACGACCTATGTGGGGTTTGGACTCTTTTTCGGCTTTTTGTCATAGTGTTGTTCAGTTTTATAAACTAGGGGATAACTTGGTCTTCGTATGTTGGAATTGAGTCTAGTAAGTTATAACGCGTGTCTATTACCTATACGATGCTATGTGTGTGTTTGCGTGGCGTTCGGACGACCTTTGCGGGTTTTGGGCTCTTTTTCGGCTTTTTGCCCAAGTGTTATTGAGTTTTACAAACTGGGGGATAACTCGGTCTTCGTATGTCGGAACCGAGTCCCGTATGTTGTAACGCATGTATATTACCTACGGGGTGCTATGTGTATGTTTGTGTGGTGTTCGGACGGCCTATGCGGGTTTCGGTCTCTTTTTCAGCTTTTTGCCCAAGTGTTGTTTAGTTTTGCAAACTGGGGTATAACTCGGTCTCCGTATATCGCAATCGAGTCCCGTAAATTGTAACGCATGTCTATTACCTACGCGGTGCTATATGTGTGTGTGCGTGGTGTTCGGACGGCCTATGCGGGTTTTGGGCTCTATTTCGGATTTTTACCCAAGTGTTGTTTTTTGCAAACTGGGGGATAACTCGGTCTCCATATGTCAGAATCGAGTCCCGTAAGTTATAACGCGTGTCTATTACTTACGCGATGCTATGTGTGTGTCTGCATGGCGTTCAGACGCCCTATGCGGGTTTTGGGCTCTTTTTCGGCTTTTTGCCCGAGTGTTGTTCAGTTTTGCAAATTGGGAGATAACTCTGTCTCTGTATATCAGAATCGTGTCCAGTAAGTTGTAATGCGTGTCTATTACCTACGCGGTGCTATGTGTGTGTTTGCGTGGCGTTCGGATGACCTATGCGGGTTTTAGGCTCTTTTTTGGTTTTTTACCCAAGTGTTATTGAGTTTTACAAACTGGGGGATAACTCGATCTCCGTATGTAAGAATTGAGTCCCGTAAGCTGTAACATGTGTCTATTACCTACGCGGCGCTATTTGTGTGTTTGCATTGCATTTGGACGGCCTATGCGGGTTTTGGGTTCTATTTCGGCTTTTTGCCCAAGTGTTGTTGAGTTTTACAAACTGGGGGATAACTCGGTCTCCGTATGTCGGAATCGAGTTCCTTAAGTTATAACGCGTGTCTATTACCTATGCGGTGCTATGTGTGTTTGCGTGGCATTCAGACAGCCTATGCGGGTTTTGGGCTCTTTTTCGGCTTTTTGCCCAAGTGTTGTTTAGTTTTACAAACTGGGGGATAACTAGGTCTCTGTATGTCAGAATCGAGTCCAGTAAGTTGTCACGTGTGTCTATTACCTACGCGGTGCTATGTGTGTATTTGTGTGGCATTCGGACGGCCTATGCTGGTTTTGGGCTCTTTTTTGGCTTTTTGCCCAAGTGTTGTTGAGTTTTGCAAACTGGGGTATAACTCGTTATCCGTATGTTGGAATCGAGTCCCATAAGTTGTAACGTGTGTGTATTACATACGCGGTGCTATGTGTGTGTTTGTGTGGTGTTCGGATGACCTATGCGAGTTTTCGGTTCTTTTTCGGGTTTTTGCCTAAGTGTTGTTCAGTTTTGTAAATTGGGGGATAACTCGGTTTCCGTATATTGGAATCGAGTCCAATAAGTTATAACGCGTGTCTATTACCTACGCGGTGCTATATGTATGTTTGCGTGGCATTCAGACAGCCTATGCGGGTTTTGGGCTCTTTTTCGGCTTTTTGCCCAAGTGTTATTGAGTTTTACAAACTAGGGGATAACTCGATCTCCGTATGTCAAAATCAATTTCCGTAAGTGTTAACGCGTGTCTATTACATACGGGGTACTATGTGTGTGTTTGTGCGGTGTTCGGACGGCCTATGCGGGTTTCAGGCTCTTTTTTGGCTTTTTGCCCAAGTGTTGTTGAGTTTTGAAAACTGGGGTATAACTCGGTCTTCGTATGTCAGAATCGAGTCCCGTAAATTGTAACGCATGTCTATTACCTACGCGATGCTATGTGTGTGTTTGCGTGGCGTTCGGACGGCCTATGCGGGTTTTGGGCTCTATTTTTGCTTTTTACCCAACTATTGTTAAGTTTTGTAAACTGGGGGATAACTCGATCTCCGTATGTCAAAATTGAGTCCCATAAGTTGTAACGCGTGTCTATTACCAATGCGGTGCTATATGTGTGTATGCGTGGCATTAAGACGCCCTATGCGGGTTTTGTGCTCTTTTTCGGTTTTTTGCCCAAGTGTTGTTCAGTTTTACAAACTGGGGGATAACTCGGTCTCCGTATGTCAGAATCGAGTCTCGTAAGTTGTAACACGTGTCTATTACCTATGTAGTGCTATGTGTGTTTGCGTAGCATTAAAACAGCCTATGCGGGTTATGGGCTCTTTTTCGGCTTTTTGCCTAAGTGTTGGTCAGTTTTGCAAACTGGGGGATAACTTGGTCTCCGTATGTCAGAATCGAGTCCAGTAAGTTGTAACGCGTGTCTATTACCTACGCGGTACTATGTGTGTGTTTGCGTGGCGTTCGGACGGCCTATACTGGTTTGGGCTCTTTTTTGGATTTTTGCCCTAGTGTTGTTGAATTTTGCAAACTGGGGTATAACTCGATCTTCGTATATCAGAATCGAGTCCTATAAGGTGTAACGCGTGTCTATTACCTACGCGGTGCTATATGTGTGTTTGCGTGGCATTTGGACGGCCTATGCGGGTTTTGGGCTCTATTTTCGGCTTTTTGCCTAAGTGTTGTAGAGTTTTGCAAACTGGGGGATAACTCAATCTCCGTATGTCGGAATCGAGTCCCGTAAGTTGTAATGCGTGTCTATTACCTACGCGGTGCTATGTGTGTTTGCGTGGTGTTCGGATGACCTATATGGGTTTTGGGCTCTTTTTCGGCTTTTTGCCCAAGTGTTGTTCAGTTTTGCAAACCGGGTGATAACTCGGTCTACGTATGTCAGAATCGAGTCCCATAAGTTATAACATGTGTCTATTACCTACGCGGTGCTATGTGTGTGTTTGAGTGGTGTTCAGACGGCCTATACGGGTTTTGGGCTCTTTTTCAGCTTTTTGCCCAAGTGTTGTTCAGTTTTGCAAACGGAGGGATAACTCGGTCTCCGTATGTCGGAATCGAGTCCTGTAAGTTGTAACGCGTGTCAATTACCTACGCGATACTATGTGTGTGTTTGCATGGCATTCGGATGGCCTATACAGGTTTTGGGCTCTTTTTCGGCTTTGTGCCCAAGTGTTATTCAATTTTACAAACTGGGGGATAACTCGGTATCCGTATGTCAGAATCGTGTCCCGTAAGTTATAACGCATGTCTATTATCTACGCGGTGCTATGTGTGTGTTTGCGTGGCATGTCTGCGTGTTTGTAAAGTTTTATCTTAAGTTTATCTAAGCAATACAATTACAAATTCTAACTTAAGAGAGAAAACTTATGATTTTGGTGTGATTTTCAATTCTAACTAAGCACCCTATCTATAGCAAAATGTTTAGAATGCCAAAGTAGACTAAATTAATAAAATATTAATATTTTTTTCTATGCACATTTCTTTGACAAATTCATCCATCCACTTTTGATAAAAAAAACTCAGGACATTTTTTCACCAAAAAACAAAAGTGGGTCCCACCCATGTTTTTAATAAAAAACCATTTATTTCTGAAACTTTAATAATTCATAATAAATAGTCCTTTTATCAGAAAAATACGAATTCTATGTCCTTTCCATAGGAAATTTAATTCTCTATAACTTTGTAGAAGAATGTTTTTCTAAATTCCAATCAGAAAATGTCCGAAATCTACATACGGATGATTTTTAATACCTCCATTCTTACAAAATAATGATAAAACATCTCAACATTAATTTTTTCATTTATATCCACATAAAAATAAATATTTTCTTATCATATAAATTAATAATTAATTATTCACAAATAATATTACACAACCAAGTCATTCCTAGGAAAGATGGGGCTTTCCGATAAGGATTTCTCTTATTGGCGCGCAATTAGGTGACCAAATCCCTTTTCTAGACAGAACTTCCTTAGACATTGCCAATAATGCTATCTAATAATATTATTCAAATAATATGAATCATTGATCTGATAATGGGAAATACTGTGTAGTACAATTTTTGAAACAACAATAATATAAAATATCAACGTAGCAATTATTGAATCAATAAAATAAAATATAGAATAGTAATTAATGTAACAATTATTGAGTAGTGCCTTCTTACGTAAGAATTAATAATTTAAAAATATTGTGCAATACCGTGTGCTACTATGCAACCACGCGTATTACTGTATTTTAACCACCGGGTATTCCAACAGTGTTAACGGTAACAACTACGCCGTTATTTATAAAACTCAAACTTGTCATTTTCTTCATTCAACCATTTTCTGTTATGGGGCCCACAAATGGCTACGCCATCTTACGAATATTCCTCGACAAGCAAGAATATTCCACGACCAAATAAATATTCCTCGACAACAATAAATATTTTATAACCACTTGCTTAATTTTGCAAAATTTTCACATTTCACCTATAACCAAAGAATTATATCAAATTAACACCGTATTATTCAAAATAATAATTAGAAAAAATTTGATTTTATTTATAAAAAGTTGGGGTCTTACATCCTTGGCGTCGTGGTTTCGCTAAATTACCTTTACAGAAGATATAACTTTATTCCTCAATGTTTGCTCTTTCCTATATATTACTTGGACAACAATATCTTTGTTAGTCAGATTCTTCTCCACTTGGATGGGCTCATAGGATATCACATGCTTATATTCAGGCTTTTACGGACGTAACACGGAAATGTGAAATAAATTATGAATGTGTTCCAGTTCGGGCGGTAAAGCTACCTTGTACGCCACTTCACCTATTCTCCTCAATACTTCGAATGATCATATGAACCTCTGACTCAATTTACCTTTTTTTTTTCCGAATCTGATCTTTCCCTTCCATGGAGATACTTTCAAAAATATGAAACTACCGACTACAAAGTCTCGATTCTGACGATGCAAATCTGCGTACTTCTTCTGGTGATCTTGAGCTGCTACCAATCTGGCTCTTATCATTTTTATCACGTCGACCATTTGTTGAACTAATTCCGGTCCCAAAAGTCGTCGTTCTCCAACTTAATCCCAACACAACTGGTGTTCTACACTTTCTTCCGTAATGAGCTTCATATGGCGGAATACCAATACTTCACATGATAGTTATTATTGTATGAGAATTCTACTAATGGTAAGTGGTCATCCCAACTCCCTTTGAAGTCCATCACACAAGCTCTAAACATGTCCTCCAACGTTTGTATGGTTCGTTCACTCTGCCTATCAGTTTGGGGGTGATAAGCAGAACTTAATCTTAACCGTGTTCCAATTCTTTCTTGCAAACTTTTCTAAAAATTTGACATAAAACGCGGATCTCGATCGGAGACAATCGACTTCAGCACTCCATGTCGCGATACGATTTCCTTTATGTATAAATTTGCTAACTGATTGAGATTGAATCGGATCTTGATGGGTAGAAAATGAGCTATCTTCATTAGTCGATCTACGATAACCCAAATGGCATCATAACCTTTTTGCGTGACTGGAAGTCCCACCACGAAATCCATCATAATGTGCCTATTTCCACTATAGTATTTCCAACGGTTGAAGTAGTTTCACTTGGTCTCTGGTGTTCTGCTTTGACTATTTGACAAGTACGACATCTACTGACGCACTCTGCAACCTCTCGCTTTAGATTGGGCCACCAAAAGTGTTGTCGAAGATCCTGGTACATTTTTGTGCCTCCTGGATGAATAAAATATGTTGTATTATGTGCTCCAGTGCAGAATCTCATCTCTTAATTCGGTTACTGCTGGCACCCACACTCGACCTTCAAATCTTTTTATACTATCCTTATCCAATTTGAATTTCTCTCCTTCTTTTTCTGCTATTCTCTTCCTTATCTTCTCGTAGTCTTCATCTTTCTCTTGTGTTTCCTTTATCCTATCTAATAACATCGGGTGAGCTTCCATTACGAATATTTTTCCTTTTGCTTCTTTCGGTTCCTCCACTTCTATTTCCAAACTTTCCATTTCTCTTATTAACTCCTCTGGAGTTGTCAATTTGAATAACTTCTCCCTTCCTTTTCTACTCAATGCGTTGGCTTCTACGTTTGCTTTTCCCAGGTGATAAAGAATTTTGTAGTCGTAATCCTTGATTAATTCCAACCACCTTCTTTGTCGCATGTTCAACTCCTTCTGTGTGAAGATATATTTCACACTCTTGTGGTTCATGTATATATCACATTTTCTCCATACAAATAATGTCTCAAAATCTTCAATGCAAAAACTACCGCCGCTAACTCCAAGTCATGGGTACGGTATCATTTTTCAAAATCTTTCAACTGTCGTGACGCATACGTAATGACATTGGCATGCTGTATTAGCACACATTCAAGTCCTTTGTGCGACGCATCACTATACCACAAATCCTCCCGTATAATCTGGTAATGATAATAAAGGTGCCTTGCTTAACCTCCTCTTCAATCCGTGGAAACTCTCTTCGCATTTGTCCGTCCACACGAACTTCACTATTTTTTTTGTTAGATTAGTCAACGGGGTCGCTATCTTAGAAAGTTTTGGATAAATCTTCGATAGTACCCAGCTAATCCTAGGAAACTTCTTACTTATGTTAGCGTCTTCGATTGTTCCAAGTTATTTACCGCCTCCACTTTTGCAGGATCCACTGAAACTCCATTTTTATCTATCACGTGTCCTAAAAATTGAAACTTCTCCATCCAAAATTCACATTTCAAAAATTTTATATACATCTTTTCTCTTCTTAATGCTTCCAATACCATCTTCAGATGTTCGGGGTGCTCTTCCTTAGTCTTCAAATAAATCAAAATGTCATTGATAAATACTACTACAAACTTATCTAAGTATGGCTTGATAACTCGGTTCATCAAGTCCATGAATGCTGCCGCATAATTAGTCAACCTGAATGACATCACTAGAAATTTGTAATTTCCGTAGCGGGTTCGGAACACCGTCTTTGGTATGTCCTTCTTTCGTACTTTCAATTGATGATAACTCGTTCGTAAATCTATCTTGGAAAAATACTTTGCTCCCTTCTGTTGATCGAAATGATCGTCTATTCTCGGTAACAAATATCTATTCTTAATCGTCAATCTGTTTAACTCTCAATAATCAATATAGAGCCTCATCAATCCATCCTTCTTCTTGACAAATAATACCGGTGCTCCCCATGGGGACACACTCGGCCGATTATATCCTTTATCTAGAAATTCTTGTATTTGTATCATCAATTCCCATATTTCTAGTGGCGCCATACGATATGGTGCTTTCTAAATTGGTGCAGTTCCAGATGATAAGTCTATCACGAATTCAATCTCTCTGTCTAGCGGAAGGCCAGACAGATTGTCTGGATATACATCTTGAAAATCTCTCACTACTAATATTTTTTTTATTTCTAATCCCTTTTTCCGAGTGTCCATAATATACGCTAAATAACCTACACATCATTTCATTAACAATTTCTTGGCATGCATCATCGTAAGGCAACACGATTGCTTAAGCGATGAGCTACCATAAAACACTACCTTAGACCGATTTAAATCTAAAGGGTCACACTTTTCTTTTGACAGTCGATTATCGCAGCGTGGCTGGATAACTAATCCTTTCCTAATATCACATCAAACTCTCCCAGTCTTATAGGAATCAAATCTACACTTAGTTCGTGACATCTAATGTTTCCACAACGGTTTCGGTAAACTAACTCTACAGGAATTACTTCCTTATTCACAATCTCTATGTTCAATGAATTTTCTAAGCATCCTTGGGGTATGTTTAGTCGTCTAGCAAATTCTTCAGACAAAAATGAATAGGTAACACCCGAATCAAATAATACATAAGCATTTATATTATTGATTTGGATAATACATGACATCGCGTCCTTCGCAGCTACCGCATCTTGGAAAGTCATGTTAAGGTTCGGGCAGTCGGTCGGTTGGATTGCGTTGGTCTGTCGATCATCAGTTTGTTGCCCCCTCCCTAGTTGGCCGCTTCTTTCGCTGTTCCCCTTCTTTGGACAGTCTTTGATTTGATGCTCAGTTGAGCCACAAACGAAACATCCCTTAACCTTTTTCGGCTTTGGGAAGTTGGGTGAAATGTGCCCTTCCTGGCCGTAGTTGTAGTAGATATTGCACCCTTTCCAACACTCCCCTTGATGGTTCTTCCCATATTTTGAGCAAGCTTCACTTTTTTTCTTAAACCCTCCTTGGTAACTTCCTGACTGGTTGATGTTTCGGTTGTTATTATTGTTGAGGTTGTTGTTGTTTTCCTATTTCCTCTTTCCCAGATTGCTTTCACCACTGCTACTCCTTCCACGAGTTTCTCACCTAGTATTCTTATTCTTCTTTTCCTTGTTGTATTGGCTCAACGCCTCGCTACCTCCCTCAACAATGATCGCATTCTCCAATAATGTGGCGAATGAGTTAATTTGAAGAACCGACACCTTATTGAACAACCAAGGTTTCAGTCTAAGTTTGAAGCGCCGAGCTTTCCTCTCTTTGGTGTCTACTTTACGCTTTGCAAAATGTGCGAGTTCATTGAACTTGGTTGCGTACTGCGTCACCGTCATCTCCCCTTGTTTCAGTTCTAGAAACTTTACCTCCATCCTATTCTTCATGCTCTTCGGGAAGTAATTCTCAAAGAACAAGGGGCCTTAAACTTTTCTGAAGTTATAGTCCCTTCTCCCGCTCTGTGTTGATTTGCTTCCCCCCAGTAGTTTGCTTCACCCCTCATCATGTACGTAGCGAACACGATTTTCTAATCTTCACCCACACGAGCAATGACGAAAACTTTCTCCATTTCTTTAATCCATGTCTGTGCTACCATAGGATCAGTAGTACTCACAAATTTCAGAGGTCCCACACTCCTAAAGTCTTTAAATTTTGTAACTGGAACCGCTTGGGGATTAGGTTGTACTGGTTCTTTTTTTTTTCCCCGTAGAGCTTCTCCTAGCAAATTTACTAGCCGTTGGATAAGATCTACTTGTGTAAGGTTTTGTGAAGATCAAAGTAGCAATCAAATTGCAAAAATAGCAGAAGCAAAATTAAAATCATATTTTAAAATTTTCACAAAGCAATTACCCGGATGATCCTTTATGCATATTATTAATTAAAACAAAGAACAAGAAGTTATGGAATCATACCTTTATAGATACGAGCTTCCACAGGTATGAGTTCAACTCCTACTTCTCCGCGATCTCCTTGAATCTTCGGGTAGATTCCTTCATTTGATCAATGTTAGCCACCCAAGTGTATAGCCTCTACAGGTGATCCACCAAGGAAGAATAATTTTCAAGAAGAAGGGTGTATTGGCTCAAACCCTAGTTTTCCCTATCTCTGTAGAAAGAGGGGACATACTCTCCAACTATTGGAATCACATATATTTGATAACTGATATAAGACTCATCTTATAAAGATATCAAGTAACCCCATTTAATTAAAATAAGGTATTATTTATTTAATTAAATTTCTTTAATTAATTAGGTTCCTTAATCTTATTAGAGATAATTAATTAAATTCCTTTAACTAATTTTGCCTCCTAATCCTATTAGGTATAAATGAGAGTACTTATATTAAATTAATTTCTAAACTCTTTTAGAAATTAAAATAATAATAATTGTAATAATATTAATAAGACATCAAATATCTTGGTGATCTGCTTTATCCACGTCTCCGCCTTAAGTGGTTTTGGCTCTCCAATAAACTCCGGTGGTCCCAGCTCCTTGAACTGTTTAGCAGTGACCGTCCGAGAGTTGCCAGTGTTTTCACCTGCATTTTGAACAGGAGCCACTCTCGCCTTGATGTTGCATGAATTGCATAAAGCCTCTGAACATCCCATCGTTCATCATTTGGTCAGCGTTGTTATTTTCTTGAGGATTATTGCCATCCTGATGCACATTATCATGAGTATTGATCGTTGGTGACTCAACGGTCTCATGTGCTTCATTACTTATCTCAACATTTTCAGATGCCATTTTTAAATACTTCCACAAAACAAGGGTTAATTGACATGTCACATATTATCTCTATACTCTGACCGACCAATTAAATACCAAATAAACTTAGGTAGGTCATACTAGCGAAGGAATTCCCCGTCTCTCCCCTCCTAGTTCTTGTCTCATATCTCAGCCAGGGATCATATCCCTAAGCTTTGATACCAATTGTTACGCCCCCAAAATAGGTATACATCACCCATCTTGAGTCGCCAAATACATGGTACAGAACTTAAATACAAACTTCTTTTATACAGTACGACAAAACGTAACTAAGAGTTTCAAAATGGATAATGTCTCGTAGAGAGTATCCAAACTCAAATAAAGTCCTTAGTACAATTATTATCACACTATTTCACTAAATAGCGAGGACTACTAATGCAAACATCTGGACCGTCACTCCATTCCCCGACTAGTTTCAGCTACGTTCTCATTTCCTGAAGAGAACAATGAAAGCAAAAGGGTGAGCTCAACTAGTTTTAATAAGAAATATTATGACTAAGATAATGAAGACTAAATTATCGTTAGCCTTCAACAGTGTTAAACTGATAAAATATAATAAACATCAAGTTTAACTGCAGCGGAACAAGCAATCCATTAGAAGAGTCAAGTAGAACATGATATCTACTATCTTCTATAATTTAAAAAGTTTATCATCAATTTTATCACTGAGACTCAGCTTAATAAATAAACCACATCAACGAATCATCCATGCACTACGGGCCAAGGATATTCATGTAATCATCAATGGTCATGATTATACCGAATAATCCCTGGTCATAATCATACCAACAACTGTCCATCAATGCACTACAGGCCAATGAGAATTTTTACCACATCATTTGTAACATTACGGTCATGATTATACCGAATAATCCCTGGTCATAATCATACCAATCAATAGTACATCTATGCACGTAAGCCACAGATGACTTTTATCACAATATAAGCATGAGGATGATGACAATATATAAGAATTCAATTAAAAGAAAGAAAAGGATAAATTTTTAAAGATTATAACGTAATTTATCAAGAATTCAATAATGTCCAAATTGTCAACATGATACTGCTTTGTGGAGTAAAATTCAAGAATAATTTTGTATCAAAAATGATTTGGACATCAAAGAAATCAATTTTTGTCATGAATAATTCCCTGGGTGAATAGTACCCGAGTGAATAGTACCCCAAGAATAGTACTCGTGAATAGTACTTTGTGAATAGTACCTGTGAATAGTACCCTATGAATAGTACTTTGTGAATAGTACCATAGAAATGAATACTATTCATGGACAGTACTCCGACATGAAAAACATAAAATTTAACAAGAATGTGCAGAAAATATCCTTGTGAAATGATACTAGATGAAGCGCAAATTTTTAGGATATTCTACTAATTTCACGGAGTATAGAAGCAACACTTTAACAAAATGAGGGTATAATCAAGAATACGAGACAAAATAATATTACTCACATACTACAGAGTATGGAAGACAATATTATTCCTATGAATACTAAAAAAAATAATATCCCTTACCTCAGAAGAAGACTGGATACTGGAATAGTGAGGTAACAGACTTCTCTTCTACTTTCTCTCTAAAGCTTCTCTCTCTATAGCTTCTCTTTCTATAATTACTCTTGTGAGTCTTAGTGAATTGGTGAGAATAAAAGAAGAATGAACTTCTCTTTATAGGAAAACATAGTTTCGATAATTGCACGTTTTGGGGCTCAAAATATTACACAGTATAATACCTTCATCTTTTCTTTCATTTTTAATTTAGTCCTGCAAGTATTATCAAACTTGCACCACCTCCCCTAATAGTACATCATGTGAATCAATAGTACAATCATGTGAATAAATAGTATAATCATGTGAAAAAATTAATTACAGTATAGTATCTTCATCTATACATCCATTTTTAATTTAGTCATGCAAGTATTATCAATCTTGCACCACCTCCCCTAATAGTACATGCACGTGAATCAATAATACACACATGTAAACAAATAGTTATAAGCATGTGAATTACTAGCAATTAATTGCTCATTTTTTCGATTAATTACCCGATTGGTCTATATAACCTCCATACATCCATTATTATCGAAATAGATGTCAATTTCCACTAACACTAATAATCTCAACCCAATGGAAATATCAATTTTATCTTTAATCAACACGAACTTATTCATCATTAATATTATAACTCACAATAAGGATTTCTCCATATTGGCGCGCAATTAGGTGACCAAACCTCTCCTTGACAGAAGTTTCTAGACATTGTCAATATTGCAAATAATAATATGAATAACTTTGTCGTCTCAATTATTGATTTAATAATATAAAATATTATGCAGATGATACTGTGACAATAATTGAATCAATAATATGAGAGATATTATGCAGCAACTACTGTAGCAATAATTGAGTATAACTGAGTGACTTCTCACGTAAGCATCAATAATCAATACCGTGTATACTATGAAACCACGCGTATTACTATACTTTTACCACCGGGTAGTTCAACAGTTTAACGATAAAACTTTCGCCGTTATTTTTTATAAAAAGATAATTCTGTCATTTTCTAATGATTGTGCCGTCGTACGAATATTCCTGGTTAAAATGAATATTCTCCGACCAATCGAATATTATATAACCACTTATTACTTTGCAAAATTTATAAATAATACCCACAACTATAACATTATATCAAATCCACACCATAATATTCAAAAATATATTTCGAGAAAAATTAATCTTTATTCATAAAAGTTGGGGTCTTATAACATCCCCTTCTTATGAAATTTCGTCCTCGAAATTAAGGTGCGTACCTGGTATGTCGAAGAGGTGAGGATACCTTGACTTTATTTCATATTCTAACTCCCAGGTCATTTCCTAAACAACGTGGTTTCTCCACAAAATTTTGACTTGAGGTATAACCTTGGAGAGTAGAATATAATCCTTCTTATCTAAGATTTTAACATGTACCTCTTCATACGTTAAATCTTCCGCTATCTCGTCCGGTTCTAATTCAATAATGTGGTTCGGGTCTTTCACATATTTACGTAACATAGATATGTGAAAAACATTATGAACACAAGACATATTTTGCGGTAAGGCGAGTCTATAGGCCATAGTTCCTACTCGATCGAGGATTAAAAATGGGCCAATGAATCGAAGATTGAACTTTCCTCTCTTTCCAAACCTCGTAACTCCTTTTCATGGAGCAACACGTAACAACACATGATCTCCAATATTAAATTCCACGTCCTTTCGATGAAGATCAACATAACTCTTTTGTCGATCTTGTGAGGTTTTTATATGTTGTCGAATCGTTTAAATATTTTTCGTAGTCATACGTACAAATTCCGGTCCCAACAATGTTGCTTCACCCACCTCATCCCAGCATACTAGAGAACGACACTTTCTTCCATACAACGCTTGAAATGGAGCCATGTCAATACTTGCTTGATAATTGTTGTTGTAGGAAAACTCTACCAATGGTAAGAACTTGTCCCAACTTCCTTTGAAGTCAAGGACACAGAGTCTTAATAAATCTTCAAGAGTTTGAATAGTCCTCTCCGACTGCCCGTCTGTTTGAGGATGATATGCCGAACTAAATCGTAAGTCCATGCCCAAAGCTTTTTGCAAACTAACCCAAAATCATGAAGTGAATCTTGGGTCTTGATCAGAACTATGGATATTGGCATACCATACAATCTTACAATCTCGTTTATGTACATACGATCAAGACGTTTGAGTGTATAAGTTTCTCGTATAGGTAAAAATGAGCAGACTTGGTCAACCTATCAACAATGATCCAAATCGCATCTATGTCTTGAGAAACTATGGGAAGACCAGTAACGAAATCCATGGTAATGTGCTCCCACTTCCAATCTAGAATTTTAAGTGGTTGCAATGGACCTTTTGGCAGTTGATGTTCTGCCTTGACTCGTTGACAAGTTAGACACCTTGAGATAAACCCTGCTATCTCTCTCTTCATATTGCTCCACCAAAATGTATGTCGAAGAACATGATACATTTTGGTACTCCCAGGATGGATTGCAAATGTTGTGTTGTACACCTCCATCATGATTTTATACTTTAAGTTAGAATCGTTAGGAACACAAAGTCTGGAGTTGACTCAAAGTATTCTTTCTTCATCGATTCTTGCATCCGGAATAGCACCTTCTTGCACTTTCTTCCTCATACGCATCAGCTTCAGGTCTGTAGCTTGAGCAGCTTTAACTTTATCGATTAAAGTCGGTTCTAATTATATATTCGCCATCATCACATGGGTCCCTGGAGTCTTTAACTCTATTTCCATCCTTTGTAAGTTATACAAAATAAGCCTTTGCGTTGACAATATCGCACTCGTACCCGCATATGATCTTCTACTCAATGCGTCAGCTACTACGTTCGCTTTTCCAGGATGGTATTGAATGGTATGATCGTAATCTTTCAATAACTCAAGCCAACGTCGTTGCCGCATGTTGAGTTCCTTTTGAGTGAAAAAATGTTTGAGGCTTTTATGATCAATATAGATCTCCACCTTCTCTCCATACAGGTAATGTCTCCAAATCTTAAGTGCAAAAACGACAGCTGCCAACTCTAGATTATGAGTAGGATAATTCCTCTCATATTTCTTGAGTTGTCGTGAGGCATAGGCTATGACTTTCCCATGTTGCACGAGAACACATCCTAACCCTTTGCCTGAAACATCACTGTATATGACAAATCCCTCCGAGCCAGATGGTATTGTCATAAAAGGTGCTGAAATGAGTCTCCTCTAGAGTTCTTGAAAACTCTTCTCACATTCCTAGCTCCCACCGAATTTTTTATCTTTATGAGTCAGCTGAATTAATGGAGTAGTGATTCGAGAAAACCCTTCTGCGAATCTCTGATAATAACCAGCTAAGCCGAGAAAGCTACGTACTTCAATCACTAACTTAGGTGGCTCCCAGCTTTGAATTGCTTCAATCTCTGCCGGGTCAACAGATATTCCATGATTTGATATCACGTGCCCAAGGAATGCTACTTCCTCAAGCCAGAACTCGCATTTCTTCAACTTGGCATATAACTTGTTTTCACGAAGCTTTTGGAGTATCAGTCTCAAGTGTTGCTCATGATCTTCACGGATTTTGGAGTAAATGAGGATGTCATCAATAAAGATGACCACAAAGTGATCCAAAAATTCCTTGAATACTAAGTTCATCATATCCATAAAGGTAGCAGAAGCATTAGTCAATCCAAAAGACATGACTAGGAATTCGTAATGCCCATACCGAGTTCTGAAAGCTGTCTTTGGAATGTCATCAGTTTTAATCTTCAACTGATGATATCCAGAACGAAGATCGATCTTTGAAAAGAATTTGGCGCCTTGCAATTGGTCAAACAGGTCATCAATGCGAGGCAACAGGTACCTATTTTTGATGGTGACATGATTCAACTCCCGATAATCAATACAAACTTGCATACTTCCATCTTTCTTCTTCACGAATAGAACATGAGCACACCAAGGAGACGTACTAGGTCAAATAAAACCGATGTCTAACAATTCTTGTAGTTGGGTTTTTAACTCCTGAAGTTCAATAGGAGCCATTCGATATAGGGCTTTGGAAATGGATTTTGTACCGGGTTTAAGGTCGATACCAAACTCGATTTCACGCTCTGGGGGTAGGCCATAAAGTTCTTCGAGGAATACATCAGGAAATTTATTAACAATAGAAATATCATTCAAATTTGACGTATTTTTATTTAAATTTATGACATGAGCTAAGAAAGCTTGACATCCGTTTTTCAATAAACGAAGAGCTTTATGACTTGAGATGATTGTGATTGATTTTAATGGTTTGGTCGCTTGAATTTGCATAATAGGTTGATTAGGAATATGAAAGCTAACAACCTTACGAAAATAATCAATTTTAGCATGATGAGTAGTTAACCAATCAATCCCTAGAATCACGTCAAATGTAAGTATTTTTAAGGAGATAAGATCGACAAGTAACGTGTGGTTACCGATTTGAATCAAATAAGACTTATAAATAGTGGATGTAATGAAGGTTTCTTCCCAACGAAGTTTCAACAGATAAGTCAAAGTCTAATTTCTTCGGAGTCAAATTTAAACTGTTGAGCGCAAGTAGGAGAAATAAAAGAATGGGTAGAACCAGTATTAAATAAGGTATAGACTTCGCTAGAGTTTATGATTAGCTTACCCGTGATCACCTCGTTTGGATTCCTTGCTTTTGGGAGGTTACGACAAACGCTCTCCCTTGAACTACCGATTTTGTCTTGTCTAGGGCGGCCTTTGATGCCTCCATCCCAAGCTGGACTTGACTTCGATGCACGACAAAATTGGGCTAGGTGACATTCTCTTCCATAATTGTAACATGCTTTGGACTGCTGCGTACAGTTTGGACTGATGTGTCCTCCCCTTCGCATTTGTAACATACGACCGACGGTCGTTCTCCTTCCTTAACAATAGGTGTTGGTGCTGACGTCCTTCCATCATTATTGAATCTACTCTTCTTGAAACTCCCACTTTTATTGTCTTGGCCATGATTAGCACCGAAGTGGTTACCATTTTTGGCATATTGATTCCCTCCACGTTTGTTGTCACCGCTTCGATGACTGCTACCACTGGTATTATCATTTTGTCGGCTGTTCTCTTTTGGTTGGGTTGACTCGTTATCGCACTCTAATAACTGAGCCCTATTTACAACATCTGAATACAAACACAGTTTGTGAGAAATTAAGTATTGACGTATCTCGAGTTTTAAACCTCTTAGAAACATCCGCGTCATTCTCTGCTCATTATCAACCAAGTGGGACGCAAACCGGGACAACTCGGCAAACTTAGCTTCGTACTGTGACACGATCATATTATTCTGATCTAGCTTGATGAACTCTACCTCCTTCATGTGACGAATACTTTTGGGAAAGTACTTATCGTTGAACAGTTATTAGAATTTCTCCTAAGACATCTTCAGTGCGGCAGGTTGAGTATGCTTTACCGATTCCACCAGTAATCTGCCTCTCCTCGCAACATAAAGGTGGAAAAGGGAACCTTTTACTCCTTGGAGCATCCCAAGACATCAAATATCTTGGTGATCTGCTTTATCCACATCTCCGGCTTAAGTGGTTTTTGTGACGCCCCCAAAATAGGTATACAACACACATTCTGAGTCGCCAAATACATGGTACAGAAAGCAAACTACAACTTCAATAATACAATTGTCGTGCAAAATACGACAACACATATTGTGAGTTTAAATACAAATATTATCTTCTAGACAATATTCACACTTAAATAAGTCCTCATTATAATTATTCATACATTATTTTATAGAAATAGTGAGGACTGCTAAAACATCTTTCTAGAACCATCACTCCATACCCCGACTAGATCCTACTATGTTCTCACCTCCTGAGAAAAAAATAGAACAAAAAGGAAAAGGGTGAGCTCAACTAGCCCAATAAAGAATATTATGACTAAGATAATATATGTGAGACCCCAAATTTTATGAAATAAAAGTATTCAATTTTTCTATTTTGGTAAATAGTTAAATTGATAAAAGTTTAAAGTTAAGGGTAATATGTGAATATTTTTTTTGCAAAGTAAGCAAGTTGATATAAAATATTCATTGTGTTGGAGAATATTTGATTAGTCGGGGAATATTCTTTTTGTCGGGGAATATATGTACGACGGTATAATCATTGGTGGACCCCACAACGGAATTATTGTCAGATTGAGAAAACGACAAAAATATTTTATTGAAAATAACAACAGAAGTTTTACCATTAATACTGTTGAACTACTCGGTAGTAAAAGTACAGTAATACGCGTGGTTGCATAGTAGCACACAGTATTGATTATTGATGCTTATGTGATAAGTCACTCAGTTTTGTTTTATTAGTATTATTAATGTAATAAAAGAGAAAATCTTTTTATATAAAATAAAATACTTTTATAAATTTATTCGATAAATAGAATATATTATATTCTATTATGCATAATATTTTGCATAGTAATTTTTTTTATATAAAACAGAATACTTTTATAAATTTATCTGTTTTATTAGACAATAATTAGAATATATAATATTTTATTATGCATAGTGTTTGCATACTGTCTGCATAGTATTTGCATAGTAAAATCTTTTATAAAGTTATTCGTTTTATTAGATTATAAATAGAATATATTATATTTTATTTAAAAGATTTTGCTTTAAATATGGACCGTCAGATTAAAGTAAATCAATCTGGACCGTTCATGAGTTAGTTACTATGCAGTCCATTTTTCTATAAATAAAAGCTCATTCTTTCATTATTTTATACTAATTCACTGAAACTCTAGAGAGAGAAACTATAAAGAGAGTTTTTCTTCTATAACCTTGAGCGTATTTCTTTAGAGTTTAAGAAAGCTTTGAGCGTAATACAAGTTTTCTTCGATTATATCCTCACCCTAGCAGTCAGAATACTATTCTTTCAAAGGTAGGGGATATTATTTGTTATACTCGTAAGGGGTATTATTTCTTTTGTGTTCATGAAGATAACTTATGTTATTCCATTCTTTATTATTCTGTTGGAATAACCTGTATACGTGGGCTACCCTATACTTAGTGAAATTCTTCTGCTATTCCATTTTTTATTACTCTGTTGGAACATCTTGTCTGTGCGTTTTACGCCATACCTGGTTCCGTCTTTACTATTCTGCTGGAATATCCTGTTTGTGCATTTTACACTGGACCTGGTTCCGTCTTTACTATTCTGCTGGAATATCCTATTTGTGCGTTTTACGTCGGACCTGGTTCCGTATTTATTTTTATGTTGGGAATAATCTATCTGTGCGGTCTCTATCACATGCATGGTGAATCCTTCTGTTATTCCATTCTTTATTATTCTGTTGGAATAACCTATTTATGTGGATTACCACATGCATGGTGAACGATCCTTTGTATTTCATTCCTTGTTAAATTATGGAAATGATCTGTTTACGTGGATTATGATGAAAGTCATAATAAAAGCACTGGACTAATGAAAATCATGGGTATATGTGGTATTAGTAAGTGTTATGATGAGTTATGTTGGTTATTATGTGAAAACATGAAAGTTTCTTAGAAATCACAAAGGGTTGAAAAATCAGATTTTGGTGAAAATGGAACATGAAATTCAATTGACTATATCTCCTATTATATTTCAAATTTTTGAGTGTGGTCAAGTTCTAGAGTTAGGTCTATGAGTTTTGTAACTTATCCAAGTGGAATCACTAGAAAATGTGTTGTAGATTTTCGTGTGGACTGATTTTAGCAAAGTACGAAAAATTGAAAAATATGAAAAAGGCTGCTGCCACGATTTTAAAAGGACTGTTTTGGCCACTTAATTTGTGAGAAAAATTCTGGCCTTTTGGGACATGAAAGTATATGGTATAAAGTACCTCCTGTCCAAAAATGAGTTCATTCCGACTTAAAATGAGCAAGTTATGACCATTTCAATATTTAGATTTTTCCGACGAAAAACGCTATAACTGGAGTTCTATAACTCCGATGACCATGAAATTTAAACTGGAAGCTCACGTTAACATGTGTAAGATCCTGCCAAGATTTGGGAATTTTTGGAGTTAACCGTGAGGTAGCTAATTTCTTAAGGAATTAATTAGAAATTAATTTTTGAAAAATAGTAAATGAATTTTAAAAATGTCAAGAAAAATATATGTTCAATATGGGACTATATTATGCTAAATCCCAGAAAAAAAATAATTTTTGGGACTGATTTGGTATTTTTTATAAAAATAGTTTAGCTTCGAACATATGAGTTAAATATGTTATGTGGAGTTGAAAAATTGGTAAATAGGATTTTATGGCTTGGAAATCCTATATAAGGTATATGCATATTTTTGATGAGTAATTTGATTATTGGTGATGAAATCTTATGAGTATGAAATTTTTGAATGATTAAATGCATTAATTGGAAAAGTTAAAACAATTAAATGTAATTGTTTATAAGTTTAAGAAGTGTTTAAAATATTGTTATAGTATTAACAGTATTAGATTATGATTTTATTAAGTGATTAATAATGTCTAGATAAATTTAAAGTCTTTAATATTTATCCTTGATTTAGTTTGATTAATGCTTATAATATTGTCATCATCCTCATATTTATATTATGTTGAAAGTCATCTGTGTCCTGTAGTGCATAGATGGACTTGGTATGATTATGACCAGGGATTATTCGGTATAATCATGACCGTAATGTTGCAAATGATGTGGAAAAAGTCCTCATTGTCCCATAGTGCATTGATGGATAATTTTTGGTATGATTATGGCTATGGATTCTCTTCGGCTAAGGGTGCAAAGATGAATTGTTTTATAGCATGATCAGGACCGTTGATAAAAACACGATTATCTTTGGCCCGTAGTGCATGGATAATTTGTGGTTGTGATACTAATGAAAAAGTCCTCATTGGCCCGTAGTGCATTGATGGATAGTTTTTGGTATGATTATGGCTATGGATTCTCTTTGACCGTAGTGCAAAGATGAATTGTTTTATGGCATGATCAGGACCGTTGATGAAAACACGTTTATCTTTGGCCGTAGGGCATGGATAATTCGTGGTCGTGATACTAAATAATATCCTTGGCATGTAGTGCATGGATGATTCGATGATGTGGATTAATTATTGAGCTGAGTCTCAGCAATGAAATGTTAATTCATGGATATGTACTAATAATGAATATCTTTGGTCGTAGTGCAAAGATGATTTAATGATTACAAGCAGGAATTGTGATTTGGTTTAACCATGATTTTTTATGTTTCAGGTGATGAAAATTATCTTCGTCCTGGGTGCAAAGAGGAATTTAGAATCATAATTGTGATTATGAGTTATTCACATAATCGTGGACGGGAATTGTTGATTGATGTTACACGGATAAAACATTATTGGTGGACTTTTAACATAGAGAAGATAATAGACCTTATGGTCTATTTGACTCTTCTAATGGATTTCTCATTCCGCTGCAACTATGGTTGAAAATTTTTATTATCTGTCATATGTTCTAAATCTCTAATTTATTATTGATGAAAGTTATTGATAATTTAATTATCTTTAGTCATGATATTCTTTACTGGGCTAGTTGTGCTCACCCTTTCTGCTTCACAATTCTTTTCAGGTAATAAGAGTGTTGCCGTAAGAGTGGTGCCGGGTTGAGTGGGGATAATAGGGGAATATAACGGTGGTCTCTAACTGTGGAGGTTCTCCCTAAATAGTGTAGAAAAGTGTGTTGTATTCTATACATCATTTAGTAGTTATATTTGGTGAATCAAATAGGGTGAGGCGAACCCAACTTTGGAAGGGTGTTTCGCCACTATCATTCAAGATGTCTAATGACATACAACCTCGTGTTCTCATAAGACATGGTTGTGCACATCCAATTACTGAATATATCTACGAGCACTACCTGTATGATCTTGGAGTTTATTTGAAACATAATTTTCACTTGGAGACAACAGAGATATTTATATGTCAAGAGAAGACTCACCATTGGAAAGAAGATGATAGTAATCTTCTTGTTTTTCTTTGGGGACTTTTGGGTTAACCAAGGATAATTCTGTGGACATATGATATATATCATAACCTAGACGCATGGCCTCCCATGTACGAAGGTTTCCTTGAGTACTTTCCAAAGGTTTTAATTTCTAAAACAGTTTTTAACTATACTTTTATGTAAAGTATCATTGTAAGGTTCTGGTCGAGGTACCATGAGAGTTACATACATTTGTATTAAAACTCATAGTTAACTATGGTCGTATTCTATACGACAGCTCAACAGTTGTATAAATAAAGTTGTATTTGAATTTTGTACCATGTATTTGGCGACTCAGAATGGGTGTTGTATACCTAATTTTGGGGGCGTCACAATATACAACTAAATTATCATTAGTATTCAACAGGAAAAAATCTGATAAAATATAATAGATAACAAGTTTTAGATCAACAACTGCAGCGGAAATAACAATCCATTAGAAGAGTCACGTAGAGAATGAATTCTACTATCTTTTAAGATATAAAAGTCCATCATCAATATTTTATCCTTGCAACATCAATCAATATACATCTTTAATCAAATATTCATCTTTACACTACAGACCAAAGATATTCATTTGTATCACCAATCGGTCATGTTCATCTCAACACCTATTCATCTTTGCACTACGGGCCAAAGATATTCATCAGATAATAATTCATCTTTGCACTACATGCCAACGATATTCATTCAGTATCACCTATTAAGGACTGAGGATGATGAAAAAAAATTTAGAGAACGAATCCAGTGAGACAGAAGAACAAATATTAGGGATTCGTATTTCGGTTTATCCAAATTCAATAATACTTCATAATAACCAATTGTGAAGTAGAATTCAAAAATAAAGATCAAAACATGGATACAATCAAAGATAGTAACCATAATAGACATCTTGGACAAAAAGAAAAATTTTCATTTTTCGGTGAATAGTGCTGTATTCGTGAATAATGCCGTATACATGAATAGTAATCCCGACACAAAAAGTTCCAAATTTGATAAAAAATTCAGACCAATATTTCGGTATAGTGATATTGAAAGAAACAATATCATTTACGAAGAAAATAATATCCCTTACCTCAAAATAACCGTACTTCTGACTGAATTTCGAATATAGTGCTGACAAAAACTTGCACTGAATAACAACTCTCAAAGTATCAAAATACTCACAAAAATACGCTCGATAATCTAGAGAGAAAGAAAACTTGTTTCTGGTGTGATTTTCAATTATAACCTAAGTGTCTATTTATAGGAAAATGCTAGAACGCCAGAGGAGACTAAAATAATAAAATATTATTATTTTAAAAAAATTTCTACGCACACCTTGGAAAACAATTTCAAGCATGCCAAATCTGAAAATTTCCCAGCAGCCCACATATTTTTAACACAAGTGGGTCCCACCCATAATTTAATAAAAATCATTTTATTTTTCGAAACTTCAGTAATTCATAGAAAATAGCCCGTTTATCAGAAAAATATGAAATTTATGTCCATTGCACACGAAATCGAATTCTCTACAACTTTGTAGCTTTGAGTTTTTCCAAATTCTAAACGGAAAATATTCGAAATCCACAAACGAATGATTTTTAATACTTCCATTTTGACAAAATACTGATAAAATACCTCAGCATTAATTCCTTCATTTATAACCACATAAAATAAATAAATCCATCATTTATATCCACATCAAAAAAATATTTCCTTATCATATAAATCAATTATTAATTATTCACAAATAATATTACAGAATCACAATTATGACAACCTAGGCCGTTCCTAGGAAAGAGGGGGCTTTTCAATAAGGATTTCTCCTTACTGGCGCGCAATTAGGTGGCCTAAACCTCTCCTTGACAGAACTTTCTAAACATTGCCAATAATGCTATCTAATAATATTATTCAAATAATATGAATTATTGATCCGATAATGGGAAATACCGTGCAGTGACAATTATTGAAACAACAATAATATAAAATATCAACACATCAATTATTGAATCAATAAAATAAAATATTGAACAGTAATTACTGTAACAATTATTGAGTAGTGCCTTCTTACGTAAAAATCAATAATTTCAAAAATACTGTGCAATACCGTGTGCTACTGTGCAACCACACGTATTATTATATTTTAACCACCGGGTATTCCAATAGTGTTAACGGTAACAATTACACCGTTATTTATAAAACTCAAACTTTGTCGTTTTCTTCATCCGATAGTTATTCCGTTTTAGGGCCCACAAAATGGCTGCGCCGTCGTACGGATATTCCCAACAAAATGAATATTCCATGACCAAACGAATATTCCCCCCGATAACAATGATTATTTTATAACCACTTGCTTATTTTGTAAAATTTGCACATTTCACCCATAACCAAAGTATTATATCAATTTAACACCTTATTATTCACAATAATAAATAGAGGAAATTCGATTTTATTAATTAAAAAGTTGGGGTCTTACAACCTCCCCTCCTTATGAAATTTCGTCCTCAAAATTGACGTACGTACCTAGTGTTTCGAAAAGGTGAGGATACCTTGCTTTTATTTTTGATTCCAACTCCCAGGTCATTTCTTCAATAGCATGGTTCCTCCACAAAACCTTAACTTGTGGTATAACCTTCGTGCGTAGGACCTGCTCTTTCCTATCCAAGATCTTAATAGGTACCTCCTCGTACGTTAAATCTTCAACTATCTCGTCTGGTTCTAACTCAATAATGTGGTTCAAATCTTTCATATATTTACGAAGCATAGATATATGAAAAACATTATGAACACGAGACATGCTTGGAGGTAATGCGTAGTCTATAGGCCACATTTCCTATTCGGTCAAGAATTTCAAATGGACCAACAAATCGTGAATTGAGCTTTCCTCTCTTCCCAAATCTTGTAACTCCCTTCCATGGAGCAATACATAACAATACATAATCTCCAATATTAAATTTCACGTCCTTTCGATGAAGATCAACATAACTCTTTTGTCGATCTTGTGTGGTTTGAATACGTTGTCGAATTATTTGGATCTTTTCTGTAGTCATGCGTACTAATTCTGGTCCCAACAACATTGCTTCTCCTACCTCGTCCCAGCATACTGGAGAACGACAATTTCGTCCATACAACGCCTTGAATGGAGCCATGCCTATACTTGCTTGATAACTGTTGTTGTAGGAGAATTCCACCAGTGGCAAGTACTTATCCCAACTTCCTTTGAAATCTAGGACACAGAGTCTTAATAGATCTTCAAGGGTTTGAATAGTCCTTTCCGATTGCCCGTCCGTTTGAGGATGGTATGCTAAACTGAATTGTAAATCCGTGCCCATAGCTTTCTGCAAGCTAACCCAAAATCTTGAAGTGAATCTTGGGTCACGATCTGAAACTATGGATACTGGCATGCTATGCAATCTCGCAATCTCATTCACGTACATACGAGCAAGACATTTAAGGGAATAAGTCTCACGTATCGGCAAGAAATGAGCAGACTTGGTTAATCTATCAATAATAACCCAAATCGCATCTATGCCTTGAGAAACTTTGGGAAGACCTGTAACGAAATCCATGGTAATGTGTTCTTACTTCCATTTTGGAATCTCAAGTGGTTGCAATGGACCCTTTGGCACTTGATGCTCCGCCTTTACACGTTGACAGGTTAAACACCTTGAGATAAACTCCGCGATCTCTCTCTTCAAATTGTTCCATCCAAAATGTATGTCGAAGATCATGATACATTTTGGTACTCCCAAGATGGATTGCAAATGGGGTGTTGTGTGCCTCCATCATGATTCTATGCTTCAAGTCAGAATCACTAGGAACGCAAAGTCTAGAGTTGACTCGAAGTATTCCTTCTTCATCGATTCTTATTTCTGGAACAACACCTTCTTACACTTTCTTCTTCATACGCATCTATAAATCCCCCAAACTTGGGTACTTGAAACCCGAACTCGGTGCTTCACGATACCATTTCTATAAGCGAAATAATACTAATAATAGTAACAATAATATAAATATCAAACTTATCTTATATTTATCAGGGTCTAATCCCAATTACGCAACCTTTACAATAATTTTTTACATTATATATAATACATATCATTGTCTATATATTGTCTAACTATTACAAAAGATACCATTAAACATGTTCTGTTTGCTTTCCTTTTCACTTGTTCTTGTCTGAACCTTCGAGTTATTCATGCCTAGCTGAAAACATTTAAATTTAAGCAAAGATGAGCATTTGGGTGCCCAACAAGTAATAACTATTAGAAATATAATTAGCTAAAAGAAATAAATGTTTTCTTTGTACATCACTTCTACAACGAATTTATAGTTGTGAAGTAAACTGAACCGATAATAACAACATAACAATTCTATCTCAAATTTTTGAAATTACGTATTGACTATATATATATATATATATATATATATATATATATATATATATATATATATATATATATAGGTATTAGTCAACAGATTATGAACATTGTTTTTAGTTTTCGCTAAGGTTTAGCAGAACTTCATCTGCAAACCGTCATAACTTACGGACGTTAGGTTGTACTTCCCATGGGCCTTGTATTGATCAATACTACATTACAAGAATGATAGGATCGTTCACTCTGTCTGCCTTGGGCGCATAAAAGTTTTCCCTGGATCGGGATGTTCATACTTAGACTGGAATCCGAACCAAAACAATTTGATTGGATACAAAAAGGTTTTATCATATTCAACGATATTTCGAAATTTGTGTCTAGCTGGTCAATTAGCTTGGACATATATATATATATATATATATATATATATATATATATATATATATATATATATATATATATATCAACACGTGTTTAACTACAATGACTATCCAAGTGGGAACACTTGTATAACCATATATATAGAAATTAACGAACATAATATATATCTGAATTACCATATACTAACATGTTGATAAACAATGATCGTATATAGAATATATCACAATAGGGTTAATAATATAGCATAATAATAATATAATTCTGAAACTTCTTACTCATGTCCATTGCATAAAGGAAATGCAAAGGTAAGATACTTGCCTGATGCACTGCTTACAGTTGGTAACTTAGTTCTATCTTTATATAACTCCTATCAGTAATAAGATCATTGGATCGATTAGAATAACATACTATAACACATAACACTGCTTATTGCAGTTATCACATAACCTAATCACATTGTCACATATGTTCCACAACCATTGAATCACAAATAAACACTAATACGATCAAAATATCTAAGTCCAGATCAATTTCTGAAACCTGTCGGCGTACCGACAACTTTATCGGGTAATTATCGAGTCTAAGACTCTATATCGAAGTTCAATATCTATTTAGACTATTTAAGTAACAGTCATATTATTTTTAAATGACTTATAATAATTTTTAAACATTTATTATAATTTATCATAAATTTTCAAATACCGGAATCATTATTAAATGATTTAAATATTAAACAATTCTATTATCATTAATATTTAATTAATATTAAACCATTAATGAAACTATTGCCAAAATATCAATGTTATTTATAATAACTTAAAATACTTTTAAAGTATTAATATTACCCTTAAATGATTTTTAAAACGTTTAAAATTATTTTTAAATAATTATCATTAATATTAAAGTATTAATGTATTACTTATCAAATTATTAAAAGTCCTTAATCATAACTTAAATTTTTTTTTAATTCATTTATATCCTTATTAAATGATTTTTAAATAAATAAAACCATTTTAAACTATTTATTTAATATAATTATTAAATAAACTTAATATCATTTATTATTAAATTAATATCATTAATATTAAATTTATTAATGAAATTATCCTTTAAATATTAAAAGTTATATATTTTATAACTTAAAATATCTTTAAACAATTTATTATAATGTAAAATGATTTTTATAATATTAAAATCATTTTTAAACTAATTTATTTAATATAATTATTAAATAACCTTAATATCATTAATAATAATTAATTAATGAAATTTACCTTTAAATATTGAAAGTTATATTTTATAACTTAAAATATTTTTAAATACCTTATTATTATTTAAAATGATTTTTAATATAATAAATCATTTTTAATTTATTTATTTAATTTATTTATCAAATAAATTAATTATCATTAATATTAATTTATTAATTAATTTCATCTCAAAATATTAAAAGTTATCAAAAATAACTTAAATTATTTTCTTATACCACACTACAAAAAAATAGGGATTTAGCAACAACCGTATTTCGTTGCTAAAGGAGCCAAATTTCATTGCAAAAGGGTTTTGGCAACGACTTTACTGTTGTTGCGTCTTTCGTTGCACAATGAGCGTTACTAATTGTTCCGCAACGAACGTATTTTTTCGTTGCAAAAATTAATACATTTTGCAACGAAATTTGGCTTTCGTACAGAGACATCGATCGTTTAGCAACAAAATGTATTGTTGCAGAATAATTAATATTTCATTGCTAAAAACCCCATTTCGTTGCGAAAGCCTACTAATTGGCAACAAAATAAACTCTTTTTATTTTTGCAACGACCATGCATTTTCGTTGTAATTGACACCATTTTGCAACGACATTTTTCGTTGCAGTAAATTATGAAAATTGTTGCCTAAGCTTGCTTTCGTTGCGGAATATAAACTTTTTAGCAACGATTTTCGTTGCTGATTATATTATTTGGCAACGACATTATGCTGAATCAGCAATAAAAATGTTTGTTGCTGGTTATTTTTCAATAGCAACAAAAGTAGTCGATTAGCAACGATATTATATGTTGCTGTTTCTTTATATGTGCAATGAAAGTTGACATGATTTGCAACGATAAAAAATATTGCCTTTTATTTTAGTATTCGCAACAATATCCTCTCCGTTGTTATTAGGTTAATTTTTCGTTACCAAATATTATATTTTTAATGTCATTAGCAACGAAAATATGTTGTTAAATGTATAAAAAATTGTTGCTATATTAAAACTTGTTCAATACTTTGGTAACGAATTATATTGTTGCCAAATCAAAATTTGACATTCTTTTTGTGTACCTGGTTGACTCAATGTCCCCATAGCAAATAATGGTAAAAATACAAAAAACTAAAATATTATTAACTTAATAAAATCATCCACTACATAATCATTCATTGTCTTTACAATTAATCATCTAAAGCTACCACAGTTCTTCAATCAAAGTATATATCTACATATATAGAGAGTACACTTCATAATTTCATCCCTTGTCTTCCGTAAACGTAGCACGAAAATTCATCATTTAAAAGATGCAATGCAGTATTGAAGGAGGTAGCTATTTCATGATCATCATCAACATCAACATCAACATCAACATTTGTAGTAGCCCCGAATCCGGGCCCCGAATCGCCGCGGACTCGGTACACTAATTCTTTCACTAATTACGGAAGATATAAACATAAATTGTTTATACATTAAACTTTACACACTTATCCCCAAGGTCGAGTAACCATAACTTAAATACCATTCATAATCTTTATAACACATTTATCAAACTATACTATTACATACTAGCCGCACTTTATATCCCAATCTGAACTTGGCATTATCTTTTCTATCAATGATTCATTTATTTAAGAATCATTTCTATTCTCAATTCAAAATAAATCTTATTTATCTATACAACACTTCAAACTGTACATAGCTGCCAATTACATTTGATAAAACTATTAATCATAGATTTATACCATTTCTAATTCAAAAAAAAAATGTATTCATTTTGTGCATCGCTCAATCTTCATCATCCGTATAGCAAATAATATTGTATAACATCATTAACCTGCAAAAAGTTTGTGTTTGCAAGATTGAGCTCGACAGCCCAGCAAATTTAACAATCTATCATGTTTCACATAGCACATAATTCTATATACACTACATTTCCTTTAGTATGCATATCTGCATGCAACATATATTCTTTACTAAACATATCCTACATGCATCAATAATTCTTACAAAACATTAATTCATTCATTATACATTTCTAATTTATCAAGTTACATCATATAACATGTAATCACATATTGATTGAGTTCCACAACCCAATTAACTTAGTCATATTTTGACTTTTAACAATTCATAGAGCATAATATGTAATTTAACACATAACACATTCCATCCACAAACATAATAGAACTGAAAAACTTGCCAGCACCGTTGATTACCGCAACGCAATTTATAACGCTTTACCCGAAGACCTAATATTAATAATATAGATCTCCAATATTAGAATAATATCATCACAGTATATTACTGTTATATTTATATCCATAGAATAACCTAAACACATTACCACATAACCCTTTCAATCTTTACAGCACATAAGACTAGGTATCAAGTCAAACTATTGCAGTCTGAGTTGAAACCAACACAATTCTATCATCTCGACGGTCTAGTTGGACGAATATCGAGTTTAAGTTCAATTAAACTCTGATTAAACACTTAACCATACCACAGATAATTTTCTTATCAGACAAAACATTTTTCCTAGGCTCGTAATAATTTTCGGATAATTATTACCATTTATCAACATTTTTCAATCCTTAAAACCGTATTTAAATGAATTAAATACCACTTAATACCTTGATCATTAATATTTATTTAATATAAAATATTAATGAAAATCATAATATAATATTATAATATAATTATAATATCACAAAGTATTTTTAATACTTTAAAAATCATTTTTATATGATTTTTCAACACTTAAATCCATTACCCGATAATTAATATTAATATTAAAATATTAATATTTTCATGCCAAAATATCAAAAGTTACATTTTATAACTTAAAATATTTTTAGATCACTTAAATTATTTTTATATGATTTATAAAACATTATTTCTAATTTTCCATAATTTATTTAATATATCTATTAAATAAACTAATTATCATTAATATTGATTAATTAATGAAATTCGTTCCAAAATATTAAAAGTCATCAAAAATAACTTAAAATATTTTCTTTTATCATAATATTATTTTTCATGATTTTTCATGAATTAAAATCATTTTTAAATAATTTATTTAATATTATAACTAAATAAATAAATACCATTTACATTCCAAAAATACTAAATATTTTTGAAATATACTCAAAATAGTTAAATACTATTTTTCAGACTTTAAAATAATTTTTCATAATTTATTATGTATTTTTAATAATTAAAAACCATTTTTTTCTAATTTTAAATCATTTTCCGGAAAAATAATAAATAATCTGTCGCTAAAGGCCTATAGCGACACTTTCTGTCGCTATAGGTGTTCTTGAGTGTTCTTGACAGATGCGAGGGTGCCTAGTTTGACCGGTTTTATTTCTATGCTCCTAATGTTTTCTGGGCTGGAATTTGTTTTAACATTATAGTACTAATGTAATACTACAATCACCAACTTGTTTCATGACCATAAAACATCCGATCAGAGAGATATTGGTCATCAAAAACTCTGACAATGCTGTTCTTCAATTTCTGGATTTTCCAGAAATTGAAGAATAGTTAAGGTGCCTGTTTTAGATCCTTATAACTTTCATTTCATGCTCGGTTTATGTGATCTAGAGGTTTGATCTTAAAGAACACATGACAAGGTACAACAACAACTCATCATATCATTATAACATCAAATATATTTACCGATTAAGGCTGGTCAAAGTACCTGCTAAGTACATGCTTAAGAACAAATCTGGGTTTTCCAGATTGTTCATCAAGTAGTTCGGTCAACGATGTTTGACCATGATTCTACACAATTATGTTGATGATCTGGATGAACTAAAGTCTTCAGAATGTAATATACATGGCAGGCTACAATAACCAACCTAAAACATGGCATAAACACAAATAGACTACAAGAACTAGTGCCTGCAAAAACTTGTCAGAGTTTTCTGGAAATTATGGGTTGCCCAGATTTCCAGTTTCTCTGAACGGTCAACGTGGTTTGACCGAGTATAAACTACGATCTAGACTTGATTAGACCCTGTTTCCAGTTTCAGATCCTAGTCCTCATGACATAGAACACATCCAAAACATAATATACACAAAAAATATAACACATAAAGATCTAGAGGCCCTGACATTCGGCTGTCAGGTCTAATTTTTCCACTTTTCCAGATTTTTCAAAACATCAAAATCGTGTATCTAAGTGTTATGGATCCATGATCCAACAACCCAGATCTCTAATTGACACCCTATTACACATATTTAACCAATCAATTACAACATTAAACATCAGATCATAAAATTTTAAGATTTAGGATTTATACCACTTTAAGCTTTGATCCATGATTCTGATCCATTGATCTGATCCTTAGCTTGCTACAAGAAGATCAGGATCTAACTTCTCACTCTCTCTCACACTAAAATTTCGAAATAGATGAGAGAGACAAGGTTGGCAAAAAATGAAATAGAGAGTGAGCTTTTCTCTCTCTTTTTAATTTATATTTTTGATTGGGTGCAATGAATTTGATAGCAAGATGTGGCTGATTGCTGGATTTGTCAAAGGCTATGCTAGGTTTAAGCTAGGGTTGTTCACCAACCCATGATCTTGGCTAGATTTGCAAGTTGTCTAAAATAATACACTAAAAGGGCATTATTGTCCTTTCCTTATATTTCTAGATTTTTGCATTTGATGAAACCCTTAATTTTTAGGGTTTGGATCATTTTAAGGTTTAGGGTTTAACCCTTTAGGGTTTATATTTTACCCCACAAATATTTAGAAACTTTGATTTCAAAATAATTCTCTAATAAAATTTAAAATAGAAAATTTTAAATTTTCAACTTATAATTAGGGCTTCCTAATTATTTCATAATCTCCTAATCATGAATCAATCTTGCTAATTAGGACTAATTTATCCTAATTAAAATTACTAATTTAACACTTAGGGCCATAATTGCACTTTAGATTTCAAAACCACATATTAGGGTTTTAAATAAAAATAATATTTCAATGTTAGAAATTAGATTTCTTAATTCGATTAGGGTTTCTAATAACTTGACAATTAGGATTTATATCTCCTAATAAACATTGCTAATCAAGTAATTAAATTCCACCACTGAACAATTAGGGTTTCTGACGGAACAAGTAGGGTTCCAAAAATTGGAAATTAGGGTTTGTTAATTAATTAACCTTTACCCTAATTATTACTTAATTAATAGTACTTAAGCATTAAAATTATCCGTTATATTCTCAGATTAGGGTTTCATTTTATCAGAATCTGAAATTAGGGTTTTCAGATCTGGTATTAGGGTTTTCAAATAATCAATTAAGATTTCAAGTAATTCATTAGGGTTTTCCCTAATTAATTAAAATTATTGGCGTTTAACCTTGTTCATAACATTGCATTCCCAATCTAGGGTTCCATTCACCGAATTAAGGTTTCGGATTTCCCGGAACTGAAACTAGGGTTTCCAGAACCGATTTCTAGGTTTTCTTATTAGACGTTAGGGTTTTCGAACTGAACGTTGTCGTTCTTAATATATATACTTAGGGTTTATCACAGATGTAATTTATCTGATCAACCCATGACCCTTAACCACATTCTAAACACATCATTAACCATAAACACAGAACATAATCACATAAATCCTTAATCCTGAATAATTCACCTATATCCTTTACAGAATTTTGAAATCCTCAAAATTTAATCCCAATAACATTAAACGCATACACTTATTTTCTGTCTAGGTTTATTATTTGACCTTAAATCCATCATTTAAGATTTTAATAATTTGCCCAAATTCTCGGGTTGTCACATTCACCCCTCCTTATAAGAATTTCGTCCCCAAAATTCACCTTACACCGTGCACCTTACACCATTCACACATGAACCTTACACCTTACACCGTACAACTTATATCATTCACACATATTTCACATGCTACCCAATATACCACTCACAAGGGTAAAAATTTTAAAACTGTGCTGAGGAATCGTATAGACTGTTTGTTTTTCATTTTCGCAAAGGTTTTATGGAAATTCATCCGCAAACCGTCATAACTTACGGACAAAAAGGGTGATTAGCCCATTATGCCCTGTACTGATCAAGTACTGCTGGTCGGAACAATTTGTTCCTCTTATCCGCCTTAGGCGCACAAAATTTCTTACCTCAGTCTGATTTGATTTCGCAGCAAAACAATTTGGTTCGGGAAAACTTCTTTCAATAAACACTTGGAGTTTTTGAAAATATTTTTGAGAATGACGTCATGATGCCGCACTGTATTTAACAGTCCGTTGAGGATTTCGTCATTTTGTGACTTTGTTATACTACATCATACTGTAGTGGGCTGACGATCCTTAGATCACATCCAACACCAAGTAATTCTGCATTGATAACTCCATCATTTTTTTTATCATCTCTGCACCAGGTCACATGGTACATAAATGATAAATAAAAACACATTTTTTTTCCTAAAAGGCACATAGTGCGCATTTAGCTTGATGTCAAAGATTGAGGTTTCCAACATAGATAGGGGTTTAGGAAAACCTAATTCTCCACTAATGATCATATGCTTAACAATCTATCTGTTCCTATTATCCTCAACACTCCATTCACACATAACTATACCAGTTCATAAAACCACACTTATGAGTCCATAAATTTCCACAATCATATGAGTTCACGAACTTTCCTAGACAGACCTTTGGCGTCCATTCGCTGAGGGGTTCATAAACATTTCATATAACTATGCGTCAAGTATGTCATATAAGTATGAGTTCTAAGAACTCGTACTTAATCTTATATCCTCTACCTATGACCTATCTATCTGTTATACACATGAGAAAGGAATCACCCTCTTAACACGCATATAGCAAATAGCGCGACACAACATTTCAATGATTATCAGTGCCAGAAACTAAGTGGTTGTCAAACCAAACTCGGCCACTAATCAATATAGGAAGCTAAGTGAACAATTCCCCGCCCATACAAAGAATTGATCAACTTAACCACTACATTGACCATAAAGCTAAGTGATTCTAAAACCAAGTACAAATTCCCCGCCCATACAAGGAATCATACAACTCAGCTGCCGACAAGAGTCCTCAATTGAATCCCCACCTAATACTTAACCCTCTTTTTCAATACGAATTCAATTCGTATTCATAATCCATAACTCTTTCATGAGTTTTCATAGTACAATTTCATAGTACAACTTTCACACAGCATCATGCTGTAACCTTTTCAATCATAAGATTGATTCTTTCTGACTGTCATAACCTTATCAGATCACGGGGTGATCTTATCGTATATATTACGATTTATTTCTATGCCCATGATCGTTTTGTTTTACGATCTTCTATCCCTGCACTTTCAGTCTTTTAGACTCGATCTATTCACCATTACTGTACAACTTTATTATCAAAGTTAGGGAACTCTGTGTCTTTACACTCGCCGAGATTCATCTTTGAATCTTACCGACTAACTAACTCTATGTGAGTTAGATCTTATCCTAATCACTGTGGTTATTGGTCTCAGGTATTCCTACCTAAGCTTCATAACCAACAGCTCTGATACCAACTGTAGTAGCCCCGAATCCGGGCCCCGAATCACCGCGGACTCGGTACACTAATTCTTTCACTAATTACGGAAGATATAAACATAAATTGTTTATACATTAAACTTTACACACTTATCCCCAAGGTCGAGTAACCATAACTTAAATACCATTCATAATCTTTATAACACATTTATCAAACTATACTATTACATAATAGCCGCACTTTATATCCCAATCTGAACTTGGCATTATCTTTTCTATCAATGATTCATTTATTTAAGAATCATTTCTATTCTCAATTCAAAATAAATCTTATTTATCTATACAACACTTCAAACTGTACATAGCTGCCAATTACATTTGATAAAACTATTAATCATAGATTTACACCATTTCTAATTCAAAAAAAAATGTATTCATTTTGTGCATCACTCAATCTTCATCATCCGTATAGCAAATAATATTGTATAACATCATTAACCTGCAAAAAGTTTGTGTTTGCAAGATTGAGCTCGACAGCCCAACAAATTTAACAATCTATCATGTTTCACATAGCACACAATTCTATATACACTACATTTCCTTTAGTATGCATATCTGCATACAACATATATTCTTTACTAAACATATCCTACATGCATCAATAATTCTTACAAAACATTAATTCATTCATTATACATTTCTAATTTATGAAGTTACATCATACAACATGTAATCACATATTGATTGAGTTCCACAACCCAATTAACTTAGTCATATTTTGACTTTTAACAATTCATAGAGCATAATATGTAATTTAACACATAACACATTCCATCCACAAACATAATAGAACTGAAAAACTTGACTGCACCGTTGATTACCGCAACGCAATTTATAACGCTTTACCCGAAGACCTAATATTAATAATATAGATCTCTAATATTAGAATAATATCATCACAGTATATTACTGTTATATTTATATCTATAGAATAACCTAAACACATTACCACATAACCCTTTCAATCTTTACAGCACATAAGACTAGGTATCAAGTCAAACTATTGCAGTCTGAGTTGAAACCAACACAATTCTATCATCCCGACGGTCTAGTCGGACGAATATCGAGTTTAAGTTCAATTAAACTCTGACTAAACACTTAACCATACCACAGATAATTTTCTTATCAGACAAAACATTTTTCCTAGGCTCGTAATAATTTTCGGATAATTATTACCATTTATCAACATTTTTCAATCCTTAAAACCGTATTTAAATGAATTTAATACCACTTAATACCTTGATCATTAATATTTATTTAATATAAAATATTAATGAAAATCATAATATAATATTATAATATAATTATAATATCACAAAGTATTTTTAATACTTTAAAAATCATTTTTATATGATTTTTCAACACTTAAATCCATTACCCGATAATTAATATTAATATTAAAATATTAATATTTTCATGCCAAAATATCAAAAGTTACATTTTATAACTTAAAATATTTTTAGATCACTTAAATTATTTTTATATGATTTATAAAACATTATTTCTAATTTTCCATAATTTATTTAATATATCTATTAAATAAACTAATTATCATTAATATTGATTAATTAATGAAATTCGTTCCAAAATATTAAAAGTCATCAAAAATAACTTAAAATATTTTCTTTTATCATAATATTATTTTTCATGATTTTTCATGAATTAAAATCATTTTTAAATAATTTATTTAATATTATAACTAAATAAATAAATACCATTTACATTCCAAAAATACTAAATATTTTTGAAATATACTCAAAATAGTTAAATACTATTTTTTAGACTTTAAAATAATTTTTCATAATTTATTATGTATTTTTAATAATTAAAAACCATTTTTTTCTAATTTTAAATCATTTTCCAGAAAAATAATAAATAATTTGTCGCTAAAGGCCTATAAAGACACTTTCTGTCGCTATAGGTGTTCTTGAGTGTTCTTGACAGATGCGAGGGTGCCTAGTTTGACCAGTTTTATTTCTATGCTCCTAATGTTTTCTGGGCTGGAATTTGTTTTAACATTATAGTACTAATGTAATACTACAATCACCAACTTGTTTCATGGCCATACAATATTCGATCAGAGAGATATTGGTCATCAAAAACTCTGACAATGCTGTTCTTCAATTTCTGGATTTTCCAGAAATTGAAGAACAGTCAAGGTGCCTGTTTTAGATCCTTATAACTTTCATTTCATGCTCGGTTTATGTGATCTAGAGGTTTGATCTTAAAGAACACATGACAAGGTACAACAACAACTCATCATATCATTATAACATCAAATATATTTACCGATTAAGGCTGGTCAAAGTACCTGCTAAGTACATGCTTAAGAACAAATCTGGGTTTTCCAGATTGTTCATCAAGCAGTTCAGTCAACGATGTTTGATCATGATTCTACACAATTATGTTGATGATCTGGATGAACTAAAGTCTTCAGAATGTAATATACATGGAAGGCTACAATAACCAACCTAAAACATGGCATAAACACAAATAGACTACAAGAACTAGCGCCTGCAAAAACTTGTCAGAGTTTTCTGTAAATTATGGGTTGCCCAGATTTCCAGTTTCTCTGAACGGTCAACGTGGTTTGACCGAGTATAAACTACGATCTAGACTTGATTAAACCCTGTTTCCAGTTTCAGATCCTAGTCCTCATGACATAGAACACATCCAAAACATAATATACACAAAAAATATAACACATAAAGATCTAGAGGCCGTGACATTCGGCTGTCAGGTCTCATTTTTCCACTTTTCCAGATTTTTCAAAACATCAAAATCGTGTATCTAAGTGTTATGGATCCATGATCCAACAACCCAGATCTCTAATTGACACCCTATTACACATATTTAACCAATCAATTACAACATTAAACATCAGATCATAAAATTTTAAGATTTAGGATTTATACCACTTTAAGCTTTGATCCATGATTCTGATCCATTGATCTGATCCTTAGCTTGCTACAAGATGATCAGGATCTAACTTCTCACTCTCTCCCACACTAAAATTTCGAAATAGATGAGAGAGACAAGGTTGGCAAAAAATGAAATAGAGAGTGAGCTTTTCTCTCTCTTTTTAATTTATATTTTTGATTGGGTGCAATGAATTTGATAGCAAGATGTGGCTGATTGCTGGATTTGTCAAAGGCTATGCTAGGTTTAAGCTAGGGTTGTTCACCAACCCATGATCTTGGCTAGATTTGCAAGTTGTCTAAAATAATACACTAAAAGGGCATTATTGTCCTTTCCTTATATTTCTAGATTTTTGCATTTGATAAAACCCTTAATTTTTAGGGTTTGGATCATTTTAAGGTTTAGGGTTTATATTTTACCCCACAAATATTTAGCAACTTTGATTTCAAAATAATTCTCTAATAAAATTTAAAATAGAAAATTTTAAATTTTCAACTTATAATTAGGGCTTCCTAATTATATCATAATCTCCTAATCATGAATCAATCTTGCTAATTAGGACTAATTTATCCTAATTAAAATTACTAATTTAACACTTAGGGCCATAATTGCACATTAGATTTCAAAACCACATATTAGGGTTTTAAATAAAAATAATATTTCAATGTTAGAAATTAGATTTCTTAATCCGATTAGGGTTTCTAATAACTTGACAATTAGGATTTATATCTCCTAATTAACATTGCTAATCAAGCAATTAAATTCCACCGCTGAACAATTAGGGTTTCTGACGGAACAATTAGGGTTCCAAAAATTAGAAATTAGGGTTTGTTAATTAATTAACCTTTACCCTAATTATTACTTAATTAATAGCACTTAAGCATTAAAATTATCCGTTATATTCTCAGATTAGGGTTTCATTTTATTAGAATCTGAAATTAGGGTTTTCAGATCTGGTATTAGGGTTTTCAAATAATCAATTAAGATTTCAAGTAATTCATTAGGGTTTTCCCTAATTAATTAAAATTATTGGCGTTTAACCTTGGTCATAACATTGCATTCCCAATCTAGGGTTCCATTCACCGAATTAGGGTTTTGGATTTCCCAGAACTGAAACTAGGGTTTCCAGAACCGATTTCTAGGTTTTCTTATTAGACGTTAGGGTTTTCGAACTGAACGTTGTCGTTCTTAATATATATACTTAGGGTTTATCACAGATGTAATTTATCTGATCAACCCATGACCCTTAACCACATTCTAAACACATCATTAACCATAAACACAGAACATAATCACATAAATCCTTAATCCTGAATAATTCACCTATATCCTTTACAGAATTTTGAAATCCTCAAAATTCAATCCCAATAACCTTAAACACATACACTTATTTTCTGTCTAGGTCTATTATTTGACCTTAAATCCATCATTTAAGATTTTAATAATTTGCCCAAATTCTCGGGTTGTCACAACATTTAAGTATCAAACCTGTAATTATGCTTCAAAAAGTTGTTTAACTATAATAAAATTTTACTCTAGATATTTGAGTGCTAAAATTTGAAATCTATTACTTTGACTTAACTCTAACTTATGGGGAAAAGGGGTGGGGGAGTGAAAGCATTAAAATAGAAGTTATAAGGTTTTAGAATTTCTTGGGCTAGAATGAGTCTTTAGTTGTGTCTTTCAATTGTTCATAGGGGACATAAATGTTGAATATAGTAAAATCTTAGATATACATTTTTTTAATTTGATATTCAATAAAGCTATTCTATTTTGTTTAACAAAAAGATTTACATTTTATCCCTATAGAATACCACAATGTGAACCGTGTAATATGATCTGTATGGATTGGAATACGAGATAAACAGAAGACGGCAATGAAGTGAAGAAACAAGGGGTAAAAGTACCTTCTATTATGGAGAACATGGGGGACCTGGTTGTGTCCTCTTTTGAATTGGAGTTAACCACATCATATGAGCTTGGTTCTAAATTTGCAGGTCTTGTTGTAGGTTCAAGTTCACGTTGACGGTATAAATTCAGCTTGTTCTTAAATATAAATTCAACTATTGCTGATTTGATGAACTGAACACCTATAAAATTGAGTTAGTTAAAATTAGTGAAATGTAAATTGAAGTGCCCAAAATATGGAGCTAAGAAAACTAACCAAAGTGGTTAATTTTTTCAGACTCCTCCTTTATCATGACCAGAGCTGGACGTTTCCCTTGGGTATCCATGTGGAAGAGTTTAGCCACATTAGGACTGGTAGTTCGGTAAAATTTGACATCATCTTCCATCTTTGAAGCATCAGCAAGCTCTTCACTCTCTGGACCCTAAAAATGTTACAAGATATCAGGTTAAAATACTGGACACGTGTACTGGAATTTATACAGAATCTTATGAATTCTGAACTAACCGCTCATAATTTCCTCAAACCATTTACTACTGGGTTAGGAAACAAAAACAAAGCTACAATATTTTAAAATAAGGAAATTTACTAAACTGAATAGAAAGTATAGTTTGAGTTTAGTTCGAGTCTACAAGCATGTCAATCAGCGAATAATACTCAAGCTGCAAGAAACAACTCTCAATGATTTATGAACTTATACATACACACAACAAATAAACATGAACTGTTCATCTCTCTATGTTCCATTATTTTTTTTAAACCTTATTGTGATAACACATTATATAAACAAAAAGAAAAATGTAAGGCACGAGAGCATAATCAAACGACGCAAAAGCCTTTTCATTTAGCAAACAACAAATTGAATGGAGAAGACAAAGTAATGAAAGGGAAAAGAGTTCCAATGACCTAGAAAATACAAGGCACGGTATTAATTTGCCATGTTTACATCACGATTTACTCTTGGGCTATCACCCACAGATATTAACAAAGAAGATATCTTTAATTAGTGTAAATTTTCATGAGGTTAGTGACTGCTAGGAAATAAATTGTTAACGCCAAGATATATCTACTACCACGTCCCAATCACGTAAGACGTCCTGATCCTGCACAGTAAACACGATCAACACCACAAGCTTGACGGCTTCGACTGTCGGGGGATAGCTCAGGCGTGAGAATTAGTACAGGCTATATCAAGGTTAACAATGGAGGATAAAATATCTAGTGTATTGAGAGAGATAAAATATTGGTTACCTGTAGCTGGAAGACCTCCTTGCTATAATATACTCTCAGACCCGGTTTACCGTGCCACCCACTACCTACTGACACCACCCATCCCCACGTCCGGTGACTCACCTGTCACTCCATCACCTTTGTTCACTATTTTCTACCGCCGGCCGAAAGTCATCCCATCCACATAAATGATTTGCAGTCAAAAACAGTCAACCATTACCTTTTTCATCATTATAAGTCAAAGATGGATATATTTAAATGTATGATGGGTTAACCCATTGACCCGGTCCAATATTATAAAAATGTAACAAAGATAATGTAAGGACTAAGCCCAATAACTTTAGGACTTAATAGCAAAGATCCAATGAACTAACCAAATAAGTAGGCCCAATCCATTAGGCCCAATAAGTGAAATAACATGACCCAATATTGCCCCCTATTTTTTTATTAAACAGGATGTTTAATAAGAAACTACAAATAATCCATGATATAAAGATATAGGACATGATTATTAAAGGTCCAAAACAGAATTCACTAAGGCCCAAATGATAAAGAGCTAAAATGGTAAATTAAAATTAGAAGCCCAATCGAAAAGTCTAACCCGGTTAATATTTGGATCTCGAATCGGGCGCTGCCTATTTAAATTCTTAATCATTAATGTTAATCAATGTGCCGCCTTCGTGAACCGTGTAACAGTCAGTATAGAAAGTAATTTCCCCCAATTTTGACAGTTTTACCTGCTAATTTAAAATTCAGAATTTTGAGTTCTCTTCTTCTCTTTCGAACTTTTCTTTCTCTTCTTTGCAAATCGTCAACAACGGTGGTCATTAATACGAACCAAACTTCCCCAATTTGGGCAACCCCCCTTACTGTAGTTCCACCCAATATAGGTTTGAATGAAGAAGCTTCGAGCTCCAACCCTCAACCCGAGAAACCAAACATGAATACACCTCCAAAAGTCCCTCCCACTCCTTCCGAATTCTTCAGGAGTAAGGAACGTTTTACACACGCCAACACCCCTTCTGAAATAACAGAGATTAGTTTAAAGAGAATTCGCACTCGATATCAAATCCCTGATACCCATCAGGTGAGAGTTCCACGATTCGAAGAGCGAATGTACCAATGACTGGAAGGTTGGACGACCGTTTCAGTGACCATTCTGGAGAAGGGGGTTCGATTCCTCTTACATACTTTTCTGATTACCCATCTAGGGTTTGTTGGCGTTGGCTTCACCCAATTAGTGCCGAACTCCTACATTCACATCCTCGCCTTCATTGCCTTATGCCACGAAGTGGGAGTAGAGCCTTCTCTCGACTTCTTCTTCAGTGTTTACAAAATTGGCCAATCCCGAGAGAAAGGGTTTAAGGCTTTGACTAAATTACAATTGAAGACAGGGGAGAAGTTCGAAAGACTCTCTCTAATGAATACCCCTTCCAGCAATAGAGGATGGCATAAAGGGTGGTTTTTCGTCATAGGACCAGAAGTTGCTTCCTTGCCGAGTTGGGTTACTGAAGACGTAGTTTCTGCCGACTTTGGTGACATCTCGGAAGAGCGTATAAGTGAAATGATAGAACTATTTGAAAACTTCCCAACAAAATAATGGAGTTACTTTCTTCTTACCAAGCAAGCCTTGTTACATGAGCATAAACGTAAGTTTTAACTTATTTGTTTGCAAAATTGTTTAAAATTCTTATTGATATAAGTTCTGACATGTGAATTTCTGTTTCTTGTAGTATCTTTGATTAAGCCATCTTCTATAGACGTAAGAGATTTGGAAGATTTCTTAGCTGGAAAGTCTATAGAGGTAACTGCCGAACCTTCACAACAAGAGGCTCTATCCGAAGACAACCAAGTTGGAAAATTTGCAGAAGCCGCTACCGACCCTCCTAAAATACAAACTGTCAAAACACCCATTACCGAACCTCAAACCATCGATCCAGAAGCTGAAGATCTTCTTCCAGAAGAGTCTCTCAAGCCCCGTCGAAAAATGAGAGCCATCCAAAAACCCAAACCAATTTCCATCCCATCAGATTTCGAAGCCCCCTCTGAACCTGAACCAATTATCAACCCAACACCTGCTCGAAGGAGTTTACTCGATCTATCCGTAGACGAGCGTAAACAGCTCCTTCGAGTCAAGAAATTAAGAACCAAGATTACTCCTCTGACTTCTGACGAACTCATAGTGTCTTCTACAACTGTTCCCCCCTCTTCAACCCTATTGGAAACTCGAGTTACTAACGAAGAAGAGCAAATCGAACCCACTGCAGCACCATCTCGAAAGAGAAAACAACCATCCACCAGCCATCCAGACTTAGCACCTGCACCTTCACCATTTCGTGATCCCCCTCCAGTCCGATCTCCATCCCCCGAGAATGTATATATGGACCCTTCACCAACTCGTGACTAACCCATGCCTCCCCCCCAATGCCTTCATCACAAGAATTCCAGAATGATGCAATGGTAACACTGACCATGTGACCTCAGTTCAACTCTAATTTCCCCTTTCAGCTCTTTGATACCTTCGTTCGGGAAACTGACGATCACTGATTTGGTAATCATTTAAACGGAGACTTTTTTGATGAAGGCATGAGCTATTTGGCGAAGGTAAGTGATAGTTTTCTTGGTTTATACACTTTTTTTCTTGTTTAAGTGTCTGAAACTGATTGGAAACTGTTGAACATATGCAGACAAATGCGGTCTTCGGACGTTTACGTCCCAGACATGTAAATGTTGAGGCCGAAGAGGAGGCTCTGAGAAGGGAGAATAATATGTTGAAGGTGTCATTGGTTCGGGAGCGAAGTGAATACGAAGGTGTTCTGCATACCAATGTGTTAGGTTTGTAATATTCATGAACGCAATCAAATTGCACAAAATTAGCGGAAGCTTGTAAAATCAGAGTTTTAAAATTTTACAAACCATATACCCGGATCACCCTTTATGCGCAATTATTAATTAGACGAAAAAGAAAGAACAAGAACCATACCATTGAAGATCCGAGCTTCCTCAGGTACAAGTTCACCTCCAATCCTTTTCGCGTTCAACTTGAATCCACTGGGTTTGGTTCCTTCCTTTGATCAACGTTAGTCACCCAAGTGTTTGGCCTCTAGAGGTGATCCACCAAGAAAGAATAGAGATTCAAGAAGATGAGTATTTGGCTAAACCCTAGTTTTTCTATCTCTCATAGAAAGGGGTACTCTCCCAACTATTGGAATTACGTATTCTATGAATACGTCAACCATCACTTCCACCCATAATAAGACTCCTCTTATTTATAGATGTAGGCAACCCTCCTTAACAATTAAAGAATTGGGTTTTATTTAATTAATTAAATTCTTTTAATTAATTAAGCTCCCTAATCTTATTAGGGATAATTAATTAAACTCTTTTAATTAATTTGCCTCCTAATCCTATTAGGATATTTGAGAGTACATTTATTAATTAATTCCCAAACTCCTTTAGGAATTAAATAATAATAATAGTAATAATAATAATAAAACTCCTCTTATTAATTTATATTTAATATTTCTAAAATATTAAATAATAAATATTAAGCTATTTAATTTATTCTATCATCATAGATTAAATTAAATATACTTAACTTATTATTACGATTATGCCATTAACTTCTTAAATAATTATTCTTCCTTTTATGGTGTGACCCTTTAGGTTCTCCATATTAAACCGGTTATGAATAAATCAATTAGAACAATTCTAATCTTATTTAAATAAATAAATTAAACTAATAATCTATTTAAATAAATAATATTTATTCTACAATATGGATAAGCCTCCCTAGCGATCAACGACTTTCCAGATAATATAGATTTCAACATTAATCATAAAAGAACCTTTGAGTAAATAGTTACCGTACAATTCAATCCTTCCACCATACAATGTCCCAATTAAATATAAGACATGAAATTACTGTCAAGTCTTATTTTATTTAATTATATGTATTTCGACTCTTAAATGCACAACTCCAAATAATACAAATTAGAAACTCCTTTCTAATTTCATTCTGCCTTGGCCAAGGACTACTGGGCTGTCATTTATCGAATCACATAGGACATTTCTCTTCTTTTACTAGAAGTGATAAATTCTTTATTGATCATACATTATCTCCATGTACAACTTATTATACTCAAACATACCCTTTGATATACCCTAAGGGTCTTAAGGAATAAGTCAAAGTATAACTCATCATACACAAGATACTATGATGATCTCAAGTCCAAGGATCACTTGTACTACTATCACTACAGGAATTCCTATTGACATGCAAGTAAAACTCCATTAGGTATTCCTTAGCAAGTCACGTTCAGTGAACTTATTCTCTAATAAGCACTTGCATACTTGCTTTAATGTCTCCACACAAATGATTATGAGATCAATCATCCTCATCCAATGAGCAAGCAACGTATGTACCAATCTATCCGGATTCACTAATCCCCAATTTAGTAATCCAATGATTGGGAACTATTTTAGTTTTAAGCATTCTAAGAATTTAGATCTCATTAGAATGATCATCATCATTATTCTAAAAGCATTGCTCAAAACTATGGGTTTATCACATATTATAAAACAGCATCATGTAGATAATTAAAAGCCTTTAATAAATAAATATTTTTTTATTAATAAATGAATAAGATTGTTTACAAAGTATATGCTTTATCATCAAACATGATTGGCTTGTGTGCATACTACTTTCAATCTCCCACTTGCACTAAAGTCAATCGCCATGGTATCTCATACCCTTCTTCTCTAAGTGACGATTATCCTGCTGTTGGATAAGCTTTAGTTAATGGATATGTAATATTGTTCTTGAGAGTTCACTATCTCTATAGTGATTTCCCATCTTTCAATGATTCTTATAATCAAATGAAAGTGCCACAACACATGTTTAGATCTAAGATGAGACTTAGGAACTATTCCTAGTTCTGTAATGAAATTTTCATCCAAACAATCAAATTGCAGCTTCATTTATAGCTATATACTTTGTCTTTATCACTAAATCAACAACTCATTGTTGTTTGGAACCTTTCCAATTCATTGCACCACCGTTCAAGGTAACCCTTTACCTTAAAGTGGATTTTCTGTCGTCTTGGTCTGTCTGAAAAACTTGAGTCTATTAAGCCCTCTAGTTTTAATTCAGACCCACCATGTATTATGATCACATCCTTAGTGCCGGTTAAGTACTTTTAGATATTTTTCACTGTCTCACAGTGAACTTCTCCAGAATATGACTGATCAACATCAGGTCTCGTATATTTCATTGCATACATGATAGTTACTCATGTGATCTCTCTTTTGGAGTCTTTTGGGGACTATTAAGAGAGATACACTCCATAGCTCATCAACATGAGACAACTCTTGGAGTTTGCCATGCTAAACAACTTTAGCATCAAATGAGTATACGTTCCTTGGGTTAAGTCGAGCATCTTATTAAATCTATCTATATAGATTTGTATCCCCAATTAAGATAATCTTCCCAAATCATTCATGGAGGAATGTTTAGACAACTTTATCTTTACTGATTGTAACATTGGTATGTTATTCCTTATCCGTAGTATATCAACATATAATACTAGGAATGTCACGATGCTCCCACTGACCCTTTTGTACACACTTGGTTCATTCTTATTTTTGATAAATCAAATTCTTTTGATTGTCTCATCAAAATGAATGTTCCATTATTTGAGAAACTTGCTTCAATCCATTTCTCTGAGTATCTACAACTCTTACCTCATCGTATATAACTGGATCATCATCTTCTATGATACGTACCTCATCATCATCATCCATGATGAATCCATACCTCCTAGGTATCTTCGGTATTATTCCAGATTTACGATTCGGTTGTGGTACAATAGGTCTATCTATAGGTTCCTCTTATTTGACTTGTAGTGTTTTGTGGTTCTTAAACTTTTCAAGATGTATTATCCTCCCACTAGCCCTTTCAATGATAAACACCTTTATCTTAGAAGGCAGCATGTTTCGCAACAAACACCTTTTGCTAAGTAGGATTATAGAACATATGTCCTAAACTTACTTTAGGATGTCCCACAAATCTGTACTTGTCAAATTTTGTCCCAAGCTTATCCTTTGAAACCGTTTCACATAAGTTGGACAACCCCTTATCTTAACATACTTAAGATTAGGAATCCTCCCTGTCCATAACTTTTATGGAGTCTTGGGGCCGGATTTTGAGGTTACCTTTTCTGCAGATAAGCAGCCATTTCTAGGACATTACCCCAGAAGGATACTGGAATGTCGGTAAAATCATTATGGACCGTACCATGTCCAACAAGGTACAATTTTTCCACTCAGATACATCAATCAATTATTGCGTATCAGGATGTGTCCATTATGAGAAAATCATTTGAGATGATCTAGAAACTTATTGCACAAGTATTTATTCATTGATCTAATCAAAAAATCTTAATACTTTGTCAATTTATTTCACTTCTGAATTCTTTGAACCTTTCAAATAATTCACACTTGTATTTCAACAAATACATACATTCAACTCTTTGAATGATCATCTCCTTTTCTTATATTAGTTTGTTCAATTTATAAAATAATTTTTTTTTACGTAAGTCAAGTATACAAAATCTATTAAGTAATATTTCAGTTCTATACAAAACATTATTATTATAAATAGAATAACAATTGTTCTTAAATATAATACCAAAAATTTCATTGTCCAACAATAAAATGGAAATAATGTTTCCAACGAGAACTAGAATACAATAACAACTTATTGACTTCATAGATTTGCCAGTAGGTAGTGCTAAACTATAAGTTTCTATGTCTAATGTTGCAACCTTTGCTTCATTTCCCACACATAGGATTACTTATATTTGTTTAGCTTTCTACTTCTGCTTGGTCCCTTCATAAATCTATATTTATGATAACCAAAGTCGGTATCCAATACCCAAGTAAAACCTTGACTTAAAGAAAATTTTATTTTAAATCATGAACAAATTTGTATTTGTAACCGAAACTTCACTAAGCTTCTTTGGTTAGCCTCCGCAAGATACTTCTCGCAGTTTCTTTCCAGTGTCCAGGCTTATTGTAGTGGAAGCAAACTCCTTTGCTATCCGTATCAGTTTTGTTCTTATTATCCTTTGTTTTTGCCCTTTCTATTTACCTTCTTAGAATCGTTCTTCTTTTCAGAAGAACCTTTGGCCCCTACCAGTAAGACTTGGTCTTTCTTGGTTGGAAAGTGACTCAACATTTTTCAACATGTTATGCAAATCAGCGAGGCTGATATCTAGCTTGTTCATATGAAAAATTCACAACAATTGTGAAAGGAGTCCGGAAGTGAGTGCAAGATCAAATCTTGGCTCAACTCTCCATCCATGACAAAACTCGTTGTCCTAATTGATCAATTAAATTGATTATGTTAAGGACTTTTGTCTGTACTATAGTGTCATCGGTCATTATAGATCGAAAGAGCTCCTTAGATATCTGATATCTATCAATCCTACTTTCCTCACCATCAACTACTTGATGTGCAGGAATATAGTAGGAGCATCCATAGTTTCATGCTGACGCTAAAGCTCGTTACTCATGGATGCGAGCATGATGCATTGAGCCAACTGTGCATCATCTTGCCACTTTCTAAAAGTAGCAATCTCTTCCTCAGAGGCATTGTCTGCAACCATTGCAGGGATAGGCGTATTAAGGATATAAGATATCTTTTCAGCCGTGAGAACTATTCTCAATTACCTTAACCAATCCGTTTAATTCGGTCCGGTTAATTTAGCATCTAATATGCTACGCAGTGATAGTAATTTAGACATTGTAAAATTCTGTAAATGAATTTGTAATTAACAACATTTTAACATACATTCTTTTATTAATTACCAAAATAAATTAGGTCTTGTTTTAAATTGGTATCTCCCACTATTTTCTTCAAACTATATTACCCTCAATATATATAGTTCGACAATATCTAATTAAAGATATGCTAGTGAGAATAAGAATCCCATTTCAAATGTATATAGCCTTGTGTGTGCACAACAAACTATATATAAATAAATAGGTAGAGAACTCTTGTCAATTACATCAACTATGTAACTCCTTGTATTTTGCCTCTTAAATCATAATGGTCAAGTGTGTGCACATCCGAACTAAAATGATTTAAGTTAAGTCAGACCCAGCATTTCCATATAAGTGAAGAGAAAACTACAGCCCTTGTGTGTGCACAACAAAGCAGTAATGTTCAATTCCTTATAAACATCATATGTAATAAAAACAACATCTTAAATATTTAATACTCGCCTTGTGTGTGCACAACAAACTCATATTAAATATTCAATACTCTATTGTTTCTATCATGCTAGAAGGCGACGTTCGATATTCCAAATATCTTTGAACGTTACAACTTAATATAAAATATTTGTGGGATTTGCTATTAATTTATCCCATCTTGTTTAGCGCGCATGCATATATATATATATATATATATATATATATATATATATATATATATATAGTATAAGCATGCACATATAGAATACTATATTCTACCCGGATTGATTATGGACTTTTATTCTAGTTTGGTTCACTAGAGCCACCAAGTGAACCAAAAGGTCAAACCCTAGGGGTGCAAGAATTAATGTTTAAATATAACTATTACATTTAAACTCGGGCTCCATTACAAACGAGTCTTCAAGCTCTCCTTGCCCCTTGATCTCCAATTTTTTCAAAATTAATTCTAAGTATTCCTATTACAAAACTATTTAATATAAATAGAAACCTTGATCAGCAGTCAAGGGGAAGTACATAGGAGGGAGATAGAATTTACATTAAGAAAAATTAGAGAAGACGAGGTACGCAGACCCCATTTAATAAAACTCATACATTCATGCATCCAACTAAAATAAAATCCAATCACATTGGTCAATAGTCCATAATCAATCCCATTTATTATCATACACATCACTATATGCATCAATAAATAACATTCATCTCATGAATAATAAATATTTAATATATATATTGATATCATTTAATGGGCAAATTTAGATAGTATAAAATCTAATTTTGAATCAAAATAAACTCCTTTATTTTAATCCAAATTTAAATCAAAATAAAACTATTTTATTTTAATTTATCCAATTTTGAATAAAATAAACTATTTTATTTTAATCAAAATCTTTAATCAAAATAAACTCCTTTATTTTAATTAATTATGGAATTCAATTCCATGTAAAAAAAAACTTTTATAAAAGGAACCACGGATTAATTTCCTATTCATAAATAAACTATTTTATTTTGAATAATATGAAATCCAATTTCATATCTAAATAAACTCCTTTATTTAAAGAAACTAGGATTCTCTTTCCTATTCACAAATAAACTCTTTTATTTTGAATAATATGAAATCTTATTTCATATCTAAATAAACTCCTTTATTTAAGGAAACTAGGATTCTCTTTCCTATTCACAAATAAACTCTTTTATTTTGAATAATATGAAATCTTATTTCATATCTAAATAAACTCCTTTATTTAAGGAAAGATGAAATTCAATTTCAACTCTAATTAGTTATCATGGAATCCAATTCCAACTCTAATTAGTTAGCATGAAATTTAATTTTAAAATTAAAATAAACTCTTTTTATTTTAAAACTAAAATAAACTTTTTATTTGAATTATAAAATTAATAAAAAATAATATATATATATATATATATTACCGTATATATATAATATATATATATAGTTACAGTGAGAATCCTGTTGAAACTTCAAGAGGCCTCGTGACTTTTCCAGTAATGATTATTAATCAAATAAGCTTGCGGCTGTACATTGAATATATCATATATATATATATATATATATATAACCCCTTTAAAAAAGCGTGAGCTCCTCTTTTATTTGATTCCCTTACTAGTGACCACGCTGCAGGAAACCTTTAAAAAAAAATCACTTGTAATAGGAATCAAGCGGATAAAAAAAAAACAAAAGGAGTTCGCCAATTAACAGTTTTTCCGAAAAAAAAATCGGCTCCCTTTTTTTTTTTAAATTTTATATAACAAAATTATGCCCAATTAAATTATTCTAAACACATATCAATATACATATCAAATTAAAATAATTAATAATTCGCATAAAGGTTTGGCTCTGATACCACTGTTAGGTTTGTAATATTCATGAACGCAATCAAATTGCACAAAATTAGCGGAAGCTTGTAAAATCAGAGTTTTAAAATTTTACAAACCATATACCCGGATCACCCTTTATGCGCAATTATTAATTAGACGAAAAAGAAAGAACAAAAATCATACCATTGAAGATCCGAGCTTCCTCAGGTACAAGTTCACCTCCAATCCTTTTCGCGTTCAACTTGAATCCACCGGGTTTGGTTCCTTCCTTTAATCAACGTTAGCCACCCAAATGTTTGGCCTCTAGAGGTGATCCACCAAGAAAGAATAGAGATTCAAGAAGATGGGTATTTAGCTAAACCCTAGTTTTTCTATCTCTCATAGAAAGGGGTACTCTCCCAACTATTGGAATTACGTATTCTATGAATACGTCAACCATCACTTCCACCCATAATAAGACTCCTCTTATTTATAAATGTAGGCAACCCTCCTTAACAATTAAAGAATTGAGTTTTATTTAATTAATTAAATTATTTTAATTAATTAAGCTCCCTAATCTTATTAGGGATAATTAATTAAAATCTTTTAATTAATTTGCCTCCTAATCCTATTAGGATATTTGAGAGTACATTTATTAATTATTTCCCAAACTCCTTTAGGAATTAAATAATAATAATAGTAATAATAATAATAAAACTCCTCTTATTAATTTATATTTAATATTTCTAAAATATTAAATAATAAATATTAAGCTATTTAATTTATTCTATCATCATAGATTAAATTAAATATACTTAACTTATTATTACGATTATGCCATTAACTTCTTAAATAATTATTCTTCCTTTTATGGTGTGACCCTTTAGGTTCTCCATATTAAACCGGTTATGAATAAATCAATTAGAACAATTCTAATCTTATTTAAATAAATAAATTAAACTAATAATCTATTTAAATAAATAATATTTATTCTACAATAGGGATAAGCCTCCCTAGCGATCAACGACTTTCCAGATAATATAGATTTCAACATTAATCATAAAAGAACCTTTGAGTAAATAGTTACCGTACAATTCAATCCTTCCACCATACAATGTCCCAATTAAATATAAGACATGTAATTACTGTCAAGTCTTATTTTATTTAATTATATGTATTTCGACTCTTAAATGCACAACTCCAAATAATACAAATTAGAAACTCCTTTCTAATTTCATTCTGCTTTGGCCAAGGACTACTGGGCTGTCATTTATCGAATCACATATGACATTTCTCTTCTTTTACTAGAAGTGATAAATTCTTTATTGATCATACATTATCTCCATGTACAACTTATTATACTCAAGCATACTCTTTGATATACCCTAAGGGTCTTAAGGAATAAGTCAAAGTATAACTCATCATACACAAGATGTTATGATGATCTCAAGTCCAAGGATCACTTGTACTACTATCACTACAGGAATTCCTATTGACATGCAAGTAAAACTCCATTAGGTATTCCTTAGCAAGTCACGTTCAGTGAACTTATTCTCTAATAAGCACCTGCATACTTGCTTTAGTGTCTCCACACAAATGATTATGAGATCAATCATCCTCATCCAATGAGCAAGCAACGTATGTACCAATCTATCCGGATTCACTAATCCCCAATTTAGTAATCCAATGATTGGGAACTATTTTAGTTTTAAGCATTCTAAGAATTTAGATCTCATTAAACACTACTAAAAAAATGGACATTTGTGATGGCTAAAATTCATTACAAAAAGTAAAAAAATCATCACGAAAGGTTTACGTGATGTCTTTAAGCATCACAATGGCGGTCTTGTATACGCCCATGATGAAATGTTTTACGTGATTATTTTGGCAATCACGCAAACACTTATTACTTTTGTGATGATTAATATAATCACATAAACACGTAATCTATTGTGATTGTCAAAATCATCAACAACAAAAAATAAGACTAGGGATCAAATGTAAGAATGTGAATCTCTATTTACATATAATTTATTTTACTGTATTAATTGTATCCAATGATACTTGTAAGATTCGAACCCTCCCCCCATTTACAAACTAAATAACGAGTATTGCCACTACACCAAAGCCCAAATCATGATTATAATTTTAAAACAAAATATATAAGAAAACATATGTGAGTTGACTTACTAAACAAAATTACTTTCACATAAGATTTGGTAATTGCAATGACAGTCACAAATACTCTATAACGACGGTAAAATTAGTCATCACTGAAATCCATCATATATTTTATTGTTTTGTGATGGCTTGAAAATTCCATTTCAAAATACCTTCTTTTTGTAATTGCAAATAAAAGTCGTCACAAAAAATAATCTATTTTAATGATTGTGATGGCCGTCATAAAATATTAGTGATAACTTAAATGCAATCACGAAAAGGGTATATCTATAAGTGATAACTTAGCGCATCATAAAAAGAAAATTTATTTTGCGTGAAAAATTTGGTGTGATTGACATGACCATCACAATTATAACACTATTATAATTGTATTATAATAGTATTATAATACATATATACTATTATTTTGTGATTTGATGTGATTTGATGGTAAGATTAGTCATCACTAAGAGTCGTCATATATACTATTATTTTGTGATTGCTTAAAAAGTCCATCACAAATTACTATCTTTTGTGATTGTTTTTAAAAACTGTTATAAAATTTCGTCACGTATTCTTATTTTTCTAGTAGTGAAAATGATCATCATCATTATTCTAAAAGCATTGCTCAAAACTATGGGTTTATCACATATTATAAAACAGCATCATGTAGATAATTAAAAGCCTTTAATAAATAAATATTTTTTTATTAATAAATGAATAAGATTGTTTACAAAGTATATGCTTTATCATCAAACATGATTGGCTTGTGTGCATACTACTTTCACAATGACGACCTTTAGAGGGAACTAGCCCAAACCAAAGAAGGTCTGAGGGAATCCAAGGATGAGCTGATCTCATTTAAGGAAGAGCTGAAGGCGACTAAAGCCAGTGAAGAGAATCTAGCTGACATGAACGTCAGTTTTGTTGAAGAGACCGAAGCTCTAAAGGCCAACAATGACGAACTATTTTTAGCCAATCAAAACTTGGCTATACAAGTCAACAATTCTCAGCTGAAGTTCCGTGAAGAAAAAGAAAAACATTCGACCAAACGTCGGAAGCTTCGTCATAAGCTAAAAGCCTTAAGGGATAGAAGTCCTCCTTTAACCGAAGAGACGCGTAAGCAAATACAGAATGAATACCAGGCGTCTGATGAGTTAAGTGTAGAAATACTTCGGGTGTATTCGAAAGGGTATGAGGAGTGTCGAAGCCGAGGTAAGGAAAAATTGGCGACAACCCAACTAGATCTGACCTTACTTGACTTCGAAAATAATGTTTAAATAGGATCTTGTTGCTTTTTATCTTTAGAATTTTGTGTAAAAAATTTCAGTCTTTTTATGTAATCGCTTAAATATCAATGAAATATTAAGTTCGTGTCTTATGACTTCTGTGCAACTACTTTTTATCAATATTTCAATATCAATAAATTTTTAATAATGTACAAGCTCTTTATGAACTTAATTTAAATTGTGAATCAGATAAGGTATATGACAGTTAAGTTTAAAGAATAACATTGATTATAATAAATTGGACTTAATGAACTTAACTGAATGAACCGAACCCAACACTTGGACAAAATAGAGTAATGCATACTTATCATTTCCGAAGTGTAAGACAGATTAGTCATAAGGTGAATTCGGTTGATTATCCTTGCACCATTGGGATCTTGTTTAGCACTCAGGGTAAAACAAGTATATAAGGACATTTGTTTAACACTCGGGGTAGAACAACGATATAAAGACCATGGAATTTGTTTACCACACGGGGTAGAACAAATTCATAAGGATACACCTAACAATAAAGCTACCATCAAATGGTTAGTGAGTCCGACCAAACCTCCTTACACCATAGTGAATTTGTTTACCACACAGGGTATAACAATTTTAGAAGGACTATGGAATTTGTCTACCATGCAGGGTATAACAAATCCATGAGGACACACCTGCTAATAAGGCTACCATCGAATGGTCAGCGAGTCCACCCAAACCTCCATACACCGATGAAGTTTGCCTACCATGAAGGGACTGACAAGTTCATAAGGACATACCTGCCAAAAAGGCTACCATTAAATGGTCAGCGAGTCCACCCCGTCCTCCTTACACCATAGTGAATTCTAGACCAATGAAGAGAAGATCAATATGAAGGAAAATGAATCTTTTATTGATAATGATCTATACATTTACAAACTTCCAGGACATTGACTCGATCTCTACTGGAAATACTTTCGAAGTCTACCAGCGTGCCAAGTGTTCTTGATCTCGGATCCATCCAATGCCCTTAACCGATACGTTCCTGATTTCAGAACTTCAACCACTTCGTATGGTCCTTCCCAGTTTGGCATCAGCTTTCCCAAGTTCTGAGGCGTATAAGCTTTGACTTTCCTAAGGATGAAATCACCCAATTCAAATCTACGAAGCTTTACCCCTTTATTATAGTGTTTAGCCACTCTTCGTTGATATGCTGCCAACTTTATCAAAGCTATTTCTCTGACTTCTTCTAGCAAGTCTAGGTTGGTTTTTAACCTTTCATCATTGTAGACCTCCTTAAACTGGCTAACCCGAAGACTGGTGGACCCGATCTCAACAGGAACTAAGGCATAAGTGCCATAAGCCAATCTGAAAGGCGAGTCCCCCGTAGTGGTCCTCGGAGTAGTTCGATATGCCCATAATACACTGAGCAATTCCTCTGGCCATCTCCCCTTAGCCTCATCCAGTCTACGCTTAATCCCGTTCAGCAGCGTTCTGTTAATCACCTCAACCTGCCCATTTGACTGTGGGTGAGCTACCGAAGTCTTCCTGTGTTGAACCCCTAGTTCTTTCAAAAATCCTTCAAACTTTGATCCCACAAACTGGCGTCCATTGTCTGATATTTCCACCTTAGGAATTCCGAAATAAAATACTACCGACTCCTTCTCGGACTGATTTGAGTGTGTATAACTCGAGTTATGAAGGTTTAAAGAAGAAAGGGTTAAACAATTCGCACGAACAACAATACTGGAAAAATATCAAGCACCTTTTTGCTAGGGGGCGCTGCCCCCAAGGCTATTTGGGGCACTGCAGTGCTGTAACAGTAGTAATGTTAGACTATTTTGACCTCCTGTAGTAAAATGGTCAAAATGTTTTCATACGAATTTCGATTGAGGTGATTCAAGATGATTCGAAAAGATAAAGAATAGAACTATAACATTCATTCTATAAAGTTTTCGATTTTAGGTCGTTATCAGGGGGCAAAATGGACATCTTTGGGACTGATGTGCATTTGGAGGTAATCAGAGGGTGTTAGGCATGCAAGTATGCAAGTGTAGTTCTTCTGACAATAAAAGATGTTATTATAAGTTATAAAACATGAATATTAGTAAATATAAATATTAATAAATGATGTATTAGATAAGTTATATAAGCAAACTAAGCATACACAAGAGAGACGATTTGGGCGTGTGACGAATAGACGTCGAAACACCGTGATAAGTGTTAATGAACTTAAAAAGTGTTTCAATTCAATTGAATTGAACATTATAAGATATGGAATGGGGTTAATATATACCAATATTGAGTCCTATCAAGACTTAAACACTTGAATGAACTTCGGGTATGACCTAAGAAGAAATATAGTGAGATATAAGTTAAAAGTTAACACAATCAAATTGAACATTGTGTATTGATTAATAGGAAGGGTTATGAGATATAGAGTAAAGTTTATATTACAACTACTATGTGTTGCTATGTGACTAATAGTTGATGTGCATGATTATATAATTGTGTAGGGCACGTGAAGTGCAGAAAGTTGTAAGTTATTATTCTGTTATTGGTAAACAACGATCAAGACAAGTCTTTCGTTCTTATCTATTATTTGAAATTCATGATGAATTATTTAATTTGTATTGCAAAGAGCATGATGTATTACTTATGTTGTAAGCATCAAATGTTAAGGTCAATTTATGACTACATCGGTTGAGTAAGGAATGTTGATTGGGTTATGGAACTTAATCTTTATTTGATATGAGATGTACAACATGTATATGTGTTTAGACAGATGTTTATGATGTATAAGATGATCATGTTATTTATGTGCTACGTGTTGCACGAAAACTAATAGATTTACTGGGCTGTCGAGCTCAACCTTGCAAATAGCCATTTTTGCAGGTTAAAGATTCAAGGTAACACTATGTGCTACTTGAAAGGAATGAATATTTATATACTTTGGCTGGGTTGTTATTTTTTTGAACCATGCTTGAGGTTCCGAATGATGTTCTTGATAATGTATGATATTTAATAGATGTTGAATTATAAAGCTTAAATTTTGTCCGATATATAAAGGGTATTAAACTTGGATGTAAGTTTTATTTATTAACTCTGATAAAGTGAGTAATAAACTAGGTATGGTTTAAATGTAGGTAAAGATAAAGGTTGTGATTCAGGGAATTACAGAAAGAAGATTGAAAAGTTTGAAATTATTTTGCATTTTATTAGTTTGACAACGAATAATGATGTAAAATCAAAAGTTAGATGTATTGTTAACGACCGAAGTCGAGAGTTTATATGTATGAATTTTGGGGTCGTTATAGTTGGTATCAAAGATGTACTTTATAAACCTTAGGTAGGATTACCTTAAGCTATAATCTTAGAGATGGAAGGTGAAGATAATGAAAGAATAAACTCAGATAGAGTTTAAGTGATAAGAAATAAATTATGAAATTTATAATAAGAGATTAAAATATATACGGAAAGATTCAAAGAAGAATCTTGAGGTATTTAAGTGTTTATAAATAGACGATGTCTACAAGATGAAGATGATTAAGATAATAAGAAAGAACTCAAATAGAGTTTAATTAATGAAAATTCAAAGAATGTTTATGAAATAAGTTTAGATAATATAAATAGATTCAAAGAAGAACCTGAAAAGCCAAAATAGCAGGGAACACCTGAGTTGAATAATCAAAAACAACATGATTAGAGGAAGATAAAGATCGTAAAACCAAAACAATCATAAATATAAGAAGAATCATAAGGGAGATGAATGTAAAATAAGATAACTATGCGATTAGATTAAGTTTTGAAATAGCAGATGGTCTGTGATGACTGAGCAGTTATAGCTTGATGCTATAAAGAAAATGTACTATGAAATAGTACGATGTAAACTCATGAGGAGTTATAAATGATGAGATACGGAAATTTCGTATCGAGCAAAGAGCAAGTTATGAGCAAGATAGAGTTCGGTGGGATTTCAATTGAGGACTCATGTGATGGCTGAGTTATACAAACCTTTGTATGGGCGAGGGTTTTGTGTTTGCACTCAGTTTATCGCATTGATAATCATTACAATGTTGGTGTCACGCTATCAATGTATATATGGCGAAAAAATGATTCTTTTCTCACGTGTATATTTGATAGTTAGAGACTATTAAGATTAGTCGAATATTATTAGGATTAGGTGCGAGTTCTTAAAACTCATACTTATGGTAAGTTGATGACTCATAATTATATGTATGTTTTTGAACCCCTATGCATATGGACAGTCTCTGATGGGTTCTTAGACTACATATTGCTAGGACAAGTTCCTAAACTCATATTATTGTAGCAAGTTCCTGAACTTCCAATGTGTAGAAAGTTTGATGAACTATACTGGGGGTATAAAAAGTTTGTAAATTGAGATATAAGATTATTTAGTGAGCATTGACGGTGCTGGAGATAGATAGAATGATTAAGTAATGAAGTAATGGAGTAAAGATTGAAGTTGATGGAGAAAGTTAGATATTCCAAATCTTCTAGCTTTGCTAGATTTTTGAAATTTATTGACTTCGTGATGATGTTTTCACTTTTGTTTTCTAGAAAAACATTGGATCAAATGATGGAACTAATGAGTTTTAAAAATAATATCGTTATTCTATGTCTATGCTAATTTTTTCGGCTAGAAAAAAAATGATTTAAAATTATCAAAATGTATTTTGTGTGTTCATAGTCATTAAGGCATCACTAAATATGATGCTAATATGACAAACAAGGAAGTCATCAATGCAATTGAACCTGGTGTTGGATGTGATCCTAGGATTGTCAGCCCACTATGGTATGATGTAGCATGACGAAGTCATACAATGACTGAATCCTCAACGTACTATTAAAATAGTACGGTATCTTGACCATCATAAAAATGATTTTTTGTTTTCTTTAAACTAAGAAAGATATGCCACATGAATTAGCTAAAACTATTTCGATTGATGTCTGAGTTGTTAGAAGTCTATGCTATTTGATTCAGCTAGACAAATATTGAAAGATATTTATGCAGTTCAAGTGTTTCTTGAGAAGTTATGCAAAACCAAATAGTTTTGGTGCGGATTCAGATGTTGAGAAGCTGAGGTGGACAACCCTTTTATGGGGATTATATTACGCGAAAGCGTTAAAATGTTTGTGTACAAAACATTGTACGAAAGGGAGGATTCCCCTAAGTACGAGAAGAAGGGTTCATATAGTCTTATGACTGTTAAATGTTCAAGTCGAGATACTTGATAACCTTGGAACATAGTTCAAGGTCTTATGACCCCTCAACATAATTTAAGAATCTTTTAAATTCCTGAGTTATTCATACTGCTTCCTAATCATTGAACACTTGTAGAAGATTCTTGTTATTCTAAAGGGTGAAGGTGGCAAGGAGGATTCCTTAAAAAGAAATAAGTCGTAGAATGTGACACCTAATGATGAATATATCGAACATGTGAGAAAAGAAATTCTGAAATGAGAAGGAGATGAGTTATCAAAAAAATAATGTAAAACTTTTAATAGAAAAGTTAATAATTTTAGAAAGATCTTTATGGAAAGAAAGTGGTTATAGAACCCAATGAATGGATAAAAGATTAACGTAAAGTCTATTTTAATAGATTGAATGAATGAAGATTAATAAATAAAATTTTGAGGACTAAATTCTTAGAAGAAGAGGTGAATGTGATATCCCGAATATTTACAAGTTAGTGAATTATGAAGTATATGATTTCGACACGTAGAGTATATGGAAATGATACTTGGAAAATGAAATGAATGAGTTAAAGAATATATAATACTCAACTATAATTGAGGTTAAGCAAAGGTTTGTAAAATAAACTCTATAAGAATTTGTTGTGAAATCAAATGTAATAGGAAATATAAAACCTATATTAAGGTAATGTGTTGAAGATGTTTTACAATATAATATTAAAAGAGAATTAACGAAAAGTGAGTAAGGAAAGTTTCGGTGATTCCGGGGATGGAATCCATATAAGGAGGGAAGGATGTGACAAACCAGGTTTTAAAAAATTATTAAAATAAGAATTTAATAAATAAAATTCTTATTATAAGATGTTTTGAGTTTGAGTATATGTATATATGTGTTATATGTTGTGAAATATGTGATTTGGTGTGAATGTAGAAGATATATATATATATATATATATATTGGTAGAATGTGGTTTAGTAGTTAATTTAATTTAACTATTGAAGAAGATAAATGAAATTGTTTGAAAAAGAAATTAAGTTAATTTAATTAAGTTGAAAATTATATTATGAAATAATATAATTTGATTATTATGCCTTGTGGAAATGAATTTCTTATGAATAAAATCTCATAAATAATGTGAGTAATTTACTTAATTAAAATAGTGAATTAATATAAATATTTGTTTTAATAAGAATGGAAAGTAATACATATTACATATAAATATAATATGTTAATGTAATACGATTGTAAATCTCATAAATAGTTAATATATTTATCGAATAAAATAAATATTTTAGTTGGAATATTTATGAAATTTAAAATGAATATTTGATGGAAATCGTTATGGAATAATTTAATGAAAGTGTGATAATATTGATGGATTGGGAATATTCTAATTTAATTAAGTAATTAAATTAGAGATTTAGTAATTTATTATATTGGCTAAATGGAAGTTATAATTATATTGAGGTTTAATTTAATTTAATAATGGCTGTGACAAATAAACTATATAATAAGGTAGTAATAAAAAATTAAGTAAAAAGGGATTTTTAGAGAGATAGCCAAACATGGCCTTGTGGCCCTTGGTATTTGTAGCTGATGGTAACTCTTTATCTGTATAACTGAAAAATGAATAAAAAAATGTTAAATGTTTCATCAGTTAGAGAAGCTTATTTAAAAACATAGAGAGAAAGAGATAGCTTATGAATAAAGATTTATTTTCTCAAAATATCATTTTTAAATATTAAGGAGTAAATTTGATATAATGTTATAGTTGTGGGTAATATTTATAAATTTTACAAAATAAGCAAGTGGTTATAAAATATTCATGTTGTCGGGGAATATTCGTTTGGTCGTGGAATATTCTTCCTGTCAGGGAATATTCGTACGACAACGCAGCCTTGTGTGGGCCCCATAACAGAAAGCGATTGGATGAAGAAAACAACAAGTATGAGTTTTTATAAATAACGACGTAGTTGTTACCGTTAACACTGTTGGAATACCCAGTGGTTAAAACACAACAACACACAGTATTGCACCAATTATTGATTCTTACGTAAGAAGACGCTACTCAATAATTGATACAATAATTACTGTTCAATATTTTATTTTATTGATTCAATAATTGCTGCGTTGATATTTTATATTATTGTTGTTTCAATAATTGTCACTATACAGTATTTACCATTATCAGATCAATAATTCATATTATTTTAATGATATTACTAGATAACATTATTGATGTGATGCCCCCCAAAATTAGGTATATATCACTTATCTTGAGTCACCAGATACATGGTACAGAATTCAAATACTGTGACGCCCCCAAAATAGGTATACATCACCTATTCTGAGTCGCCAGACACATGGTACAGAATTCAAATACAACTTAATAATACAACTGTCGTGTACAATACGGCAAAACATAAACTGTGAGTTTGAATACAAATATCGTCTACTACAGAGTATACAAACTCAAAAAGAGTCCTCATTACAATTATTATCACACTATTTCACAGAATAGTGAGGACTACTAATGCACCATCAAGGACCATCACTCCATTCCCCGACTCGTTCCAGCTATATTCTGTAGCATCCCCGAATCCGGGCCCCGAATCGCCGCGGACTCGGTACACTAATTCTATAACTAATTGCGGAAGATATAAACATAAATTGTTTATACAATACATTACACACTATTTTCCCCAAGGTCGAGTAACCTTAATTTATACACAATTCTTAAAATATCTATTACACAACAACATTTATCAAAATAGACTATTACAAACTAGTCGCACATTTAACCCAAGTAGAACTTGACTTTAACCTTTTCCTGTATCCGAACGCATTCGCTTTATCTGCAATGTTTATCATGATATAGCAAGGGTGAGCATGAAAGTTGCCCAGCAAGTTTATATACAATAACATAACGATATATCATGATTGAAGAGTATGAATAATAAGCTGACTATAATTCATCAATATAGTTGAGAATTATCACGAACAAACTTTTGACTGAATAAGTTTTAAACATGAAAAAACATTTCTGAACCAACTGGTAATGAAGGTGATCAACCTTTCATACCTGACTTATACATGCAAGATGTACAGAGTACAATTTTCATGGCAATCAGCAATGATTAACCATAAGCTTGAATAAACACTCTTATTAGAGTTAAGTACAAAGAAAACTTGCCTGAACCGTTGATTACCGCAACGTAATTTGTAATGCTTTACCCGAAGACCTAATATTAATAATATAGATCTCCAATATTAGAATAATATCATCACAGTAAAATACTGTTATATTTATATCCATAGAATAAACTAAACACATTACCACATAACCCTATTAGTCTTTACAACACATAAGACTTAGTATCAGGTCAAACTATTTCAGTCTGACTTGAAACCGACACAATTATAACATCCCGACGGTCTAGTCGGACTTTTATCGAGTTTAAGTTCAATTAAACTCTGTCTTACCACTTAACAATTATCACAGATAATTTCCTTATCAGTCAAAACATTTTTTCTAGGCTCGTAATAATTTTCGGATAATTATTACCATTTATCAATATTTTTTAATCCTTAAAATCATATTTAAATAAATTAAATACCACATAATTCCTTAATCATTAATATTTATTTAATATAAAATATTAATGAAAATCATTACATAATATTATAATATAATTATAATATACCAAAGTATTTTTAATACCTTAAAAATCATTTTATATGATTTTCCAACACTTTAATTCATTATCTGATAATTGCTATTAATATTAAAATATTAATATTTTTATGACTAAATATCAAAAGTTATAATTTATAACTTAAAAATATTTTTATAACACTTGAATCATTTTTATATGATTTATAAAGCATTAATTCTAATTTTCCATAATTTATTTAATATATCTATTAAATAAACTAATTATTATTAATATTGATTAATTAATGAAATTCATTCCAAAATATTAAAAGTCATCAAAAATAACTTAAAATATTTTCTTATACCATAAAATAATTTTTCATGAATTAAAACTATTTTTAAATAATTTATTTAATATTGTAATTAAATAAATAAATACCATTTATATTCCAAAAATACTAAACATTTCTGAAATATACTTAAAATAGTTAAAAACTATTTTTCAGACTTTAAAATAATTTTTCATAATTTATTTTGTATTTTTAATAATTAAAAACCATTTTTTTCTAATTTTAAGTTAATTTCCGGAAAAATAATAATAATCTGTCGCTAAAGGCCTATAGCGACACTTTCTGTCGCTATAGGTGTTCTTGAGTGTTCTTAAGTGTTCTTGACAGTGTTCGAGGGTCCTTGTTTGACCGGTTTTATTTCTATGTTCCCAATGATTTCTGGACTAGAATTCGTGTTAAAATTATAGTACTAATGTAATACTACAATCACAAACTTGTTTCATGGCCAAACAATATCATATCCGAGAGATCTAAGTCTCCAAAGTTACTGACAACGCTGTTCTTCATTTTCTGGGTTTTCCAGAAAATGAAGAACAGATAAGGGTGCTAGGTTTAGGTCATTATAGTTTTCGTTCTGAGCTTTTTATGTGTGATATTAAGGTTCAAATATGTAGCAGAGATGTCAGTGTACAAGGTTGTAACAACCGATCACCATAACAATAATTAATTCACAAGATTCAAGCTGGTCAAAGTGCATGCTAAAAACTGCCTTTGAAGATTTCTGGGTTACCCAGGAAGAATCTTCATCCGGCGTGATGGTCAACGCCTGTTTGACTACGAATTTCTACAATTATGTTACTGATCTGTGTAAACTAAAGTCTTTAGAATGTAGTATTCATGTCATACTTTAACTGTTAAACAACAACCGGACCAAATACATTACCAGAATCAAGATCCAAGGCATTGAACATCTTGTCAGAAGAAATCTGGAAATTCTGGGTTACCCAGAAACAGATTTTGTGCTCGGTCAATGTACTTTGACCGTTCATAACTCAAAATCTAAGCATACTATAAGGTTGATTCAAGTCTCATATTAAAGCCATATCAACAAAGAACAGATCTATAACTTCAAACACCAAAAAAAACTAACAGATATAAATCTATGGGCTCTGACATTCGACTGTCAGTCCCCAAATTTCTATTTTTCCAGATTTCATCAAATGCAAGATTCGAGCTCTTTAATGTTATGGATCTGGGTTTTAACAACCCAGATCACTAAATGACACCTAAATAGACAACATTAACTAATCAACAACAAAGTTTAACATCAAATCATGAGATTTCAAATTTTAAGGGTTTTATACCTTTTGAGCTTGTATTTTCAATTCTGACTTTTTGATTCTGATCTTGGCTTGCTAAGACACTGATTATGTGTTACCTTCTCTCTCTATCTCTTTCAAATCTCGAATTTCTAGTGAGAGAATGGGTTTGGAGAAAATGAGAATTTTAAGTGTCATTTTCTCTCTCTTTAATTATTTATTTGATGACATGTTGCTATGATCTTGCAATTTTTGGCTGAGATAGATACAAATTGTCAAATGCTAGCTAGGTTTAGGCTTAGGGTTGTTCAACAACCATGGATTTTGCAAGATTTGCAAGTTTCCTAAAATAACACACATAAGGGCATTTTTGTCATTTCCTTAATTTTCTAGAATTTGCATTTGATGAAATCTTTAGGGTGTAGGGTTTGGAAAATTTAGGGTTTAGGGTTTAACCCTTAACTTTGCAAATTTAATTTCTATCATTTCCGAATTTCGGTTATAGAAAATTAATATTTCTAACTTATAATTTGAATTTTCTAATTTCCTTATACCTAAATCTTGTTAATTAAGATTAATAATTCCTAATTAAAATTGCTAATTACGCAATTAGGGTCAAAATCACGTATTAGGGTTTATAACCCAAAAATTAGGATTTCTAATAGAAAATTATTTTTTTCTAAATTAGAAATTAAATCTTGTAATTAGATTAGGGTTTTCTAATTACTTAATCTTGAAATTAGGATTAATATATCCTAATAAACATTAAAATATTAAATTAACACTTTCATTTTCCCTAATTATAAAGTAGGGTTTTCAATACCGAAATTAGAGTTCCTGACGGAAAAATTTAAGTTCGATAATTTGAAATTAGGGTTTGCTAATTAATTAAGCGTTACCCTAATTAATATTATAATAATAGCAGTAGAGGATTATAATTCTCCATTAATTTCCCAGATTAGGGCTTCAATTTATCAGAATCTGAAACTAGGGTTTTCAGATAAAGTATTAGGGTTTCAAATTTGGAATTAGGGTTTTGAAATCAATTTGCTAAGATTAACCCTAATTAATCTTTTAATTATTTACACTTATGCCATTAAGTTCCCGATTTAGGGTTTCATGCACCGAATTAGGGTTTCGGATTCCCGAAACTGAAACTAGGGTTTCCAGAACCGATTTCTAGGGTTTCTTATCAGACGTTAGGGTTTTCTAACTGAACGTTTGACGTTCTTAATTTATTCATAGGGTTTGTTACAGATATAAATTATCTGATCAACCCATGACCCTTAACCACATTCTGAACACATCATTAACCATAAACACAGAACATAATCACATAAATCCTTAATCCTGAATAATTCACCTATATCCTTCACCAAATTTTGAAATCCTCAAAATTTAATCCCAATAACATTAAACGCATACACTTATTTTCTGTCTAGGTCTATTATTTGACCTTAAATCAATCATTTAAGATTTTAATAATTTGCCCAAATTCTCGGGTTGTCACATATTCTCATTTCCTGAAGAGAACAGTGAAAGAAAGGGTGAGCTCAACTAGCCCAGTAAGAAATATTATGACTACGATAATGCAGAATAAATTATCATTAGCCTTAAATAGTGTTAAACTTATACAATATAACAAACTTCAAGTTTAACTGCAGTGGAACAAGCAATCCATTAAAAGAGTCAAGTAGAGAATAAAATCTACTATCTTTTATGATTTAAAAGATTTTTCATCACTTTTATCGCTTTGACTCAGCTTAATAAATAATCCACATCATCGAATCACCCATGCACTACGGCCAAGGATATTCTTTAGTATCACGACCACGAATTATCCATGCACTACGACTAAAGATAATCATGTTTTCATCAATGATCTTGATCATGCCATAAAATAATTCATCTTTGCACTACGGCCAAAGAGAATCCATAGCCATAATCATACCAAAAACTGTCCATCAAAGCACTACGGGCCAATGAGGACTTTTTTCTACATCATTTGTAACATTACGGTTATGATTATACCGAATAATCCCGGGTTATAATCATACCAAGTCCATCTATGCACTACATGCCACAGATGACTTTCAACATAATATAATCATGAGGATGATGAAAATGATATAAGAATTCAATAAAATAAGTTCAAGAACTAATTTATCCAGGAACTAATAACGTCCAAATTGTCAACATGATACTGCTTTATAGAGTAAAATTCAAGAATGGTCAGAAGAATATTTCCATGAAAAGATACCGGATGAAGCGCAAATATCAAGGATATTCCACTAATTTGATGGAGTATGGAAGTCAAAGTTTTAACCAATGAAGTATAATAAAGAATGGAATAACAAAAGAATTTCACTAAGTATAGGGTATTCCGCGTATACAGGTTATTCCAACAGAATAATAATTAACGGAACTAGGTCATGCATAAAGCACAGACAGGATGTTCCAACAGAATAATAAAGAACGAAATAATAACAGAAATCACCATGCATGCGGTACTTCTCATAGACAAGTTATTCCAACAGAATACCAATAAAGACGGAACCAGGTCTGGCGTAAAACGCACAGACATGATATTCCAACAGAATAATAAAGACGGAACCAGGTCTAGCGTAAAATACACTGACAGGATATTCCAACAGAATAATAATAAATGAAATAACAGAAGAATTTCACCAAGTATAGTGTATTCCGCGTATACAGGTTATTCCAACAGAATAATAAAGAATGGAATAACAGAAGTTCTCTTCATGGATAAGAAAGAAAGAATACCCTTTATGAGTACAACAAATAATATTCTCCACCTTAGAAAGAAGAGTACTAGATATAAAAGTAATAAAGTAGCAGAACACTTTTCTTCTTTCTCTCTATAGTTTCTCTCTAGAGTTTCAGGGAATTCATAAGAAATAATGAATGAATGAGCTTCTATTTATAGAAAAATGGACTGCATAGTAACTAACTCATGAACGATCCAGATTGATTTACTTTAATATGACGGTCCATATTTAAAGAAAAATCTTTTAAATAAAATATAATATATTCTATTTATAATCTAATAAAACGAATAACTTTATAAAAGATTTTACTATGCAAACACTATGCAGGCACTATGCAAACACTATACATAATAAAATATAATATATTCTAATTATTGTCTAATAAAACAGATAACTTTATAAAAGTATTCTGTTTTATATAAAAAGATTTTACTATACAAAACACTATGCAACACTGTGCATAATAGAATATAATATATTATATTTATAAAATAACTTTATAAAAGTATTCTGTTTTATATAAAAAGATTTTACTATGCAAAATACTATGCAGACACTATGCAACACTATACATAATAGAATATAATATATTCTATTTATAGAATAACGTTATAAAAGTATTCTGTTTTATTACATTAATAATACCAACAAAACAAAACTGAGTGACTTATCACGTAAGCATCAATAATCAATACCTTGTGCTACTATGCAACCACGCTTATTACTATACTTTTAACACCTGGTGTTTCAACAGTTAACGATAAAACTTCCGACGTTATTTCCATAAAATATTTTTGTCATTTTCTCAATCAGACAATAATTCCGTTGTGGGGTCCAATAATAATTGTACCGTCGTATGGATATTCCATGACAAAAAGAATATTACTCGACCAATCGAATATTATATAACCACTTGCTTACTTTGCAAAATTTGTAAATATTACAAACAACTATAACATTACATCAAATCCACACCATAATATTAGAAAAATTATTTTGAGAAAATTAAATATTTATTCATAAAATCTGGGGTCTCACAATCTCCCCTCCTTGTTGAATTTTGCCCTTGAAATTTACGTACGTACCTGGTATGCCGAAGAGGTGAGGATACCTCGGCTTCATTTCAAATTCTAACTCTTGAGGTATAACCTTTGAGTGTTGAATAAAAATTCTTCTTATCCAAGATTTTAACACGTATCTCCTGAAAACGTTAAATCATCCGCTATCTCGTCAAGTTCTAAATTAATAATGTGGTTCGGGTCGTCCACATATTTACGTAACATCGATACGCTAAAAAACGTTATGAACACGCGATATACTTGGCGGTAAAACGAGTCTATAAGCCACAGTTCCTACTTGATCGAGGATTTAAAATGGGTCAATTAAATCGAGGGTTGAGATTTTCTCTCTTCATCAATTCTTACTTCTAGAATAATGCCCTCTTGAACCTTGTTCTTCACATTCATCAGCTCTGAGTATGTAGCTTGAGCGGCTTTAACTTTATCGATTAAAGTCGATTCTAATCTTATATTTGTTATCTTCACGTGGGTTCGTATATTCGCACTTGTAATTACATACGATCTTTTACTCAACGCGTCATCTACAACGTTCGCTTTTGCACGATGGTATGACACGATCATAACCTTTAACAGCTCTAGCCAACGTCTTTGGCGCATGTTACATTTGCTTTAGTTGAATAAATGTTTAAGGGTTTTTAGAAATGGGTTTTGTACTGGGGTCAATACAAAATTCGATTTCACACTCTAGGGGTAGGCTAAGAAGTCTTCAAGAATACGTTAGGAAATTTATTAACAATAGAAATACTATTTAAAACTGTGTCTCTCATCCAAGACTTGGATAACACGTCACATTGATACCTATCAACTTGTCATCGTCATTCACGACGTTGCCTACAGAGAGTCTAGCTTCGGTGCATTCCACACAAGAAAGTCAACAACGAAAGGATCAGGGCTCTTTATTTATGGCTTGATATGACAATGATTGACTTTAGTGGTTTGGTTACTTTGAATTCGCATAACAGGTTGGTTAGGAGTATGAAAGCTAACAACCTTACGAAAAGCATGATGAGTAGTTAACCAATCATTTCCAAAAATCATATCAAAGGCAAGTATTTTTAAAGAGATAAGATCGACAGGTAACGTGAAAGTGTTGATTTGAACAAGATTTATAAATAGTGGAGGTAACGAAGGTTTCTCCCAACTAAGTTTAAACAGATATATCAAAGTTTAACTTCTCTGGAGTTAACTTCAAACATTGAACACAACTAGGTGAAATAAAAGAGTAAGTAGAACTGGTATCTAATAAGGTATAAACTTCGCAAGAATTTATCATTAACTTACCCGTAATAACTTCGTTTGGGTTCCTCGACAAACGCTCTCACTTAAACTATTGGATTTGACTTTGCTATAGGGTACATTCCACCCTTAAGTGCTTCGTCCCATTCTTGATCCATGATTTGAATCATTATTCTCTGATCCATATTGAATTGGGGTTGACCGCTATGCACAGGGTAATTCCGAATTCGATGTTGGATTCTCCCAATTTTTTTCCAAAAAGAAAAATTCATTTCATCTATTTTGGCTTTATTGGATCGGACGTCTTTTTCTACAATATCTACACGTCGTGCGACTTTTACCCATGCGTCATCTATTCTCCTTCGTTCAGTTGTTTCTGCTTTCATCAGATCTTTGATTATAGCATTCTCAGATTCCAGCTCTAATATCTTATACTCTGCCAAAGAGTGCTTCTGTTCAAGCATCGCACATCAGGTAACACAATTTTGAATGGTTGTATCTCTTTGCTCCACGACCGCCTGTCGTTCTTCAGCCTGCTCTTCTAACTCATGAATACAATTTTGTTATGCTAAATTTTGATCATAAAATTCTTTTAATAAATTCTCCTCAGGTTCCTCACTCTCAGCTTCTACCTCTGCAACTAGCTCGGGTGCAACTATTAGTTCATCACGCACCACGTAGATATCTCTAATTCCTTCTTCGTCTGACATCACATTAACCTGGTTAGTGATTAAAGGTGTCTCAACGGTCTCATGTGCTTCATTACTTATCTCAACATTTTCGGATGCCATTTACAAATATTGCCACCAAACAAAGGTTAATTGACATGTAACATATTATCCATATACTCTAACCGACCAATTAAATATCAAATAAACTTAGGTAGGTCATACTAGTGAAGGAATTCTCCGTCTCTTTCCTCCTAGTTCTATTCCCACATCCTAGCCACAAATCATATCCCTAAGCTTTGATACCAAGTGTGACGCCCCCAAAATTAGGTATACATAACCCATCTTGAGTCGCCAGATACATGGTACATAATTCAAATACAGTGCCAAAATAGGTATACATCACCTATTCTGAGTCGCCAGATACATGGTACAGAATTCAAATACAACTTAATAATATAACTGTCGTGTACAATACGGCAAAACATAAACTGTGAGTTTGAATACAAATATTTTCTACTAGAGAGTATACAAACTCAAAAGGAGTCCTCATTACAATTATTATCACACTATTTCACAGAATAGTGAGGACTACTAATGCACCATCTAGGACCATCACTCCGTTTCCTGACTCGTTCTAGCTATATTCTCATTTTCTGAAGAGAACAGTGAAAGAAAGGGTGTGTTCAACTAGCCCAGTAAGAAATATTATGACTAAGATAATGCAGAATAAATTATCATTAGCCTTAAACAATGTTAAACTGATACAATATAACAAACATCAAGTTTAACTGCAGCGGAACAAGCAATTCATTAAAAGAGTCAAGTAGAGAATAAAATCTACTATCTTTTAAGATTTAAAAGGTTTTTCATCACTTTTATTGGTGGGACTCAGCTTAATAAATAATCCACATCATCGAATCACCCATGCACTACGGTCAAGGATATTCTTTAGTATCACGACCACGAATTATCCATGCATTACGACTAAAGATAATCATGTTTTCATCAACGGTCCTGATCATGCCATAAAAAATTCATCTTTGCACTACGGCCAAAGAGAATCCATAACCATAATCATACCAAAAACTGTCTATCAAAGCACTACAGGCTAATGAGGACTTTTTCTACATCATTTGTAACATTACGGTTATGATTATATCGAATAATCCCTGGTCATAATCATACCAAGTCCATCTATGAACTACAGGCCACAGATGACTTTCAACATAATATAATCATGAGGATGATGAAAATGATATAAGAATTCAATAAAACAAGTTCAAGAACTAATTTATCCAGGAACTAATAACGTCCAAATTGTCAACATGATACTGCTTTTTAGAGTAAAATTCAAGAATGGTCAGAAGAATATTTCCATAAAAAGATACTGGATGAAGCGCAAATATCAATGATATTCCACTAATTTTATAGAGCATGGAAGTCAAAGTTTTAACCAATTGATTATAATAAGGAATGGAATAACAAATTTTTTTTACCAAGTATAGGGTATTCCGCGTATACATGTTATTCAAACAGAATAATAATTAACGGAACTAGGTCATGCATAAAGCTCAGACAGGATGTTCCAGCAGAATAATAAAGAACGGAATAATAACAGATATCACCATGCATACGGTACTTCGCATAGACAGGTTATTCCAACAGAATACCAATAAAGATGAAATCAGGTCCGACATAAAATGCACAGACATGATATTCCAACAGAATAATAAAGACGGAACCAGGTCCGACGTAAAATGCACAGACAGGATATTCCAACAGAATAATAATAAATGAAATAACAGAAGAATTTCTCCAAGTATAGGGTATCCCGCGTATACATGTTATTCCAACAGAATAATAAAGAATGGAATAACAGAAGTTCTCTTCATGAATCAGAAAGAAAGAATACCCCTTATGAGTACAACAAATAATATTTCCTACCTTAAAAAGAAGAGTACTAGATATAGAAGTAGTGAAGTATCAGAACACTTTTCTTCTTTCTCTCTATAGTTTATCTCTAGAGTTTCAGTGAATTCGTAAGAAATAATGAATGAATGAGCTTCTATTTATAAAAAAATGGACTGCATAGTAACTAACTCATGAACGGTCCAGATTGATTTACTTTAATCTGAAGCTCCATATTTAAAGCAAAATCTTTTAATAAAATATAATATATTCTATTTATAATCTAATAAAACGAATAACTTTATAAAAGATTTTACTATGCAGGCACTATGCAAACACTATGCATAATAAAATATAATATATTCTAATTATTGTCTAATAAAATAGATAACTTTATAAAAGTATTCTGTTTTATATAAAAAGGTTTTACTATGCAAAATACTTTGCAGACACTATGCAACACTATGCATAATAGAATATAATATATTCTATTTATAGAATAACTTTATAAAAGTATTCTGTTTTATATAAAAAGATTTTACTATGCAAAACACTATACAGACACTATGCAACACTATGTATAATAGAATATAATATATTCTATTTATAGAATAACTTTATAAAAGTATTCTGTTTTATTACATTAATAATACCAATAAAACAAAACTGAGTGACTTATCACGTAAGCATCAATAATCAATACCGTGCGCTACTATGCAACCACGCGTATTACTATAGTTTTAACACCGGGTGTTTCAACAGTTAACGATAAAACTTCCGCCGTTATTTTCATAAAATATTTTTGTCGTTTTCTCAATCAGACAATAATTTCGTTGTGGGGTCCACCAATGATTGTACCATCGTACAGATATTCCCCAACAAAAAGAATATTCCCCGTCCAATCGAATATTATATAACCACTTGCTTACTTTGCAAAATTTGTAAGTATTACCCACAACTATAACATTACATCAAATCCACACCATAATATTCAAAAAAATATTTTGAAAAAATTAAATATTTATTCATAAAATCTGGGATCTCACAATTGATTATGCCTAGAAAATTCTGTCTAAGGAGAGGTTTGGTCACCTAATTGCGCGCCAGTAAGGAGGAATCCTTATTGGAAAGCTCCCTCTTTCCTGGGAACGACTTGGTTGTCATAATTGTGATTCTGTAATATTATTTATGAATAATTAATTATTGATTTATATGATAAGGAAAATATTTATTTATGTGGATATAAATGGAGGTATTTTTAGAAAAGTGATAATTGTTGAAAATTGATATTTTATCTTTTCTGGTAAAATAATTTATTTAAATATATTATTATATTGTAATAATATAATAATGGTGATATTTTTACAATGAATGTGTGATATATGAATAAATGAGGAAGAAGAGTATTTTTGTTATAAAAAATATTTAACACATGTTTTGTGTGTTGATGGACCCCATTTTTGAATAAAATTTGAATATAGCTTGCAAAATCGTCCGTATGTGAATTTTTGTCAATTTCTGTTTGGAATTTGGAAAAAAACTTAAACTTACAAAGTTTTAGAAAATTGAATTTCATATGGAAGGACATAAGATTCGAATTTTTCTGATAAAAGGGCTATTTATTATGAATTATTGAAGTTCTTAAATATTGGGTCTGAATTAATTTTGTTGCATTAAATGATAAAAACATGTTTTTCATTTTGGTTGGCGTGGATTTTTTTTAATAAATATTATTATTTTATTAAAATTTCTGCTTTGGTGTTCTAAGCATTTTCCTATAAATAGGGTGCTTAGGTTAGAATTGAAAATTACACCATAAACTGAAATCTTCTCTCTCTATATTATAGAGCATATTCTTGTGAGTATTTTGATACTTTGAGTGTTGCTATACGGTACAAGTTTCTTTCAGCGTTATATCCAATATTCAGTCAGAAGTACTATTCTTTCGAGGTAAGGGGTATTATTTATTTCATATTCTGAAGAGATATTATTTTTCGTATTCGTATGAATATTTTTTTCGTTCAATATTCATAAAGAGTATTATCTTTGTTCAATATTCGTATGAATATTATATTCGTCAAATATTCGTTGGAATATTATTTTCGTTCAACAATTGTAAGAGATTTTATTTTTGTTCGATATTCGCTTGAAATAATATTTTCTTTCATACCCTGTAGTATGTAAACAATATTATTTCATTTCAGATTTAGAATTCTATACTCGTTTTGTTAAAGTTCTGGCTTTTAAACTCCATAAAATTAGTAGAATATCCTTGATATTTGCGCTTCATCTAGTATCTTTTCATGAAATATTATTCTGAGCATTTTTGATAAGTTTTAAGTTTTTCTGGTCAGGTTACTATTCCCGAAGATACTATTCACGTATACTATTCACTCGGTTACTGTTCACCCGGGGTACTATTCATGACAAAAATTGATTTCTTTTAGGTCCAAATCATTTTTGACATAATATTATTCTTGAATTTTACTCCACAAAGCAGTATCATGTTGACAATTTGGACGTTATTGATTTCTGGATAAATTAAATTATAATTTTTTAAAAATTTATCCTTGAACTTTATTTTATTGAATTCTTATATCATTGTCATCATCCACATGATTATATTATGTTGAAAGTCATCGGTGGCCTGTAATGCATAGATGGACTTGGTATGATTATGACCAGGGATTATTCGGTATAATCATTACAGTAATGTTACAAATGATGTAGTAAAAGTCCTCATTGGCCCGTAGTGCATTGATGTACAGTTGTTGGTATGATTATTGTGACGCCCCCAAAATAGGTATACATCACCCATCTTAGGTCGCCAGATATAAGGTACTGAATTCAAATATAAACTTAAATATACAACATGAGTTGTGAGTTTTAATACAAATATTATCTTTTAGACAGTATACAAACTTAAAATAAGTCCTTAATATATTTATTATCGCACTATTTCACAGAATAGTGAGGACTACTAATGCAACCATCTGGACCGTCAATCCATTCATTGACTAGTCCCAGCTATATTCTCATTTCCTGAAGAGAACAGTGAAAGTAAAGGTGAGCTCAACTAGCCCAGTAAGAAATATTATGGCTAAGATAATGCAGAATAAATTATCATTAGCCTTCAACAGTGTTAAACTGATAAAATATAACAAACATCAAGTTTAACTGCAGCAGAACAAGCAATCCATTAAAAGAGTCAAGTAGAGAATAAAATCAACAATCTTCTATGATTTAAAAAGGTTTTTCATTACTTTTATCGCTGAGACTCAACTTAATAAATAATCCACATCATCCATGCACTACGGCCAAAGATATTCATTAGTATCACGACCACAAATTATCCATGCACTACGGGCCAAGAATATTCATGTATTCATCAAAGGTCATGATCATGCCAACAACTGTCCATCAATGCACTACGGCCAATGAGGATTTTTACCACATCATTTGTAACATTACGGTCATGATTATACCGAATAATCCCTAGTCATAATCATACCAAGTCCATCTATGCACTACAGGCCACAGATGACTTTCAACATATTATAAACATGAGGATGATGACAATAAAATAAAACAAGTTCAAGAATAAATTTTAAAGATTTATAAGTTAATTTATCCTGAACTCAATAACGTCCAAATTGTCAATATGATACTGCTTTGTGGAGTAAAATTCAAGAATGCTCAGAAGAATATTTTCATGAAAAGATACTAGATGAAATGCAAATATCAAGGATATTCCACTAATTTCATGGAGTATATAAGCCAAAACTTTAACCAACTGAGTATAATAGAATATATGAAACTGTGACAACCCGATATTTTCTAAATAAATAAAACTAAAATTTTGCGTATAATTTTTTTTTATTTTAAAAGATGAGGATTTGTACAAGATATTGTGTATATGTATTTAAGTGGTAAATAAAAAAAAATAATATATTACATGAATATTTACAAGTAAATTATTTTAGAATTATTGATTATTATAAAGTATATTCTTATAATAATTAATTTTAAGATAGAAATGTTTTTATTAATTATTTTCTATGAAAATATAATCTTATATTATTTAAATAATATATGAAATGATTTTAGAATAATTATAATGATTATTTCATTATATGAATTTGTTCAGGATGTTAAATTAAATATTTTAACTTAATTAAGAATGTTATTTATGCAAGATAAATCAGATATGGAATCCAAACCCTAATTTCGGGTTTTGATTAAGGAATGAGTCTATATATATATATATATATATATATATAGTCCGGATCCAGTCCGGACTCCCGGATTTTGTTAAAATCCGGACTTTTTTTTTTTTTTTTTTTGTTTTTTTTTTGAAACAACTAAAAAAAAAAAAAAATTTTATGGAATTGAAATTTTTACATTATACAGTGTTTTGGGTGTGATTTGGATGCCTATAACGAAACATGTCTGTACAGTCTGGGCAGACTGTACATACATTGGTTGGGGTAGGTATTAAAAACACACCCAAAACACTGTATTATTGAAAAATTTCAGTTCCATAATTTTTTTTTTTTTTTTTAGTTGTTTCAAAAAAAAAAAAAGCAAAAAAAAAAAAAAAAAATTTGGACCGGATTTTGATCCAGTCCGGACTCCTGGACTGGATCAGTTTCATAAATATATATATATATATATATATATATATATATATATATATATATATATATATATACAAGATGGATCAGGTCCGGACTCCCGGACGGGAGAAAATCCGGACCTGAAAATTTTTTTTTTTTTTTTTTTTTTTTTTTTGTAGAACAACTAAAAAAAAAAAAAAAAAAATTTATGGAACTGAAATTTTTCAAAAAAACAGTGTTTTGGGTGTGTTTTTAATACCTACACCAACCAATATATGTACAGTCTGCCCAGACTGTACAGACATGTTTCGTTATAGGCATCCAAATCACACCCAAAACACTGTATAATGTAAAAATTCCAATTCCATAAATTTTTTTTTTTTTTTTTTTAGTTGTTTCAAAAAAAAAAAAGCAAAAAAAAAAAAAAAAAAAAAAGGTCCGGATTTTAAACCTGTCCGGGAGTCCGGACAGGATCCGGCCTCTATATATATATATATATATATATGGTTATGTGTGTAATGTTAATGTGTGGAACAGTTTTGTTATATTACGACCAAACCCTAATAATATTTTTATAAACCCTATTTATGGTTCTGGAATAAGGAATGGTGATAATAATATAATATTATTTATATTTTAATTTTTCAGTGCTATAGATATGTACTGTATGTATGTGAGCTAGTAATGATTGAGTAATTGTGGTGCAGTATTTGAAAACCCTAGTTTTACTGTGGGAAAACCCTAATTTTGAAACACAATTATGAGTTTAAGGCTATTATATAACTGTGTTATGTGATATATGTTATGTGCTACTTCATGATATGCTAATTAGGAAACCCTAATTATAAATATTAAAACCGTAGTTTATATTTGTATTTTCTAATTATTAGAAACTCTAAGTGGAAACCTAAACTGAAGAATTTGATCTGTCAAGAATTGTGTTATATGATGTTGTGATTAATTAGGTAAATCCTAATTGATAAATGGAAATATAAATTTCTAGAAACCCTAATTGATAATTATAAAACCCTAATTGTATTTTGGAAACTAAAATTTACATTTATTTATTTTGTACAAACCTTATTTGTTAAATTCTATAATTTGATTTATGCTAAACCTTAGAGTTAAGGGTCAAACCCTAAGGGTTTGCTAAGTTTACAAGATTGCTATTTAAATTAGGTAGCAAATGACCAAAAAGCCCTTTTGACATATTTTTATGATTGCTTGCAAATCTATGCAAGATAAGAGTTGGTGACCAACCTCTAACCACTACCTTGACTTCAAATGGACAGCAAATCAGCCCTTTGCTAGCATTCAATGCATCATGCTTGTTATATATAGATTCAAGAGAGAGAAAGTTACATTTTTGTTCATTTTGTACCAAATACTAAACCTAACTCTCCCAAGCTCCACACCTCCGAAAATTTTGCTAGATCAGTCATATATTCAAGCCCCACTAACACACATCACAAATCAGTAGCCTAGAAATCAAGAATTTTCATTTAAAGGTAAAAACCCTAACCAAAATTTTGACCCTTGATCTTCTATTAGATGTTGTGTTTTTGTGTTAGAATATGTTGTTTATAGTGTTATTATGTGATCTGGGTTGATAGATGTTGGATCAATAACATCTATAAGCTCGGATCAAGTGTTTTTGCAAATCTGGAAATTTTGTTTTTAGTCGTCTGACAATGAATGTCAGTGGCCATAGATCTTTGCATGATATGTGTTTTTGTTGTTTAAGTGTTTATTTTTGTAGCCTTGTATGAGATCTTTCATCTAGTACAAGAATCAAAGTCAGATCTGTTGTGGATATGAAGTTATGATCGGTCAAAACCCGTTGACCGGGCATGACTAGATGAAATCTGGGCAGCCCAGAATTGAAAAGCAGCGTCTGACAACTTTTTGTAACGCCCAGATCTTTGGGTTGTTTGTTGTTTTGTTTCAATCTTTGTATCGATATTGTAAAATCGTATATTAACTACAGGATTAAACTTTTAGATCCCTGAAATCATGAATAAATTGAAGGATATGTTCGGTCAAACTAGCATATGAGATCACGGATTTATGTTTCTGGAAATTTCCAGAAATCGTATGAACTAGTTTCTGGCAGTAGTTTGACCGGATTGTTTATGCTTTATATGTTGTTATTATGATTATGTTTTGTGATATATTTGTAGTGTTACCTGTGGGTTAGAACCTAGAAGTCATAGATCACAAAACAGTGCATGGATTGCAAGTTGTGGAAGCCCAAAATTGGATAGACGAGCTGTTCTTCATTTCTGGGTAACCCAGAAAATGAATAACAGGTCTGACAGCTTCTTTGAGGGCTCAGATCTCCTTGTGTGTTTGATGTATGACCTAATTAATTGTCGATAGTTGTAGTACTACATACTGAGTATAATATCAATGCTTTAGATAGACTAAATCATGATCAGATTTCGATTTACAGCCGGTCAAAGGAGGCAACTCGAACACTGCTTTGTCAGTGTTCTTGGGCTCAAGAACACCTATAGCGACAGAAAGTGTCGCTATAGCCCTTTAGCGACAGTTTTATTTATAATTTCTGGAAATTAATAAAAAATTGATAAAAATGGTTTTTAATTATTAAAAATACATAATAAATTCTTAAAAATTATTTTAATGTCTGAAAATTATATTTTAATTATTTTGGGTATATTTTGAAAATATTTAATATTTTTGGAATGCAAATGGTATTTATTTATTTAATTACAATATTAGATAAATTATTTAAAAATAGTTTTAATTCATGAAAAATTATATTATTGTGTTAGAAAATAATTTTGAGTTATTTTTGATAACTTTTAATATTTTGTGATAATTTTCATTAATAAATTAATATTAATGATAGTTAAGTTATTTATTAAATGAATTAAATAAATGAATTAAAAATGAATTTATTATATTAAAAATCATTTTAAATAATAATAAGGTATTTAAGAATATTTTAAGTTATAAAATATAACTTTTAATATTTAATGGTTAATTTCATTAATTAATGATTATTAATGATATTAAAGTTATTTAATCATTATTTTAAATAAATTAGTTTAAAAATTATTTTAATATTATAATAATCATTTTAAATAAAAATAAAGTGATTAAAGATATTTTAAGTTATAAACTATAACTTGTAATATTTAAAGGACAATTTCATTAATAATTTAATATTAATGATATATTAATGATATTAAGTTTATTTAATAATTATATTAAATAAATAGTTTAAAAACGGTTTTATTTATTTAAAAATCATTTAAAAGGGATATAAATGAATTAAAAATATTTGAAGTTATAATTAATGACTTTTAATATTTAGATAATAGTTCATTAATATTTAAATATTAATGGTAATTATTTAATAATGATTTTAGATGTTTTAAAAATCATTTAAGGGTAATATAAGTACTTTAAAAATATTTTGAGTTATTATAAATAACTTTAATATTTTGGTAATGGTTTCATTAATAGTTTAATATTAATTAAATATTGATGATAATAGAATTGTTTGATATTTAAATCATTTAATAATGATTCTGATATTTTAAAAATTATGGTAAATGGTAATAATTATTTTATAATTATTATAAGGCCATGAAAAATAGTATGACTGATGTTTAAGTTAACTATTTGGATATTGAACTTCGGGATAGAGTCCTAGACTCGATTTTTACCCGATAAAGTTGTCGGTATACCGACATGTTTTAGAAATTGGTCTGAACTTAGATAATTTAATTGGATATGTGTTTATTTGTGATTCAATGGTTATTAAGGTTGTGTGACAATGTGATTAGGAATGTGTTGATGTTTGCTTGTCAGTCAATGATTGTTGAATATTTGTGATAATGTGAATAGAGAATGTGTTGACTGCAATAGGCAGTCTTATGTGTAGATTATGTTATACTAATCAGTAAAATGATCTGATTAATGATAGGCCGTGATAGAAAAGATAATTCTAAGTTGCGTAATTGTAAGCAGCGCATCAGGCAAGTATCCTAACTTTGCATTTTCTTTATGCAATGGACAGAGGTGAGAAGTTCAGAATTATTATTATTAATGTACAGATGGTTAAACCTATATTATATACACCCTTTGATTATCAACATGTTAGTATATGATAATTCAGATATATATTATGTTCGTTAATTTCTAGAAATGATTATACAAGTGTCCCCACTTGGATAATCATTGTATTTAATCACATGTTGATACACCTTTGTTATACATATATGTTGAATTATAGATTATTGTTGGATAAAATAAAACCTTTTGTCTGGAACCCTGACAAATATGAACATCCCGTTCACGGGAAAACTTTTATGCGCCCAAGGCGAACCAAGTAAATGATAACATCGTTCTTGTAATGTAGTATTGATCAATGCAGGGCACAACGGGCTGATCACCCCCGTGACCATAAGTTATGACGGTTTGCAGATGAAGTTCTGCTAAACCTTTTCGAAAATAAAAACAATGTTCATAGAATGTCACTTAAACCTTATTTATAGCCAGTACGTAGTTTCAAAAATTTGACAGAGAGTTGTTATGTTATTAATATCGGTTCAGAATACTTCACAACTATTGACTTGTTGTAGATGGATATTATAAAGAAAACATTTAAACTTTTTCAACTTATATATATATAATACTTGCTGGGCACTCAAATACTCATCCTTGCTTAATTTAAATGTTTTCAGATAAATGTGAACAATCAGAAGGATCGGTCAAGAACAAGTGAAAAGAAAAGCAAACAAATTAGGTTTACGGTGTCATATAGTAAAGGTTGCGTACTTGGGATTAAACTCTGATAAAGGTAAGATAAGTTTATAATTTATATTAGTGTTATTAGTATTAGTAATATTTCCGCTCATAGAAATTGTATCGTGAAGTACCGAGTTTGGGTTTCAAGTATCCGGGTTCGGGGACTTCACAGAAACTGCAAATGTGAAACCCCAGATTTTATGAATAAAGAATTAATTTTTTCGAAATAATTTTTTTTATATTATAGTGTGAATTTGAGATAATGTTATAGTTGTGGGTAATATTTATAAATTTTGCAAAGCATACAAGTTGTTATATAATATTCGATTGGTCGGGGAATATTCGTTTTAACAAGGAATATTCGTACAACGGCACAATCATTGGTGGACCCCACAACGAAATTTTTGTCAGACTGAGAAAATGACAAAAATATTTTATTGAAAATAACGGCGGAAGTTTTACTGTTGATACTGTTGAACTGCTCGGTAGTAAAAATATAGTAATACGCGTTGTTGTATAGTAGCACACGATATTGATTATTGATATTTATGTGAGAAGTCACTCAGTTTTGTTCAATTATTACTACAATAGTTGCTGCATAGTATCTCACATTATTTGATTCAATTATTGTTGATTTAGAAGTTTTGTTTTATTCGTATTATTAACGTAATAAAATAGAAACATTTTTTTATCTAAAACAGAATACTTTATTAAAGTTATTCTATAAATAGAATATATTATATTCTATTATGCATAGTGTTTTGCATAGTAAAATCTTTTTATATAAAATAGAATACTTTATCAAAGTTATTCTATAAATAGAATATATTATATTCTATTATGCATAGTGTTTGCATAGTGCTCGCATAGTGTTTTCATAGTAAAAATCTTTTTATATAAATAGAATATATTATATTTTATTTAAAAAAATTCTTTAAATACGGTCCGTCAGATTAAAGTAAATAAATCTAGACTTTTCATGGATTAGTTACTATGCATTCCATTTTCCTATAAGTAGAAGCTCATTCTTTCATTATTTTCTTACGAATTCACTGAACTATAGAGAGAGACTATAAAGAGATAGAAGAAAAGTTTTCTGCTACTTCACTACTCTTATCTTTGGCCTGTAGTGCATGGATAATTCGTGGTCGTGATACTAAAGAATATCCTTGGCCTGTAGTGCAGGGATGATTTAATGATGTGGATTATTTATTGAGTTGAGTCTCAGCGATAAAAGTGATGAAAAACTTTTTAAATCATAAAAGATAGTAGATTCTATTCTCTACTTGACTCTTTTAATGGATTGCTTGTTCTGCTACAGTTAAACTTGATGTCTATTGTATTTTATCAGTTTAACATTGTTGGAGGCTCATGATAATTTATTCTGCATTATCTTAGTCATAATATTTCTTACTGGGCTAGTTGAGCTCACCCTTTCTTTCACTGTTCTCTTCAGGAAATGAGAATATAGCTAGAACGAGTCGGGAAACGGAGTGATGGTCCTAGATGGTGCATTAGTAGTCCTCACTATTCTGTGAAATAGTGTGATAATAATTGTAATGAGGACTCCTTTTAAGTTTTTATAATCTCTAGTAGACAATATTGTATTCAAACTCACAGTTTATTTTTTGTCGTATTGTACACGACAGTTGTATTTGAATTCTGTACCATGTATCTGGCGACCCAAGATGAGCGATGTATACCTAATTTTGGGGGCGTCAAATCAAATGGATGTTTTGCCTGCCATGCGGTAATCCACATAGACAGATCATTTCCATAATTTAATAAGGAATGAATACAAAGGATCATTCACCATGCATGTGGTAATCCACATATACATGTTATTCCAATAGAATAATAAAGAATGGAATAACAAAAGAATTCACCATGCATGCGATAGACCGCACAGATAGGTTATTCCAACAGAATAATAAAGAATGGAACCAGGTCATGCGTAATCCGCACAGACAAGATATTCCAACAGCATAATAAAGAATGGAACCAAGTCATGCGTAATCCGCACTGACAGGATATTCAAACAGAATAATAAAGAATGGAATATCAACAGAATTCATCAGGCATGCGATTGACCGCACAGACAGGTTATTCCAACAGAATAATAAAGAATGGAATAACAACAGAATTCACCAGGCGTGCGATAGACCGTACAGACAGGTTATTTCCAACAGAATAATAAAGAATGGAATAATAGAAGAATTCACCAGGCATGTGATAGACCGCACAGACAGGTTATTCCAACAGAATAATAAAGAATGGAATAACAGATGAATTTCACCATGTATGCGGTACTTCTCATAGACAGGTTATTCCAACATAATAATAAAGAATGGAATAACAACCCTTACGAGTATTGAAAGAAAATAACTCTCTTCATGCATACGAAAGAATAATACCCCTTACGAGTACTACAAATAATATCCCTTACGAGTACAACAAATAATATCCCTTACCTTTGAAAAACTGAATACTAGAGTAGTGAAGTAGCATAATACTTTTCTTCTTTCTCTCTATAGTTTCTCTCTCTAGAGTTTCAGTGAATTCGTAAGAAATAATGAAGGAATGAGCTTCTATTTATAGGAGAATGGACTGAATAGTAACTAATTCATGAACGATCCAGATTGATTTACTTTTAAACGGACGGTCCATATTGATTTACTATTAAAACTTAAAGCAACGATCCATACTGATTTACTATTAAAACTTTAAACCAGCGATCCATATTGATTTACTATTATAACTTTCCACCAGCGGTCCATATTGATTTACTATTATATCTTCAACCAACGATCCATATTGATTTATTATTATATCTTCAACCAATGATCCATATTGATTTACTATTATAACTTCAACCAACGGTCTGAAAAATTATCACATCTCCTCATGGAATAATATTGTACCAAAAAATAATTTGGACTGAAAAGAAATATATTTTTCAGGTGAATAGTACTTCGGGAATAGTACCCTGTGAATAGTATCCCGACACGAAAAGTGTCCCAAATACCCGTGTGAACAATACTATAGTGAATAGTAACTGGGTGAATAGTAACCCGTGAATAGTACTCTGACACAAAAAGTTTCCCAAATACCCGAGTGAATAATACTAGAGTGAATAGTAATTGAGTGAATAGTAACCCGTGAATAGTATTCAGACATGAAAAGTACCCCGAATACCCGATTGGTCAATATAACCTCCAGACATCAATTATTATCGAAATAAATATCGATTTCTACTAACACTAATAATTCCCACACAATGGAACTATCAATTTCATCTTTAACCAACACGAACTTATTCATCATTAATATTATAACGCACAATATTTAACAAGCAGGTCGTTCCCAGGAAAGATGGGACTTTCTGATAAGGATTTCTCCTTATTGGCGCGCAATTAGGTGACCAAACCTCTCCTTGACAGAACTTCTGGACATTGTCAATATTGCAAATAATAATATGAATAACTTTGTCATCTCAATTATTGATTTAATAATATATCATATTATGCAGATGATACTGTGACAATAATTGAATAAATAATATGAGAGATATGATGCAGCAATTACTGTAGCAATAATTGAGTATAACTGAGTGACTTCTCACGTAAGCATCAATAATCAATACCGTGTGCTACTATGCAACCACGCATATTATTGTACTTTTACTACCGGATGTTCAATAGTTTTAACGGTAACACCTTCGACGTTATTTTTATAAAAAGTTAATTCTGTTGTTTTCTAACTATGACAATACTTTCGTTGTGGGGTCCACCAATGATTGTGTCGCCGTACGAATATTTTCTGTTAAAACGAATATTTCCCGACCAATCGAATATTATATAACACTTGTTTACTTTGCAAAATTTGTAAATATTACCCACAACTATACATCACCCATCTTGAGTCGCCAGATACATGGTACATAAATTCAAATACAAACTAATTATACAACTGTCGAACAAAGTACGACAAAACATAAGCTGTGAGTTTTAATACAAATATTGTCATCTAGACAATATCCACACTCAATGGAGTCCTTATTACATTTATTATTACACTATTTCACAGAATAGTGAGGACTACTAATGCACCATCTAGGACCATCACTCTGTCCCCTGACTAGTCCCAGCTACGTTCTCATTTCCTGAAGAGAACAATGAAAGTAAAAGGGTGAGCTCAACTAGCCCAGTAGAAAATATTATGACTAAGATAATGCAGAATAAATCATCGTTAGCCTTCAACAGTGTTAAACTGATACAATACAACAAACATCAAGTTTAACTACAGCGGAACAAGCAATTCCTTAGAAGAGTCAGGTAGGGAATAAAATCTACTATCTTCTATGATTTAAAAGGTTTTTCATTACTTTTATCCCTGAGACTCAGCTTAATAAATAATCCACATCATCCATGCACTACAGCCAAGGATATTCTTTAGTATCACGACCACGAATTATCCATGCACTACGAGCCAAAGATAATCATGTTTTCATCAACAGTCCTGATCATGCCATAAAAAAATTCATCTTTGCACCCTTGGCCGAAGAGAATCCATAGCCATAATCATACCAAAAACTATCCATCAATGCACTACGGGCCATTGAGGAATTTTTCCACATCATTTGTAACATTACGGTCATGATTATACCGAATAATCCCTGGTCATAATCATACCAAGTCCATCTATACACTATATGCCACATATGACTTTTAACATAATATAAACATGAGGATGATGACAATGACATAATAATTCAATAAAATAAGTTCAAGGATAAATTTTTAAAGATTTATAATTTAATTTATCCCGAAATCAATAACGTCCAAATTGTCAACATAATACTATTTTGTGGAGTAAAAATCAAGAATGCTCAGAAGAATATTTCCATAAATAGATACTGGATGAAGCGCAAATATCAAGGATATTTGGACGTTATTGATTTCTCCTAGAATATATGAAACCGCAAATGGATCGAGTATAGAAGCCAAAACTTTAACCAATGTTATGAACACGAGACATACTTGGCGGTAAGGCGAGTCTATAGGCCAAAGTTCCTACTCGATCGAGGATTAAAAATGGACCAATGAATAGAGGGTTGAAATTTCCTCTCTTTCCAAATCTCGTAACTCCCTTCCATGGAGAAACACGTAACAATACATGATCTCAAATATCGAATTCCACGTCCTTTCGATGAAGATCAGCATAACTCTTTTGTCGATCTTGTGAGGTTTTTATACGTTTTTGGATCATTTGAATCTTTTTCGTAGTCATACATACCAACTCTGGTCCCAACAACGTTGCTTCACCCACCTCATCCCAGCATACTGGAGAACAACACTTTCTTCCATACAACGCCTCAAATGGAGCCATGCCAATACTTTCTTGATAACTGTTGTTGTAGGAAAACTCCAACAATGGTAAGAACTTGTCCCAACTTCTTTTGAAGTCAAGGACACAGTTTTAATAAATCTTCAAGAGTTTGAATAGTCCTCTTCGACTACCCGTCAGTTTGGGGATGATAAGCCGAAATAAATCATAAATTTGTGCCCATAGCTTTTTGCAAACTAACCCAAAATCTTGAAGTGGATCTTGGGTCTCGATCAGAAACTATGGATACTGGCATACCATGCAGTCTTACAATCTCTTTTATGTACATACGAGCAAGACGTTCAAGTGTATAAGTTTCTCGTATAGGTAGAAATGAGCAGACTTGGTCAATCTATCAACAATGACCCAAATTGCATCTATGCCTTGAGAAACCTTGGGAAGACCAGTAATGAAATCCATGGTAATGTGCTCCCACTTCCATTCTTTAATTTTAAGTGGTTGCAATGGAACTTTTGGTACTTGATGCTCCGCCTTGACTCGTTGATAAGTTAAACACCTTTAGATAAACTCCGCTATCTCTTTCTTCATATTGCTCCACCAAAATATATGTCAAAGATCATGATACATTTTGGTACTCCCAAGATGGATTGCAAACGGTGTGTTGTGCGCCTCCATCATGATTTTATACTTTAAATCAGGGTTGTTAGGAACACAAAGTCTGGAGTTGACTCGAAGTATTCCTTCTTCATCGGTTCTTGCTTCTGGCATAACACCTTCTTGCAATTTGTTCCTCATATGCATCAGCTCCAGGTCTATAGCTTGAGCAACTTTAACTTTATCGATTAATGTGACAACCCCAAAATAGGTCCAATCTATCCAACCTATTTCGAGTTGCCAAATACATGGTATAGAAAAAAACTACAACTTTATTACTACAATTGCTGTGCAAAATACAACAACACATATACTGTGAGTTTTGATACAAATATATACCAACTGTGACTCTCATCCCAACCTTCGATAGCACGTCACAATGGCACCTTACATAAAGGTATAGTCAAAAACTGTTTTAGAAATTAAAAGCTTTGGGAAATGCTCAAGGAAACCTTCGTACATGGGAGCCCATGCGTCTAGGTTATGATATATATCATATGTCCACATAATTATCCTTGGTTGACCCAATAGACTCCAAAGAAAAACGGGAAGATTACTATCATGTTCTTTCCAATAGTGAGTCTTCTCTTGACATATAACTATCTCCACTGTCTCCAGTTGAAAATTATATTTCAAATAAACTCCAAGATCATATAGGTAGTGTTCGTAGATATACTCAGTAAGTAGATGTGCATAACCCTGCCTTATGATAACACGAGGTTGTATATCATCAGACATCTTATATGATAGTGGCAAAATACCATTCCAACGTTGGGTTTGCCTCACCCTATATGATTCACCAAATATAACTACTAAATGATGTATACAACAAACTTTTCTATACTGTTTAGGGAGAACCTCCACAGCTAGAGACCACCATTCTATTTCCCTATTATCCCCACTCGACCCAGCTACACTCTTATTACCTGAAAGGAATTGTGAAGAAAAAGGGTGAGCACATCTAACTCGGTAAAGAATATCACGACTAAAGATAATTAAATTATCAATAACCTTCATCAGTAATAAATCAGAGATTTAAAACATATGGTAGATGATAAAACTTTTCAACCATAGTTGCAGCGGAATGAACAATCCATTAGAAGAGTCAAATAGATCATAAAGTCTATTATCTTCTCCATGTTAAAAGTCCACCAACAATGTTCTATCCCTGTAACATCAATCAACAGTTCTTGTCCACAATCACGTGTATAACTCATAATCATAATTGTAGTTCTATATTCCTTTTCTCATCTAGGACAAAGATAATTTTTATCACTTGTCTTTACCTGAAACATCAAAGATCATGGTTATACCAAATCACAGTTCTTGTTCATAATCATACTAAAAATTAATCTTTGCACTACGGGCCAAAGATATTCATTAACAGTTCATCTTTGCACTACAGGCCAAAGATATTCAACAATAGGTCATCTTTGCACAACAGGCCAAATATATTCAACACCAGGTCATCTTTGTACTACAGGCCAAAGATATTCAACAATAATTCATCTTTGCACTACAGGCCAAAGATATTCAATAATAGGTCATCTTTGCACTACGGGCCACAGATATTCATCAATAATTCATCTTGCACTACATGCCAAAGATATTAATATCTCAAAGAAATATATAATCATTTTAGAATTTATATAAACCATAATTATAACCATGTTGATCAATTCACCTTTGCACTTAAGCTAAAAATATTCAATTGTAAATTCAATGGTCATGATCATGCCAGTCAACGATTCAAATTTGCACTACGGGCCAAAGAGAACCCATAGTCATGATCATACCAATAATCTACCCATCTTTACACTCAAGTCAAAGAGAAATTTCTTCACTAGGATTATAAAAATGTTATATATGACAATAAAAACAATATGATCAACACACGAATTTAATTTCAAGAGTAAGATTCATAAATCAACGATAATTTGATCAGAAAAAGAAACTAATTTTGTCGTGAATATTAACTCGTGAATAGTAACTCATGAATAGTAACTCGTGAATAGTAACCCCTACATAAAATGGTAGAAATTCTACAATAAAATATATATCAATATTTCGGTATAATGATATTGAAAGAATAACATTTCTTAAACTTATAAACAATTTATTTTAATTGTTTACACTTTACTAAATAATGCATTTAATCATCCTAAAATGCCAAACTCATAAGATTTCATCACCAATTACCAAAACCATCATAAAAAATCTGCATATATCTCATATAGGATTCTCAAGCCATAAAATCCTATTTTCCAATTTTCTTACTTCACATAACATATTTAATTCATTTACTCATAACTAGTCCATTTTCATGAAAAATACCAAATCAGTACAGAAAAATTTTCTTTTCTGGAATTTAGCAGAATATAGTCTCATATTGAACATATATTTTTTCCGAAATTTTTAAAATTCATTTACTTTTTTTCATATGGCCAAAACTGCCGAATATTTAGACATTTATCATAAATTGTACTTTTGTCTAAAAATTCTGAAATTTATAGAGTATACTTCTGTTATATACATGTACTCCCAATAAAAATTCCACCAATTTTGGAGTTGACCACAATGAGTTATAAGGGTTTACTTTTAAAATAGTCTTTTCCAATAAAATTCACAACTCTTAATCTATACATCCAAAAATCGCCATTTTTGGATACACTCAAGAAAACTTATCAAATTATCATTTCAAATTTTTCCAGAGTTTTTGAGGGTCGGAAAAATTGCGAAATCTGAAAAATATAATAACCCTTAAAATACTTTACTCAAAAGAACAGTACTTCTGATCGAATATCGGTATAAGGCTGAAGAAAACTTGCACTGATAAATAGAAACTCACAAAGTATCTAAATACTCACAAAATACGCTCGATAATATAGAGAGAGAAAGAGAGAAAGCTTATGTTTCTGGTGTGATTTTACATTCTAAGTTAGCCCTCTATTTATAGTAAAATGTTAGCACGCCGAAGCAGACTTGACCTGCTACCTGATGACTTTACCTGCTACTATTGTCACCCACCACATTTGAAATAAAATTCAGCACATTCCTTCACCAACCACAAGTGGGGCCTACTCAATTCTAGAATTTTCTACCAAAATTATTTATAAACCTTATTTCTGAATCAGTCACATCTTAAAATTCATAACAAATTATACGTTCATTTTTAACGGTTCAAAATTTGTGGGCATATACTCAATTTATATATGTATAACTTATCTAAAAATCACAACGATCCAACAGTCAGATCAAAAATTATAACTCACGCAATATATCTTAATAATAGTGATTTAATTTTTAATACCTCCATTCCGACAAAAACATCTCAACATTAATTCCTTCAATTATATCCACATAAAATAAATATACCCATCAATTATATCCACATAAAATAAATATTTCTTTATCATATAAATCAATAATTAATTATTCACAAATAATATTACAGAATCACAATTATGACAACCAGGCCGTTCCCAGGAAAGAGGGGGCTTTCCGATAAGGATTTCTCCTTACTGGCGCGCAATTAGGTGACCAAACCTCTCCTTGACAGAACTTTCTAGACATTGCCAATAATACTATCTCATATTATTATTCAAATAATATGAATTATTGATCCGATAATGGGAAATATTGTGCAGTGATAATTATTGAAATAACAATAATATAAAATATCAATGCAGCAATTATTGAACCAATAAAATAAAATATTGAACAGTAACTACTGTAACAATTATTGAGTAGTGCCTTCTTACGTAAGAATTAATAATTCAAAAATACTGTGCAATACCGTGTGCTACTGTGCAACCACTCGTATTATTATATTTTAACCACCAGGTAATCCAATAGTGTTAACGGTAACAACTACGTCGTTATTTATAAAAACTCAAACTTGTCGTTTTCCATTATGGGGCCCACAAATGGCTGTGCCGTTGTACGAATATTCCCCGATAAAAAGAATACTCCACGACCAAACGAATATTTCCTGACAATAATAAGTATTTTATAGCCACTTGCTTATTTTAAAAAATTTCACATATCACCCTTAACTTTAAACTTTTATCAATTTAACTATTTACTAAATAGAAAAATTGAATAATTTTATTTCATAAAATTCGGGATCTTACAATTAAAGTCTATTCTACTAGTATATTCGCCATCATCATATGGGTTCCTGGAGTCTTTAACTTTATCTTCATCCTTTGTAAGTCATATAAAATGGGCCTTTGCGTTGACAATAATGTACTCGTACCCGCATATGATCTCCTACTCAATGCATCAGCTACTACGTTCACTTTTCCAGTATGGTATTGAATGGTATGATCGTAATCTTTCAACAACTCAAGCCATCGTCGTTGCCGAATGTTGACTTCTTTTTAAGTGAAGAAATATTTGAGGCTTTTATGATCCGTATAAATCTCCACCTTCTCTCCATACAGGTAATGCCTCCAAATCTTAAGCGCAAAAACGACTACTGCCAACTCTAGATCATGAGTAGGAAAATTCCTCTCATATTCTTTGAGTTGTCGTGAGGTATAGGCTATGACTTTCCCATGTTGCATGAGAACACATCCTAACCCTTTGCCCGAAGCATCACTGTAGATGACCAATCTCTTCGAGCCCGATGGTATTATCAGAATAGGTGCTGAAATAAGTCTCCTCTTGAGTTCTTGAAAACTCTTCTCACATTCCTCGCTCCAACCAAATTTTGTATCTTTTTAAGTCAGCTGAGTTAATGGAGTAGCGATTCGAGAAAACCCTTCTACGAATCTCCGATAATAACCAGCTAGGCCGAGAACGCTACATAATTCGATCACTGATTTAGGTTGCTCCCAGCTTTGAATTGCTTCAATCTTTGTCGGGTCAACAGATATCCCATGATTTGATATCACGTGCCCAAGGAATGTAACTTCCTCAAGCAAGAACTCGCATTTCTTTAACTTGGCATATAACTTGTTTTCACGAAGCTTTTGGAGTATCAGTCTCAAGTGTTGCTCATGGTCTTCATGGGTTTTGGAGTATATGAGGATGTCATCAATAAAGACGACCACAATGTGATCCAAATATTCCTTGAATACTCGGTTCATCATATCTATAAAGGCAGTAGGAGCATTAGTCAATCCAAAAGACATGACTAAGAATTCATAATGCCCGTACCGAGTTCTGAAAGAAGTCTTTGGAATGTCATCAGTTTTAATCTTCAACTGATGATATCCGGAACGAAGATCAATCTTTGAAAAGAATTTGGCGCTTTGCAACTGGTCAAACATGTCATCAATGCGAGGCAATAGGTACCTATTTTTGATGGTGACATGATTCAACTCCCGATAATCAATACAAAGTCGCATACTTCCATCTTTCTTCTTCACGAATGGAACAGGAGCACCCCAAGGAGACGTACTAGGGCTAATGAAACTGATGTCTAACAATTCCTGCAGTTGGGTTTTTAACTCCTGAAGTCCAATAGGAGCCATTCGATATGGGGCTTTGGAAATGGGTTTTGTACCGAATTCAAGGTCGATACTAAACTCGATTTCACGCTCTGGGGGTAGGCCAGGAAGTTCTTCGGGGAATACGTCAGAAAATTTATTAACAATAGAAATATCATTCAAATCTGACTTATTTTTGTTTAAATCTGTGACATGAGCTAAGAAATCTTGACATCCGTTTTTCAATAAATGAATAGCTTTATGGCTTTAAATGACCGTGATTGATTTTAATGGATTGGTCGCTTGAATTCGCGTAATAGGTTGATTAGGAATATGAAAGCTAACAACCTTACGAAAACAATCAATTTTAACATGATGAGTAGTTAACTAATCAATCCCCAGAATCACGTCAAATGCAAGTATTTTTAAAGAAATAAGATCAACAGGTAATGTGCGGTTACCGATTTGAATCAAACAAGACTTATAAACAGTGGATGTAATGAAGGTTTCTCGCAACGGAGTTTCAACCGATAAGTCAAAGTCTAATTTCTCCGGAGTCAAATTTAAACGTTGAGCGCAAGTACGAGAAATAAAAGAATGGGTAGAACCGGTATCACATAAGGTATATACTTCACTAGAGTTTATGATAAGCTTACCCGTGATGACCTCGTTCGGGTTCCTTGCTTTCTGGGAGGTTAAGACAAACACTCTCCCTTGAACTACTGACTTTGACTTTTCTGGGACGGCCTTTGGTGCCTCCATTGTATCGCCCCCAAATCCGAGTATCTTCTATCTCGACAGATGGTGTTATACTGTACAACATTCATACATTCATTCAATTGAAAAGTCTCAAAGAACGAACATAACTTCTATATATATAAAGTAATATTTATATTTCCCAAGTTCTAAACCCGTTACAAAAATTTCTTTGTCATAATATCAGTTAAATTACCAAAATAGACCTATACTATTACAAGACAGCTTAGTAATCTACCTTAGCTTTTCCTTTATCCGTTTTCGATCCTTCGGGATGTTTAGTCTTAGTTGCATTCATATGGTTCAAGCAAGAGTGAGCATAACTAGCTCAACAAGTATAAAAATTTATTAACAACATACTTGACACATACAAATCGTATATCTTTGATAACTGAACAATAGTTATGAAGTACTATTGATAATTCAAAATAGCACTTCATCTTTTCTTTCAAAAAGGTTTACAATAACAACATTATTTAGTAAAACATTCACTCCGGTCAGAGACCTCGAGTATTCATTCGTTATTGGAAAAGGACAACTTGGAAGTAAGTTCATAAGCCTGATATCACTTACGAGCACTTCTAGGTGATCAACATATTGTACTCTATGTTGATTAACACTACTTCCATTAAACGTATTAACGTTTAAGCATTTGGCAACCTCACGTGCCTGTCGTTTTACCGACAAAATATTTGTTTAACATTTCAGTCTTCTTTTGAAAACCATATCAAGTAGTTGACAAAAGATAGCAACATTTGATAATACATGAATAGATTATCAATTCATCACGTCTAGCCAAAGGAATTGGCTTCAACTTCATCATACTTCAATTCATTCGAAAGAATACATAAATCTCAAAAACTTGTTCAGATTGAACTAAGACAAGAGTTAGAATACTTGCCTTTAGTGTCTGCTACAGTAAATTAACTTTATGTTTAAGTCGTTCAAGTCTCTATAATACATGATCACATAATGCCTTACATTAGGTCACATATAATCAGGTATGTATATGACTATATCATACTCTTTATTTCAATCTAATTGTGTATTATATTCATTTAATATTCGTTTCAGTTTATCATTATGCTTGCATTATACTTGACTAGGTTATCTCAACCTTTATACATCGTCCTTAAGGTTTAACAATGTTTAATTAATGTTACATTACCTTTCTTAAGTTATGTTTACTTCCATTTCTTTTCTTTATACTTAGAAAATTTCATTACTATCTTTGTTCTGAGACTGGCGCTGCGGTGCCAGCTTTATACTTACATTTCGCACTGCGGCGCGAGCTCTTAATGCCATTGTCCCGGACTTGGCTCTGCGGCCCGAGTCCTTACTTAATGGGCCGCGCTGCGGCGTAACACTCTAGAGGATTTTGTCATTGTTCATGGCGCTGCGGCGTAACTTATTGAACTAAGGTTCGCGCTACGACGAACTCTTGTAGTAGGCTCGGTTACTGTTCCGCGCCGTGCCGCGGGTCATTTTGCCTAGGGTTGGTGCCGCGGCATCAACTCTGTGCACCAGAAAACAATTTCAGTTTTGAAATTTTGTGAACTTCCCTGATGCATAACTTTTTCGTTATAAGTCCGAATTGGCTCGTTCAAAAGCCTACGGTTCACAAATTACGTACTCTCTATGACCATTCAAGAATTTTATCTATTTGACTTTGTTTACAAAAAATATACCTATTGGTTCATTTTTAACGTAAACGATAAACGTTCGTGAACGTTCAACACTCGTTTCTTCGTTCTAAGTCTGAATCCGGTTATTTTTGACTCCACAACTCTTAAATGCCAATTATGACTTGTCTCTATTGGAAAACAATAGTTTCATGATCAAACACAAAATTTGACTTCCATTTCGAGAATTTTACGTATTCGACGTTTATCGTCCAATCGTGTAAATTTCGGCAATTCTTCATTCTTATAATTTATTCAACATTACAAATGAACTTCATTCATCATGTGAACATCTTAACATACTTAATACAACAACTTATATTCATTGTTGGATTTTGACTCATTCTTCATGAGCTTAAAACTTGTCAACTATAAACTACTTAAGATTTCATTGTTGATGACTTATGATAAGTTAAAGTTTCTTAAACATCATTTCTTATATGTTCTTAACATATAACTTAACTTGGGTATACATGATACATATGATCATATAAATTCTTTTACCTTCATATCATTTCTCTTAATAAACTTCTTACAAGTTCATATTATTTTCACATAAGTTTATAACTTATGCTAGCTTAAATGACTTATTACCAACTTAATTGGCTTAAGTTCATTACTTAATCATTCATGTTTCTTAATCCAACTTTTCTTATCATCCTATCATGAATAGAGATAGAAGATAATTGGAGAAGAAGTCTTACTTTTTTGTTGTCTTGGTAAGTAGCTTGCTTCTTCTTCTTACTTATGGAAATGACTTATTGCTAGCTTATTCTCTCTAACACTTAAACACTTTAGAAGTGTTGGATTATTTGATCAACCAACAAATGGCTTGTAAGCCTTCTATATTTATAAACTTTCCAAGGTTAGGGTAGTTTGGTCTTTAAAACATCCCACCTCCTTAAGCCACCTCCTTGCTATTCATTACTTGCTAGCCACTCTCTTATCTCCTACTTGGCCATTACTTCAAAGTCTTGGTCAATACTCCTACTTGATCAACACATCACTTGGTCACCAAATATCTTGGTTATTACACATTACTTGGTCATTACATTACTTGGTCACCACATTCAACAATATTAATATGGTTTGCCTCATGGATCATACCACTCATGGATTCCATCTTGGGCTTACATTAATTAATCATTGGGCTTTATTTTAACAAACACTAATTGGTTCATTAATTCATTATTTGGGCTTCTCTCTCTAATTCACTTGGACTTGTATATAATTGTTAACCAATCATCCAAGTCCATTAACATTTCTTAATACATATAGTTTATGTATTATTTTAGTATTCTGATTCATATAGAATTTATATACGATATTTCATCCTTCATACAAACTTGTATAATACTTCATATTATACTTGCTTTCATTACTTTGTACAATACCAAGTATCATACGATTTTACTTATTCCTTTACACTTCGCTTTACTTAATGTTTACAAATTAAGTCCACAAGCGAATTATTACATTTTCCATAACTAGATTTTTATTACATAATCCATCTTACCTTGTTATTCCATCATTCCGTATTTCTCGGAATCTCAAAATTATATCCCGAGCAAATACCGATGAATAGTGTTTTTTGGAAAATTTCTCGAATTTTTTTTATTTTCGTCTTGGAAATTCAAACACTTTATTTCATCCACGCAGCTCAAATACTACGATATTCTAACATCAATAGCTTATACAATGACAACCATCTTGATAACACATGGAATATGATTATTATTATTATTATTTAATTTAATAAAATCATTTTACAATAAGATCCGAATTTCTCGGTCGTTACATCCATCCCAGCTGGACTTATCTTTTGGTGCACAACAAAATCGGGCTAGGTGACCTTCTCTTCCACAAATATAACATGCTTTGGACTGCATCGCGCAGTTTGGACTGATATGTCCCTCCCCTCCACATTTGAAGCATATGATAGGTGGTCGTTCTCCTTCCTTAACAACGGGTGCTGGTGCTGACGTCTTTCTATCATTATTGAATCTCCTTTTCTTGAAATGTCCATTTTTACTGTCTTGGCCATGATTACCACCGAAGTGGTTACCATTTCTGGCATATTGATTCCCTCCACGTGTGTTATCACTGCTTCGATGACTGCTACCACTGGTATTATCAATTTGCCGGTTGCTTTCTCTTGTTGAGTTGACTCGTTATCGCTCTCCAATAACTGAGCCCTATTAACAACATCTAAATACAAACACATTTTGTGAGAAATTAAGTATTGACGTATCTCGGGTCTCAAACCTCTTAAAAATATCCGCGTCATTCTCTCCTCATTATCAACCAAGTGAGACGCAAACCGGGACAACTCGGCAAACTTAGCTTTGTATTGTGACACGGTCATATTGTTCTGCTCCAACTTGATGAAATCTATCTCTTTCATGTGACGAATACTTTCGGGAAAGTACTTGTTGTTGAATAGTTCTTGGAACTTCTCCCAAGACATCTTCAGTACGGTAGGTTGAGTACACTTTACTGATTCCCACCAGTAATCTACCTCTCCTCGCAACATAAAGGTGGCAAATGGAACCTTTTTCTCCTCAAAACATCCCAAAACATCAAATATCTTGGTGATATGATTTATCCACGCTTCCGCTTTAAGTGGTTTTCGCTCTCCAATAAACTCCAGTGGTCCCAGCTCCGTGAACTGTTTCGCGGTGACCGTTCTAGAGTTTCCAGTGTTTCCTCCTACATTTTGGACAGGAGCCGCTCTTGCCTGATGTTGCATGAATTGCATAAAGCCTCTAAACATTCCATCGTTCATCATTTGGTCAGTGTTGTTATTTGTATGAGGATTATCACCTTCCTGATGCACATTATCCTGATTATTAATATGTGGAGACTCAACGGTCTCCTGTGCTCCATTGCTATTCTCAACATTCTCAGATGTCATTTTCAAATACTGCCACAAAATAAGGGTTAATTGACATGTCATATATTATCCCTAAGAATATTGTCATCTAGAAAATATCCACACTCAATGGAGTCTTCGTTACATTTTTTGTCACACTATTTAACAGAATAGTGAGGACTACTAATGCTATCATCTGAACCGTCACTCCGTTCCCCGACTAGTCCCGGCTACGTTCTCATTTCCTGAAGAGAACAATGAAAGAAAGGGTGAGCTCAACTAGCCCAGTAAGAAATATTATGACTAAGATAATACAGAATAAATTATCAGCCTTCAACACTGTTAAACTGATAGAATATAATAGACAACAAGTTTAACTACAGCGGAACAAGCAATCTATTAGAAGAGTCAAGTAGAGCATAAAATCTACTTTCTTCTATGATTTAAAAGGTTTTTCATCACTTTTATCACTGAGACCCAGCTTAATAAGTAAACCACATCATCCCTGCACTACGACTAAGGATATTCATTAGTATCACGACCACAAATTATAAATGCACTACGGGCCAAGGATATTCGTGTATTCATCAATGGTCATGATCAGGCCAACAACTGTCCAACAATGCACTACGGCCAATGAGGACTTTTACCACATCATTTGTAACATTACGGTCATAATTATACCGAATAATCGATGGTCATAATCATACCAAGTCCATCTATTTACTACAGGCCACAGATGACTTTCAACATATTATAAACATGAGGATGATGACAATGATATAAGAATTCAATAAAACAAGTTCAAGGATAAATTTTTAAAGATTTATAATTTAATTTATCCATAAATCAATAACGTTCAAATTGTCAACATGATACTGTTTTGTGGAGTAAAATTCAAGAATGCTCAGAAGAATATTTCCATGAAAAGATACTAGATGAAGCGCAAATATAAAGGATATTCCACTAATTTCATGGACTATAGAAGCCAAAACTTTAACCAACTGAGTATAATAGAATATATGAAACCGCAAATGGATTTTTTCCTGCCATGCGGTAATCCACGTAGACAGATCATTTACATAATTTAATAAGGAATGAATATGAGAGATATGATACAGCAATTATTGTAGCAATAATTGAGTATAACTGAATGACTTCTCACGTAAGTATCAATAATGAATACCGTGTGCTACTATGCAACCACGCGTATTACTGTACTTTTACTACCGGGTAGTTCAACAGTTTTAACGGTAACACTTTCGCTGTTATTTTTATAAAAAGATATTTCTGTCGTTTTCTAACTACGACAATACTTCCGTTGTGGGGTCCACCAATGATTATGCCGTCGTACGAATACTCCCTGTTAAAACGAATATTACCTGACCAATCGAATATTATATAACCACTTGCTTACTTTGCAAAATTGGTAAATATTACCCACAACTATAATATTATATCAAATCCACACCATAATATTCAAAAATATATTTGGAGAAAATTATTCTTTATTCATAAAAGTTGGGGTCTTACACAGCCTGACGCACTCAAAATATCTTGGGAGAAGTTCCAAGAATTGTTTAATGACAAATACTTTCCCGAAAGTATTCATCACATGAAGGAGGTGGAATTCATCAAGCTGGAGCAAAACAATATGACTGTGTCGCAGTACGAGGCTAAGTTTGCGGAGTTATTCCGGTTTGTATCCCATTTGGTCGATAATGAGGAGCGAATGACGCGAATGTTTCTGCAAGGTTTGAAACTCGATATACGTAAATACCTCATTTCTCATAAACTTTGTTTATATTCATATGTTGTTAATATGACTCAGTTAGTGGAGCGCGATAATGAGTCAGCACAACCAAAAGGCAACGACCAACAACACGATAATAATCATACAAGTGGAAACGGTCATCAGAACAATGATAACCATCGTGAGGGAAATTATCATGCCAAAAATGGTAACCACTTCGGTGGTAATCATGGCCAAGATAATAGAAGTGGAAATTTCAAGAAGAGAATGTTCAATAATGATGGAAAGAAAGGAACACTAACACCTATTTCTAAGGAAGAAGAACGACCACCGGTCGTATATTTCAAATGTGGACAGGAGGGACACATCCGTCCAAACTGTACGCAGCAACCCAAAGAGTGTTTTAATTGTGGAAGGGAAGGTCACCTAGCTCGATTTTATCGTGTAGTGAAGTCAAGTCCAGCTGGGATAGTGACGCCAAAGGATGTCCCAGATAAGTCAAAGTCGGTAGTTTAAGTGAGAGCGTTTGTCGAGGAACCCGAACGAGGCTATCACATGTAAGTTAATCATAAACTCTTGCAAAGTTTATACCTTATTCGATATCGGTTCTACCCATTCTTTTATTTCTCCTACTTGCGCTCAACGTTTAAATTTAACCCCAATACAAAACCCATTTTTATAACCCTCAAATATTTCTTCACCCAAAATGAACGTAACATGCGCCAAAGACGTTGGCCCGAGCTGTTGAAGATTACGACCATACCATTTAATATCATCATAGAAGAGAGAACATGGTAGCTGACACATTTAGTAGAAGATCGTATGCTGTTATGAGTGCGACGTTGTTAACACAAAGACCCATTTCGTACGACTTACTCTAGACACCCACGTTGTAAGACCCCAACTTTTATGAATAAAGATTAATTTTTCTCGAAATATATTTTTGAATATTATGGTGTGGATTTGATATAATGTTATAGTTGTGGGTATTATTTACAAATTTTGTAAAGTAAGCAAGTGGTTATATAATATTCGATTGGTCGGGGAATATTCGTTTTAATAGGGAATATTCGTACGATAACACAATCATTGGTGGACCCCACAACGGAAGTATTGTCGTAGTTAGAAAATGACAGAATTATCTTTTTATAAAAATAACAACGAAAGTTTTACCGTTAAACTATTGAACTACCCAGTGGTAAAAGTACAGTAATACGCGTGGTTGTATAGTAGCACATGGTATTGATTATTGATTCTTACGTGAAAAGTCACTCAGTTATACTCAATTATTGCTACAGTAATTGCTGCATCATATCTCTCATATTATTGATTCAATTATTGTCAGAGTATCATCTACATAATATTTGTTATTATTAAATCAATAATTGAGACGACAAAGTTATTAATATTATTATTTGCAATATTGACAATGTCTAGAAGTTTTGTCAAGGAGAGGTTTGGTCACCTAATTGCGCGCCAATAATAAGAAATCCTTATCGGAAAGCCCCCTCTTTCCTGGGAACGACCTGGTTGTTAAATATTATGAGTTATAATATTAATGATGAATAAGTTCGTGTCGATTAAAGATGAAATTGATAGTTCCATAGTGTGGGGATTATTAGTGTTAGTGGAAATCAACATTTATTTCGATAATAATTGATGTCTGGAGGTTATATTGACCAATCGGGTAATTAATCGGATAAATGAGTAATTAATTGCTATTATTTCGCATGCTTATAACTATTTGTTCACATGTGTGTAATATTGATTCACATTCATGTACTATTAGGGGAAGTGGTGCAAGATTGATAATACTTGCATAACTAAATTAAAAATGGAGGTATAGATGAAGGTACTATACTGTAATTAATTTTTTCACATGATTATACTATTAAGTCACATGAAGGAACTATTAATTAACATTATTTACTATTAGGGGAGGTGGTGCAAGTTTGATAATACTTGCAGGACTAAATTAAAAATGAAGAAAAAGAGGAAAGTTTTATACTGTAATATTTCGAGCCCCAAAACATGCAATTAGCGAAACTATATTTTTCTATAAATTAAATCTCATTTTTCTTTCATTCTCACCAATTCACTAAGTCTCACAAGAACAATTATTACAAAGAGAAATTATAGAGAGAAAGAATAAGAGAAATCTGCTACCTCACTATTCCAGTATCAAATTTCTTTTAAGGTAAGGGGTATTATTTCTTTCATATTCACGAAGATAGTTATTTTCTTTCAATACTCGTAAGGGTTGTTATTCCAATCTTTATTATTCTGTTGGAATAACCTGTCTGTGCGATCTATCGCATGCCTGGTGAATTCTTTTGTTATTCTATTCTTTATTATTCTGTTTGAATAACCTGTCTGTGCGGTCTATCGAATGCCTGGTGAAATCTTTTGTTATTCCATTCTTTATCATTTTGTTGGAATAACCTGCATGTGCGGTCTATCGCATGCATGGTGAATTCTTCTGTTATTCCATTCTTTATTATTCTGTTGGAATAACTTGTCTGTGTGGACTACCGCATGTACGGTGAATGATCCTTTAAATTCATTATTTATTAAATTATGAAAATGATATGTCTACGTGGATTACCACATGGCGGACAAGAATCCATTTACAGTTTCTGTGATGCCCCGAAAATAGGTATACAACACCAATTCTGAGTCGTCAAAATACATGGTACAGAAACAACTACAACTTTATTAATACAACATAAAAACTGTGAGTTTAAATACAAATATTGTCTTCTAGACAACATCTACACTCAAATAAGTCCTCAGTACAATTATTGATACATTATTTTACAAAAATGGTGAGGACTACTAAAACGACTTTCTAAAACCTTCATTCCATACCCCGACTAGTACTCGCTACATTCTCGCCTCTTGAGAAGAAAAATAGAACAAAAAGGAAAAGGGTGAGCTCAACTAGCCCAGTAAAGAATATTATGACCAAGATAATATAGAACAAATTATCGTTAGTCTTCAACAGGGAAAAATCTAATAGAATACAATAGACAACAAGTTTTAAATCAATATTCGCAGCAGAAATAATAATTCATTAGAAGAGTTAAGTAGAGAATAAAATCTACTATCTTCTATATATGAATTTAAAAGTTCATTGTCAACATTTTATCCCTGTAACATCAATCAATATGTATCTGGAATCAAATATTCATCTTTGCACTACAGGCCAAAGATATTCATCAGTTGGTCATGTTCATCTAAACACATGTTCATCTTTGCACTACAGGCCAAAGATATTCACCAAAAATCATTCATCTTTGCACTACAGGTCAAAGATATTTAGTAATATCATCATTTAGGACTGAGGATGATGAAAAATATTTTAAAGAAAACGAATCTAATGAAACAAAAGAACAAGTATTAAGGATTCATACTTTAAATAACCCAAGTTCAAAAATACTTCATAAATATCCAGAGTGGAGTAAAATTCAAGAATGAAGAACAAAACATAGATCCAATCAAAGATAGTATCCATAATAGATATTTTGGATGAAAAACAAAAATTTAATTTTTCTGTGAATAATGTCGTATTCGTGAATAGTGCCGTTTACGTGAATAGTGTCATATGCATGAATAGTGACTCCGACACTAAAAGATAGAAATTTCACAAAAAAATCATCATGCTCCGTGAATAGTACTCATGAATAGTAACTCATAAATAGTAACTCGTGAATAGTAACTCGTGAATAGTAACTTGTGAATAGTAACCCCGACATGAAAAGTTCTAAATTTGATAAAAAAAATCCAACCAATATTTCGGCATAATGATATTGAAGAAATAATATCATTTTCGAAAAAAATAACATCCCTTACCTCAAAAGGATAGTATTTCTAACTAGAATATTGAATATAGTGCTGAAAAAACTTGCACCGTATAGCAAGACTTAAAGTACTAAAATACTAACAAAATACGCTCGATATTATAGAGAGAGAAACAGAGAGAAAACTTTAGTTTCTGGTGTGATTTTCAATTCTAACCTAAGCACCCTATTTATAGGAAAATGCTTAGAACACCGAAGCAGAAAATTTAATATAATAATAATATATTATATAAAAATTGTTACGCACACCAAATCAGATCCAAACATCAGCCACCAATAGTCAACTAAATCAAAAAAACATTTTTGTTATTAAAACTTTCAAAAATCATTTATTTTGGAACTTAAATAATTCATAATAAATAGCCCTTTTATCAGAAAATTCGAATCTTGGCTCTTTTTATAGGAAATTCAATTCTCTACAACTTTGAAGAAGAAAGTTTTTCCAAATTCCAAACAGAAATTGACCGAAATTCATAAACGGACGATTTTACAGGCTATAATCAAATTTCAGTCAAGAAATGGGCCCACAGACATGTTTAACATGTTTTAAACAACTTTTGCAACAAAAATACTCTTCCGCCTCATATACTCATATATCCAACATTCATTGTAAAAATATCATCATTATTATATTATAATAATATAATAAAATATTATTTTATTAGAAAAGATAAAATATTTATTTTCAACAATTGTCGCTTTAAAAATTTTCTCCATATATATTCACATAAAATGAATATTTCCTCATCATATAAATCAATAATTACTTATTCACAAATAATATTACAGAATCACAATACTGACAACCAGACAGTTCCCAAGAAAGAGGGGGTTTTCCAATAAGGATTTCTCCTTACTGGCGCGCAATTAGGTGACCAAACCTCTCATTAGACAGAACTTTCTAGACATTGCTAATAAGATTTTCTAATAATATTATTTAGATAATATAAATTATTGCTTCGATAATGAAAAATATTGTGTAGTGACAATTATTGAAACAACAGTAATATAACATATCAACGCAGCAATTATTGAATCAATAAAATAAAATACTGAACAGTAACTACTGTAACAATTATTGAGTAGTGTCTTCTTAAGTAAGAATCAATAATTGGTGCAATACCGTGTGCTACTGTGCAACAATGCGTATTACTGTATTTTAACCACCGGGTATTTCAACAGTGTTAACAGTAATAACTACGTCATTATTTATAAACAACTTATACTTGTCATTTTCTTCATCCAATCGTTTTCCGTTATAAGGCCCACAAAAGACTGCGCCTTCGTACGAATATTTCACGACCAAACGAATATTCTCTGACAACAATGAATATTTTATAACCACTTGCTTATTTTAAAATATATGCGCATTTTACCCATAACTAACCACATTAATCAATTGAACCCTTACTATTTCAAAATAATAAATAGAGAAAATTAAATTTCATTTATAAAAAATTGGGCTCTTACAGTTTTATATATTCTATTATACTCAGTTGGTTAAAGTTTTGGCTTATATACTCTATGAAATTAGTATAATATCCTGGATATTTGCGCTTCATCCAGTATCTTTTCATGGAAATATTCTTCTGAGCATTCTTGAAATTTACTCCGCAAAATAGTATCGTGTTGACAATTTGGACGTTATTGATTTCTGGATAAATTAAATTATAAATCTTTAAAAATTTATCCTTGAACTTATTTTATTGAATTCTTATATTATTGTCATCATCCTCATGTTTATAATATGTTGAAAGTCATCTGTGGCCTGTAGTACATAGATGGACTTGGTATGATTATGACCAGGGATTATTCGGTATAATCATGACCTTAATATTACAAATGATGTAGTAAAAGTCCTCATTGGCCGTAGTGCATTGATGGACAGTTATTGGCACGATCATAACCATTGATGAATACACGAATATCCTTGGCCCGTAGTGCATGGATAATTTGTGGTCGTGATACTAATGAATATCCTTGGCCGTAGTGCAGGGATGATATGGTTTATTTATTAAGCTGAGTCTCAGCGATAAAAGTGATGAAAAACCTTTTAAATCATAGAAGATAGTAGATTTTATTCTCTACTTGACTCTTCTAATGGATTGCTTGTTCTGCTGCAGTTAAACTTGATGGTTGTTATATTTTATTAGTTTAACATTGTTGAAGGCTAATGATAAATTATTATGCATTATCTTAGTCATAATATTTCTTACTGGGCTAGTAGTGCTCACTCTTTCTTTCACTGATCTATCCAAAAAATGAAAATATAGCTGGGACGAGTCGGGAAACGGATTGACGGTCCAGATGGTTGTTATAGTAGTCCTCACTATTCTATAAAATAGTGTGACAATAAATGTAATGAGGACTCCATTGAGTGTGGATATTATCTAGATGACAATATTCTTATTAAAACTCTTAGATTATGTTTAGTCGTATTTTACATGACTGTTGTATAATTAAGTTGTATTTGAATTTTGTACCATGTATTTGGCGACTTAAGATGGGTGATGTATACCTATTTTGGGGGCGTCACACACTTGATAATGTTAAATATACGATTAGAACCAACTTTAATCGATAAAGTTAAAGTCTCTTAGGCTACAGACTCAGAGCTAATGAATATGAAGAAGAAGGTTCAAGAGGGCGTTATTTTAGAATCAAGAGCTGCTGAATAGAGGAAATCTCAACCCTCGATTTAATTGGCCCATTTGAAATCCTCAATCGAGTAGGAACTGTGGTTTATAGACTCGCTTTACCGCCAATTATGTCGCGTGTTCATAATATTTTTCACGTATCGATGTTACGTAAATATGTGGACGACCTGAACCATAATATTGATTTTAATCTAGACGAGATAGCAGAAGATTTAACGTATGAAGAGGTACCTGTTAAAATCTTGGATAAGAAGAAACATATTCTACGCTCAAAGGTTATACCTCAAGAGTTAGAATCTGACAAGGTATCCTCTCACCTCTGCGGCATACCAAGTACGTACGTAAATTTCGAGGGCAATATTTCATATGGAGATGAGATTGTGATACCCCCAATTTTATGAATAAATATTTAATTTTCTCAAAATGTCATTTTTAAATATTAAGGAGTAAATTTGATATAATATTATAGTTGTGGGTAATTTTTATAAATTTTGCAAAATAAGCAAGTGGTTATAAAATATTCTTGTTGTCGGGGAAGATTTGTACGACGACGCAGCCTTGTGTGGGCCCCATAACAGAAAACGATTGGATGAAGAAAACAACAAGTATGAGTTTTTATAAATAACGACATAGTTGTTACCGTTAACATTGTTGGAATACCCGGTGGTTAAAATATAATAGATCACGATATTGCACCATTTATTGATTCTTACGTAAGAATGCACTACTCAATAATTGTTACAATAATTACTGTTCAATATTTTATTTTATTGATTCAATAATTGCTTCATTGATATTTTATATTATTGTTGTTTTAATAATTGTCACTACACAGTATTTCCCATTATCAAATCAATAATTCATATTATTTTAATGTTATTACTAGATAACATTATTGAAAATGTCTACAAAGTTCTGTCTTATGAGAGGTTTAGTCACTTAATTGCGCGCCAGTAAGGAGGAATCCTTATTGGAAATCCCCCTCTTTCATGTGAACGACTAGGTTGTCATAATTGTGATTCTGTAATATTATTTATGAATAATTAATTATTGATTTATATGATAAGGAAAATATTTATTTATGTGGATATAAATGGAGAAATTTGTAGAAAAGTGATAATTATTGAAAATTGATATTTTATCTTTTCTGATAAATAATTTATTTAAATAATTTATTATATTATAATAATATACTAATGGTGATATTTTTACAATGAATGTGTGATATATGAATAAATGAGGAGGAAGAGTATTTTTGTTATAAAAAATGTTTAACACATGTTTTGTGTGTTGATGGACCCCATTTTTGACTAAAATTTGATTATAGCCTGCAAAATCGTCTGTATATGGATTTCGGTCAATTTCTATTTGGATTTTGGAAAAAACTTAAACTTACAAAGTTATAGAGAATGGAATTTCAAATGGAAGGACATAAGATTCGAATTTTTCTGATAAAATGGCTATTTATTATTGAATTATTGAAGTTCTGGAATATTGGGTCTGAATTGAGTTTGTTGCATTAAATGATAAAAACATGTTTTTCATTTTGGTGGGCCCCACATGTGTGGTAAATGAGCTGAAATCAGATTCAAGATGTGGGCGTGAATTTTTTTTAATAAATATTATTATTTTATTAAATTTTTTGATTTGGTGTTCTAAGCATTTTCCTATAAATAGGGTGCTTAGGTTAGAATTAAAAATCACACCAGAAACTGAAATCTTCTCCCTCTATATTATCGAACGTATTCTTGTGAGTATTTTAATACTTTGAGTGTTGTTATACGGTGCAAGTTCCTTTCAGCGTTATATCCAATATTCAGTCTGAAGTACTATTCTTTCGAGGTAAGGGGTATTATTTATTTCATATTCTAAACATATATTATTTTTTGTATTCGTATAAATATTATTTTTGTTCAATATTCATAAAGAGTATTATCTTCGTTCAATATTCATATAAATATTATCTTCGTTAAATATTCGTTAGAATATTATTTTCATTCAACAGTTGTAAGAGATGTTATTTTTGTTCGATATTCGTTTGAAATAATATTTTCTTCCATACTCTGTAGTATGTAAGTAATATTATTTTATTTCAGATTTCGAATTCTATACTCATTTGGTTAAAGTTTTGGCTTCTATACTCCATGAAATTAGTAGAATATCCTTGATATTTGCGCTTCATCCAGTATCTTTTCATGGAAATATTATTCTGAGCATTTTTGATAAGTTTTAACTTTTTCATGTCGGGGTACTATTTGCGGGGTTACTATTCCTGAAGTTACTATTCACAGGTACTATTCACTCGGTTACTATTCACCCAGGGTACTATTCATGACAAAATTGATTTCTTTTCGGTCCAAATCATTTTTGACATAATATTATTCTTGAATTTTACTCCACAAAGCAGTATCATGTTGAAGTTTGGACGTTATTGATTTCTGGATAAATTAAATTATAAATCTTTAAAAATTTATCCTTGAACTTGTTTTATTGAATTCTTATATCATTGTCATTATTCTCATGATTATATTATGTTGAAAGTCAATTGTGGCCTGTAATGCATAGATGGACTTGATATGATTATGACCAGGGAATATTCGGTATACTAATGACCGTAATGTTATAAATAATGTAGTACAAGTCCTCATTGGCCCGTAGTGCATTGATGGACAGTTTTTGGTATGATTATGATCATGGATTCTTTTCGGCCAATGGTGCAAAGATGAATTGTTTTATGGCATGATCATGACCATTGATGAATACACGAATATCCTTGGCCCGTAGTGCATAGATAATGTGTGGTTGTGATACTAAAGAATATCCTTGGCCGTAGTACAGTGGTGATTCGATGATGTGGATTATTTATTAAGCTGAGTCTCAGCGATAAATGTGATGAAAAACCTTTTTGAAATCATAGAAGATGGTAGATTTTATGCTCTACTTGACTCTTCTAATGGATTGCTTGTTCCGCTGCAGTTAAACTTGATGTTTGTTATATTTTATCAGTTTAACACTGTTGAAGGCTAACGATAAATTATTCTGCATTATCTTAGTCATAATATTTCTTACTGGGCTAGTTGAGCTCACCCTTTTTTCTTTCATTGTTCTCTTTGGGAAATGAGAACGTAGTCGGAACTTGTTGGGGAACGGAGTGACGGTCCGGATGATAGCATTAGTAGTCCTTACTATTCTATGAAATAGTGTGATAATAAATGTATTGACGACTACATTTGAGTTGAATACTATCTAGAATACAATATTTGTATTAAAACTCTCAGTTTATGTTTTGTCGTATTTTACATGACGGTTGTATTGTTAAGTTGTATTTTAATTGTGTACCATGTATTTGGCGACTCAAGATGGGTGATGTATACCTATTTTGGGGGCGTCACATCTTAGAGAGAATTTGAGAAGAAGGATGAAGAGTCATAGGGCTATTTAATGATAGGGCTTGATATAAAAGATAAATCTAAGTTGTGTAAGCAGCAGACAAGGCAAGTATATAACCCTTTGCATTTACTTTATGCAATGGACATGCATAAGATAATATATGAACTATTCTTTTCAATTGTTCAAATATTTCAACCTTTGTATGTACTTATGCAATGATTCTCTATAAGAAAATTATTAAATTATAATCTGTTGTACAAGTTCCTTAATCTTGTTATTATAGATCAAGAAATATATTCTGTTCGTTAATTTCTAAACTTGGTACTACAAGTGTCCTCACTTGGATAATCATTATATTTTATCACATGTTGATACATACTTATCGGTGTCCAGTATGTATAAGTTGAATTAAAAACCGTCTAAGGTATTTGATCTGGCTAGACACAAACTTAAAATTGTTGTTGAACAAGATAAGAACTTTATTGTTATCCAACTGAATTGTTTTGGTTCGGATTCTAGACTGGTATGGACATCCCAAATATGGGAAACTTTTATGCGCCTAAGGCAGATATGCTGGATGAAAACATCGTCATATAATGTAGTATTGATCAATACAGGGCATAACGGGCTGATTACCCCCGTGCCTGTAAGTTATGACGGTTTACAGATGAAGTTCTGTTTAACCTTTTTAAAAATAGAAAACAATGTTCATAGTCTATCAACTGATCCTCATTTATAGTCAATACGTAGTTTCAAAAATGTGAAATCGAAATGATATGTTGTTTATTATTGGATCAACTTACTTTACAACTGTTGATTCGTTGTAGAAGTATCGTTCAAAGAAAACATTTAATTCGTTCAGCTAAATGTTATTGTTGCTATGACTTGCTGGGCACTCAAATGTTCATCATTGCTTAATTTAAATGTTTTTAGCTAAATGTGAACAACCTGAAGGCTCTGCCCAGAACAAAGGGAAGGGAAGGTCGCTGAATGAATGATAATGCCCTCATTTGTAATAACTAGACTTTATTAGGATAATGATGATATATATTAATTATCATGTAATGTAACGAATGTTTAAAGGTTTCGTACTTGGGATTGAAAACTCTGATAATATGTAAATTAAATTTGATAATCTATCTTATTATTATTAGTATTATTCCGCTCATAGAAATGGTATCGTGAAGCACTGAGTTTGGGTTTCAAGTACCTGAATTTGGGGGCGTCATAATAACCTAGAAATGTCGGAACAATGTAGTATTTCAACTACGTGAAGGAATTAAAGTGTTTGCATTTCCAAGACGAAAATAAAAGCTTTCTGAGAAATTTTCCAAAAACACTATTCATCATTTTCCACTCAGGAATTATTTTAGAACTTCCGAGAAATACGTAACGTTATAATATCAAGGTGAGATGGATTATGTAATAAAAATGCAAGTATGGCAAACACAATATTTTGCATGCGGACTTAAAATTAAGAACGTAAAGAATTAAAATCTAATGTAATGAACTTGTGGAATTTTGTATGAATTACAAGTCCACTAAGCTTTAAGGGGCAAGCCCAAGTTGTAGGAATGTTTAGCCCAAGAGTTGGTTAATATGAAGCCTAAACTAAAATAATACAAGCCCACAAGAATAATCTAGTTAATTAAACATAAGCCCAATGTAAAGATCCAATGGGTAAAGCTTGATCCATGGGGCAACCCATGGGTGATCTTGGTAACCAAGACTTTGTTGTGGTGGCCAAGTAATAAGAGTAGAGGGCAAGTTTACTTAGGGATTAAGTATAAAATAGTAAGGAGGTTAGTAAGGAGGTGGAGTAACCTAATGACTATTATGCCCTAACATTATCAAGTTTATAAATAGCAAGCTTGAAATTCATTTGTTGGATTGTTAGTTTTCATCCAACATAAATCAACTTTTTGCTTAGAGAGAATAAGCACTTATAAGTCCAAACATCCTTTGTTAGATTTCCAAGAAGAAGAATTAAATCATCAAAGATAAATGATCTTATCTCTTCCATCTCCATCATTGTAGGGTGATAAGAGAAGTGTAACCTAATGAACATGTATGCTAAGAACATATAAGAATTGAATAATCAATGGACTTATATCGAATAAGTCATTAATAAGTAATTCAAATCCAAATAAGTTATAAACTTATGAAGTACAATGATGAACTTGTCATATGATTACTTTAAGAAGTTAGTATGATTCATAAGATGCAAGAATGTTGGTTAAGGACTTAAATCAATAATAAGTCATAAGGAAATAAAATATTGTAAGTTATAATTTGTTAAGTTATGAACTTATGAGGAATAAGCCATAACCTAATTTAAAGATAAGTTGTTGTAATATGTAGGTTGAGATGTCTAGTTAATGAAATAAATCCATTTGGAATGATGAACAAATTGTTAGTAACGAAGTTTTGCTGGAATTCACACGACTGAACGATAATCATCGAATTCGTGAAATTCTGGAAATGGAAGTCAAATTTTGTGTTTGAACTCAGAAACGTTGGTTTTCGATGGAGACAAGTCGTATTCGGAATTATAGAGTTGCGAACTCAAAAATTGCCAGATTCTGGCTTAGGAGCGTTGAACATTCACGAACGTTTATCGTTTTCGTTAAAAATGAACTACTAAGTGAATTTTTAGTTAACGAAGTCAAATAGATAAAATTCTTGCATGAACACGTAGAGTATGTGACTTTTGAACCGTAGGCTCTTGAACGAGTCAATTTAGACTTATAACGAAGAAGTTACGAGTTCGAGAATCTCAAAAAATGAAAAATCTGTCAAAATTTTCTAGTGCACAAAGGTGGCATCGCGGTGCCTGCCCAAGGCCAATTAGCCCGCGCCGCAGCGCCAAGCTTGGCCGAGAAAATCTATTATCTACTAGAAAGTCGCACCACAGCGCGACCTATAATGAAGGGACTCGCATTGCAGCGTCGAGTCTGGGCTTTTAGTCCTAGCATATGGCACCGCAGCGCAGCACAGAGAAGGATCACTGGCGCCGTAGCGCCAGCCTTAGGAACTAGACAATAAAGAAAGCTTATATTTGAAACATGAATAGTAATTAATGAATAATTAACTAAGGATTTTAATGTAACACTGCTAAGACATATTTAAGCCTTAAGTATGATCACTTAGGGTTAAAAAAGTCAATTACATGTGAATATAAGAATGACATAACAGAAAGCCGGAACCAATAACAACAAATCTAATACGTAATTAGATTGAGAAGAAGGGTAAGATTTTTTATGAACTATGTATGATTATTCATGACCTAATGTGCTATGTGATGTTATCATCTACTGTAGAGACCTTAAAGACTTAAAAGTGCACGTGTTATATCTGTAGCAGACGCTTAAGACAAGTATTCTAACCCTTGTTCTAGTTCAATTTGGACAAGCTTTGTGATTCATGTATTCTTACGCATGAGTTAATGTCTGATGAAGTCAAAGCCAATTCTTTTGGCTAGACTTATGCTATACTGGATTTCTTATAATCTAATCAAGTATTGACAAGGATTTACTAAGCTAATATTGGTGTGGTTTTCAAAAGGAGACTGAGTATGCTAAATCGTTTTGTCTTCAAACGACAGGCACATGAGCTTGCCACCACTTAAACTTATACACGTTTAATGAATTTAGTGTTGATAAATATAGAGTACTATAGGTTGATCACCTAGACATGCTCATAAGCTATGTCGGACATACGGACTTAGTGTCGGGATGTCCTTTTCAAAGTACTTATGAAATGCTCATGGTCTTGGACGAAATTGATGTTCTACTGAATATTGTTGTTGTAAAATGTTTTGAATGAAAAGAAGTGCTATTTTGAATTATCGATAGCACTTCATAACTATTGTTCAGTTATTGAAGATATAAGATTCCTATGTCTCAAGCATGCTATTTTAATAGAGTTGTTGTACTTGATTAGCTAGTTAGGCTCACTCTTGCTTGAACCATGTGAATGCAGCTAAGATCGAACGGACCGATGGATTCGGCAGGGATAAAGGGAAGGCGAAGACGAACCCGTAGATTACTTATGTAATAGTATAGTTTTGTAAGAATAATATTTTATATTATGACAAGGACAAATATAACGGTTATAAAGAACCTAGGGAATGTTAATATTATTTTGATTATATAGAAGACATATTCGTTCTTTTGAGGCATTTCAATTGAATGTTTATGTGAATTGTAGCACCGTGTAGCACCATCTGTCGGTTTGGAAGATACTCAAATTTGGGGGAGTCACAGTGCTGCCCCTAAGGCTAATTGGGGTGCTGCAGCGTTGGAATAGTAGTAATGTTGGACTGTTTTGATCTCTTATAGTAAAATGGCCATAAAATTTTCATACGAACTCCGATTGAGAATGATTCGAAAAAATAACAAATAAACCTATAATTTTTGTTCTTTAAGGTTTTCGATTTGAGGTCGTTATCAGGGGTCAAAGGGACGGATGTGCATTCAGAGGCAATCGGAAGGCGTCAGGTGTAGTGTTTCTGACGATAAAAGATGTTATTATAAGTTATAAAACATGAATATTAGTAAATATAATGACGCTTAACATTAATAAATGATGTATTAGATAAGTTATATAAGCATACTAAACATACACAAGAGAGACGATTCGAGCGTGTGACGAACGAACGTCGAAACACCGCGACAAGTGTTAATGAACTTAAATTTTTTTTTAATTCAATTGAAGTGAACATTATAAGATATGGAATGGGGTTAAAATAAACCAATAAGGAGTCCTAATAAGACTTAAACACTTGAATGAACTTCGGGTATGACCTAAGAACAAATATAGTGACATATAAGTCAAAAGTTAACACAATCAAATTGAACATTGTGTATTAATAGGAAGGGTTATGAGATGTAGAGTAAAGTTTATATTACAACTACTATGTGTTGCTATGTGACTAATAGTTAATGTGCATGATTGTATAATTGTGTAGGGCACGTGAAGTGCAGAAAGCTGTAAGTTATTAATCTGTTATTGGTAAACAACGATCAATGCAAGTCTTTTAGTTCCTATCTGTTATGTGAAATTGATGATGAATTATTTTTAATTTTTATTGCAAAGAGCATGATGTATTACTTATGTTGTAAGTATCAAATGTTAAGGTCAATTTATGACTACATCGGTTAAGTAAGGAATGCTGATTGGGTTATGAAACTCAATCTTTATTTGATATTTGATGTACAACATGTATAATGTGTTTAGACATGTGTTTATGATGTATAAGATGATCATGTTATTTGTGAGACCCCAAATTTTATGAATAAAGATTTAAATTTCTTGAAATATTTTTTTTAATATTATGGTGTGGATTTGATATAATGTTATAGTTGTGGGTAATATTTATAAATTTTGCAAAGTATGCAAGTTGTTGTATAATATTCGATTGGTAGGGGAATATTTTTTTTGTCGGGAAATATCTGTACGACGGTACAATCATTGGTGGACCCCACAACGAAATTATTGTCGGATTGAGAAAACGACAAAAATATTTTTATAAAAATAACGGCGAAAGTGTTACTGTTATAACTGTTGAACTACTAGGTAGTAAAAGTACAGTAATACGCGTGGTTTCATAGTAGCACATGGTATTAATTATTGATGCTTACGTGAGAAGTCACTTAGTTATACTCAATTATTACTACAGTAATTGCTGCATCATATCTCTCATATTATTGATTCAATTATTGTTACAGTATCATCTGCATAATATAATATATTATTAAATCAATAATTGAGATGGAAAAGTTATTCATATTATTATTTGCAATATTGACAATGTCTAGAAGTTCTGTCAAGGAGAGGTTTGGTCACTTAATTACGCGCCAATATGGAGAAATCCTAATCGGAAAGCCCCCTCTTTCCTAGAAACGACCTGGTTGTTAAATATTATGAGTTATAATATTAATGATGAATAAGTTCGTGTTGATTAAAGATGAAATTGATAGTTTCATTGTGTTGGAATTATTAGTGTTAGTGGAAATCGATATTTATTTCGATAATAATTGATGTCTGGAGGTTATATTATTCAATCGGGTATTCGGGCCACTTTTCGTGTCGGAGTACTATTCGCGAGTTACTATTCACAAGTTACTATTCACGAGGTACTATTCACCCGTAAAATATATTTCTTTTCGGTCCAAAACATTTTTGGGTACAATATTATTCCATGAGGAGATGTGCTAATTTTTTAGACCGTTGGTTGAAGATATAATAGTAAATCATTATGGACCGCTGGTGGAAAGTTATAATAGTAAATCAATATGGATCGCTGGTTTAAAGTTTTAATAGTAAATCAGTATGGATCGTTGCTTTAAGTTTTAATAGTAAATCAATATGGACTGTCCGTTTAAAAGTAAATCAATCTAGACCGTTCATGAATTAGTTACTATTTAGTCCATTCTTCTATAAATAAAAGCTCATTCTTTCATTATTTCTTACGAATTCACAGAAACTCTAGAGAGAGAAATAGTAGAGAGAAAAAAGAAAAGTATTCTGCTACTTCACTACTCCAATATCCAGTTTCTTCTAAGGTAAGGGATATTATTTGTTGTACTCATAAGGGGTATTATTTCTTTCGTATTCTTGAAGAGAGCTTCTGTTACTCCATACTTTATTATAATGTTGGAATAACCTGTTTATGCGAAGTACCGTATACATTGTGAAATTCTTATGTAACGACCGAGAAATTCAGATCTTATTGTAAAATGATTTTATTAAATTAAATAATAATAATCATATTCCATGTGTTATCAAGATGGTTGTCATTGTATAACCTATTGATGATAGAATATCGTAGTATTTGACCTACGCGGATGAATTAAAGTGTTTGAATTTCCAAGACGAAAATAAAAGTTTTTCGAGAAATTTTCTGAAAAACACTATTCATCGGTATTTGCTCGGGATATAATTTTGAGATTCCGAGAAACATGCAATGATGGAATAACAAGGTAAGATGGATTATGTAATAAAAATATAGTTATGGAAAATGTAATAATTCGCTTGTGGACTTAATTTGTAAACATTAAGTAAAGCGAAGTGTTAAGGAATAAGTAATAATTGTATGATACTTGGTATTGTACAAAGTAATGAAAGCAAGTATAATACGAAGTATTATACGAGTTTGTATGAAGGATGAAATATCGTATATAAATTCTATATGAATTAGAATACTAAAATAATACATAAACTATATGTATATGTATTAATAAATTTTAATGGACTTGGATGATTGGTTAAAAATTATATACAAGTCCAAGTGAATTAGAGAGAGAAGCCCAACTAATGAATTAATGAACCAATTAGTCTTTGTTAAAGTAAAGCCCAAGGATTAATTAATGTAAGCCCAAGGTGGAATCCATGAGTGGTATGATCCATGGGGCAAACCACATTAATATGGTTGAATGTGGTGACCAAGTAATGTAATGACCAAGTAATGTGTAATAACCAAGATATGTGGTGACCAAGTATAGTGGTAACCAAGTGATGTGATGATCAAGTAGGAGTATTGACCAAGACTTTGAAGTAATGGCCAAGTAGGAGATAAGAGAGTGGCTAACAAGTAATGAATAATAAGGAGGTGGCTTAAGGAGGTGAGATGTTTTAAAGACCAAACTACCATAACCTTGGAAAGTCTATAAATATAGAAGGCTTACAAGCCATTTGTTGGTTGATCAAATAATCCAACACTTCTAAAGTGCTTAAGTGTTAGAGAGAATAAGCTAGCAATAAGTCATTTCAATAAGTAAGAAGAAGAAGAAAGCTATTTACCAAGACAACAAAAGAGTAAGACTTCCTCTCCAATTATCTTCTATCTCTATTCATGATAGGATGATAAGAAATGTTGGATTAAGAAATATGAATGATTAAGTAATGAACTTATGCCAATTAAGTTGGTAATAAGTCATTTAAGCTAGCATAAGTTATAAACTTATGTGAAAATAATATGAACTTGTAAGAAGTTTATTAAGAGAAATGATATGAAGGTAAAAGAATTTATATGATCATATGTATCATGTATACCCAAGTTAAGTTATATGTTAAGAACATATAAGAAATGATGTTTAAGAAACTTTAACTTGTCATAAGTCATTAACAATGAAATCTTAAGTAGTTTATAGTTGACAAGTTATAAGCTCATGAAGAAAGAGTCAAAATCCAACAATGAATATAAGTTGATGTATTAAGTATGTTAAGATGTTCACATGATGAATAGAGTTCATTTGTAATGTTGAACAAATTATAAGAATGAAGAATTGCCGGAATTTACACGATTGGACGATAAACGTCGAATATGTAAAATTCTCGAAATAGAAGTCAAATTTTGTGTTTGATCATGAAACTATTATTTTCCAATAGAGACAAGTCATAATTGGAATTTAAGAGTTGCAGACTCGAAAATGACCGGATTCAGACTTAGAACGAAGAAACGAGCGTTGAACGTTCACGAACGTTTATCGTTTACGTTAAAAATGAACTAATAGGT